>JBAIZL010000001.1:250891120-251203620 GCA_036971475.1 Prosapia bicincta | reverse complement strand
CGGCTATGTAACCCTTCCCCTCTGCTCTAAGCTCGTCGCTATCTCCGTGCTTGTTTCTTGTACGGGCGGGTTGGACTACGTATTAGTTTTAACCTGCATAATTTTGTTATCGTTTTTAGAACACTGAAAAATGTCTATTATTTTAAAATGGCTGTAACTTTTTTGTTATTTAAGTTTTTTAAATTCTGTTTTCACTATTGTTTATTTTGGATTTTTCCGGTCATTTCAAAATGTCGATGATAGTTCTACGTGGCCTAGTTCTCAAGTTAGCATTTTTCGGCACTTAGAGAAATTTTTCACTGCACTCCCGTTTCTCCTAATTTAGTTAGTTATTACAGATTCATGCTATTATAATTTTTAATTTGTCCTAATAAAACTTATTCAAAATTTTACTGACTTCTTGATTCTTTACTATGTTTATTATACCATAAATTAAAACCTTATTATTTAAATATTCAAATTGTTATTTAAAAAATAGAAAATTATTAATTTCTTAATTTGAACAATTCAGACCGTACTCGGGCTTACGCACGCAAATGTACACATTAGTGTGTTATACTTACCAAAATCTATTATGTCTGTAAAGGAAACATCAATTTATACCTGTATTCTGTGTCCTGTTTTTATATATAGACAATACCATAAATAGGATGTTTCAGAAAACTAAAGTGCCCCAATTTACAAAGAAAAGGTCTAGCTGTGACATTTACGTATTTCTTAAAGTTAAAAAGTACCTTAACTTGATGACAATTATTTGTGACGTGTTTTAGACTTGGTAGCTACGAAGGATGTTAGGTTCTCCTCAGGTTTGAGGTTATATATTTTATCTATTCTGTAGTAGACCTGGTAGTTCCGAAAGATGTTAGATTGTCCTCAGGTATGAGGTTGTCGATTTTATCTATTCTGTAGTAGTCCTGGTAGTTCCGAAGGATGTTAGATTCTCTTTAATTTTGAGGTTATCTTTTATATCTATTCTGTAGTAGACCCGGTAGTTCCGAAGGATGTTAGATTCTCTTTAATTTTGAGGTTATCTTTTATATCTATTCTGTAGTAGACCCGGTACTTCCGAAGGATGTTAGATTCTCTTCAATTTTGAGGTTATCGATTATATCTATTCTGTAGTAGACCCGGTAGTTCCGAAGGATGTTAGATTCTCTTCAAATTTGAGGTTATTGATTTTATCTATTCTGTAGAAGACTTGGTAGTTCCGAAGGATGTTAGATACTCTTTAATTTTGAGGTTATCGATTTTATCTATTCTGTAGTAGACCTGGTAGTTCCGAAGGGTGTTAGATTCTTTTCAAATTTGAGGTTATAGAGTTTATCTATTCTGTAGTAGACTTGGTAGTTCCGAAGGATGTTACATTCTTTTCAGATTTGAGGTTTTCGATTTTATCTATTCTGTAGTAAACCCGGTAGTTCCGAAGGATGTTAGATTCTCTTCAAGTTTGAGGCTATAGATTGTATCTATTCTGCAGTAGACTTGGTAGTTCCGAAGGTTGTTAGATTCTCTTCAAGTTTGAGGTTATCGATTTTATCTATTCTGCAGTAGACTTGGTAGTTCCGAAGGATGTTAGATTCTCTTCAAGTTTGAGGCTATAGATTGTATCTATTCTGCAGTAGACTTGGTAGTTCCGAAGGTTGTTAGATTCTCTTCAAATTTGAGGTTATCGATTTTATCTATTCTGCAGTAGACTTGGTAGTTCGGAAGGATGTTAGGATGTTCTTAGCTTTGAATTTTTTTGGTTATATCTATTTTCTAGTTACCTTGTAGTTATAGATTGGTAGTTCCGAAAGATGTTTGGATGATCTTAGGTCTGATTATTTGAGACAGGCTGAAGTTGGTACTGCAGCATGACTAATATTAAAGGATTTGAGAGGCGTTTAAATTCTGATGTACTTCGTTTGATTTCACACTAACTACAAACTAGAGTCTTTTATTTTATTAGAAGAAAATCGGAAACTACAAAAGTTGACGGCAATTTAGAGGAACACTCTGTAAAGCTTAGTTTATGTGTTTTTTGTAACGGTAAAGTTCTACCACTAAATATACATTATAGTGGAGCCTAAAGTTTAATTTTAGCACTTTATGACCCTTATTCCTACCTGGAAAATAATACACAAGATCCATAAAAATAATCTTCTAATTAAGTTTCAACAGATGACTTGTTAGGTCTAATAAGCCTCATTCTTTTTTTTAAGGGATTTATGACATAACACATTGTCTATTTCATTTTATTTACTAATTACTTTCATTTTACTTTGTTTAAAATAAACCCGGCTTTACCTATCCTCTAATTCTAGTGACGCATATTTTCCCTTTTTACGCATATTTGCTATCTCAAGTCAGAGGTAGAAGCTTCTTGAAAAGGCGGCAAATAATTCCGTTATCTTCACAAATTACTTTTCGTCACAAATTATTTCTTTTCTGTAGTGTATATATATATATATATATATATATATATATATATTTCTCGAGTCGAAAAATAATTTAATTAGTTAATATTCGGATTACATCCGTTCAATTGTAGTGTATAAACATAGTTGCGTTTTTCGCCAAAATCTCAACATCAGCTGAAGTGCGAGTCTTTAAATGTACTCCGGATCCACGCAGAATCTCAAGAACAGTTGAAGTGCGAGTTTTTAGATGCACTCCTGATCCACGCAGAATCTCAACAACAGTTGAAGTGCGAGTTTTTGGATGTACTCCGAATTCATATATACCTTGTTATACCACCTTGTTTATCGAGCTGCCATACCATAGAAAGACATTTGGTCAGAAAGATCGACACAAGTTTTGTATTTACAAATTACCAGTCAGCAAATAAACCACGTACGAATAGGTAGATTTGACAAATAGGTAGACGAGAAACAATTGTTGGCTGGAAACGATAGTTGGTCGATGATTTAACAGAAGTGGACGTAGAGGGGTATTAATCCTGGAAGAACATTGAGTCAAAGCAAATAGTATTGCGCAAATGGGAAAATAAATTTACCTCAAAAACAAATGTCAGGGCAATATAACCGACACGTGTGTTTATATATATATTATAGACACGGTTATTTTATATATATATATATATATATATATATATATATATATATATATATATTTGTGTGTGTGTTGTGTTACAATTAAAAACGTATTCTCGTTCCTAGGTATGATAGGAGAACAAAAAAGTACACATTATTTAAAAATCACCTTAAAATATTTTGGCAAGTCTCGGAAAAATGCTGATGTTGTTCCCACTAGCTAATGTATTATTTAAATTTAATGAACTGATTTTAGTTGAATATGGAAGAAAAACGTTCCACCAAAGGGGCAAGGTATGCATGCAATTTAGTTATTTCCTCCTATTTGGCTTGAAATAAGTGATACCATATGATTTCATATAACACCTGGTTTTATGTTACAGGTTATGTGGTAGAACATGTTTTAAAGCATAGGTTATGTTACTTTATTTATAATAATTGTAATTATTTATTAAAAAGTATGTAAGCTAGAATAAAATATTTTTTTGTTGACCTAAGTAGGAGTTAACTTTAATTTCAATTAAGTTGAAAAAGGTTTTTTTATATTACTTGTTTTTCCTAATTGGTCACATTTTTTCATTAATTATAAGGCTCTGTTATTCACCGAAAGTTTTACTAATATGTAAGAACACTGTTTACGTTTCTTGATTTTTATAAATGGTAGGTAAACAATTATATACCAGAGATGTTTTGGTAATATATACTTATGGATTAAACTTTGCAAAAAACCACTTCTTAGTGATGTTTTCAGCAAACATGATCCTCACTAGATCAGTGCATTGTTCAATGCTTTATGTTACAGATGCCAAACATCTGTAAGTAGTGTTTTTTTTGACAAGTACAAACAATAAGTATAAATTACGTTCTTTTATAGGATTATATAAACGTTTTTCTATCAACCCAAAACACAAGGTAAATTTAGATCCTTTCATAATTCGTTTTCCTGGCGAAAAAGACATGACTGAAGCTCTCGTTCATACTCCTTTATACAGGTTTCTTTCCTTTGTTGAAGAAATTGTTAAGAAAGTTAAACTTTATATTTAGCCGAAGAAAACAAAATATCTCTTGAATCTTATTTTCTGCATGTGTTTTCAAATTGTATTTGCTTTGTTATACTTAAGCAACATTTATAAAAATAATTTTTTTTCTAAATAAAAATGTAACATTTGTTTAAATAGAAAATTATAGTTTTGTTTATATTATCTTTATCAGCCGCATTACGTTTAATATACTTGAAGGAGAGGCAATTCCCACTTTCTCCAACATAGCTCTTCTATGTAACCTTCCCTCCAGTCTGTCCACCAGCACACGCAAGGCTTCCTGTCTATTCTCTACTTCTTCCCTCCAGTCTGTCCACCAGCACGCGCAAGGCTTCCTGTCTATCCTCTACTTCTTCCCTCCAGTCTGTCCACCAGCACGCGCAAGGCTTCCTGTCTATTTTCTACTTTTTCCCTCCAGTCTGTCCACCAGCACACGCAAGGCTTCCTGTCTATTTTCTACTTTTTCCCTCCAGTCTGTCCACCAGCACGCGCAAGGCTTTCTCTCTATTTTCTACTTCTTCCCTTCAGTCTGTCCACCAGCACACGCAAGGCTTCCTGTCTAGTTTCTACTTCTTCCCTCCAGTCTGTCCACCAGCACACGCAAGGCTTCCTGTCTATTTTCTACTTCCTCCCTCCAGTTTGTCCACCAGCACACGCAAGGCTTCCTCTCTATTTTCTACTTCCTCCCTCCAGTTTGTCCACCAGCACACGCAAGGCTTCCTCTCTATTTTCTACTTCCTCCCTCCAGCTTGTCCACCAGCACACGCAAGGCTTCCTCTCTATTTTCTACTTCCTCCCTCTACTTATTCGGGATAAACAAGCGATACTAATGAAAATTACCTATATTCTAATTAATCTTGTTATTGGGGTACCAACATTATTATTAGGCCAAGTCATAAAAATATTTGACTTAGACCCATAAAAAAATTAACTTACACGTATTCACAGAATTGTAGCTAAGAAAATAAAGCCTATTATTATTTTAAGGTTATATCACTGTACTAGGCCTAATCAACACACAGACATGTATTTGGTTATATTTATTCTGAAACTCAAAATAGGTTGGTAGAGTTACTCTGATCACAAAATCATTTTAAATTGTTGCTGTAAAAGCTTTTAATATTTGGGAGTTGATTTTATAAAATAAAACTGTATATACGGTTATTTAATTTGACCATGGTTTCTGGCTGTCACCTCTTCTCTTCTTACAAGAAAATAAACAGAGCTGCCACTAGACATGCGGTCAAGGGGTTTTACATATTCTTAGATGTTTTACACAGCTCACATAATCAGTGAACTTAGCAAAAAGTAACATAATAAAACAAGTAATTAAAACAAATTTTTTAAAAGTCAATTCCTACTTAAGTCGACAAAGGAAATTTTTATTTTAGTTACTTATTATTAAATAGTTGTAATTAATATAAATAAAGTAACATAATAACACTGCTATTCTACCGCATATATATAGGACAGATTTACAAAATAAAGTTTTCTAAAGGAAGCTAACCGGTTGAAAAGTGAAGTAGTCTTCATTTTTTTAAATCAAACTTACCCCAACCGGATACTTTGTACATAATTTATAATATTTCAATTGTAATGTGGCATAACGTGTACGTTGTTTTATATAGGTTAATAAAACTTATCTTTTAAAGATCGAAAATTTGAAAAGTTATATATATATATATATATATATATATATATATGTATATATATATACAAATTTTTTTTAAAATAAAGACATGATCGAGGGAGGTGTTTAAAGCCGAAACTTGAGTTACTTAATAAGTGAGTTTTTGTCTGAGTTGACAGTAGGACTCGCCTTCCAAAACGGAAAACAAAAAGTGCCTCTTATACACTTTAGAGAAAACTTAAGTGCTACTAAAAGCAACTGTGTACATTTTAAAATATGTTGAAGTGTGTAAATATATTGCGAGTCTTATTTTATATATTTTTAAAAATATAAAATATAATTGCCGTTATTTTAAACGTATTTTCTTCAAGTATTTTCTCTCTAAAACCAGATTATACAACAAAGAGCGGTAACTTCATTCGTCCCCTATAGAGTTGAACGGACAAAATACAACGCTGTGTTGGCAATTAGCAACGAGTCAAGGTCTCTTTGGACCGTTCCTAACTGATGTTGTTCCTGCTATGTAGACACAGCAGTCTGAATCTAATCTCGGAGTAAATGTTGACTTGAGGCATGGTTGTGACTATGGGACGTGTGAACTTTAGATGCGTCGTTCCTTGATGTTTTATAAAGGATTTGTAATCATACGGACATAAGCCTACACGATGGGTAGAACAATTCAAAAAGCAGCAATAGAAAAAATCAAGCTCTTAAATAGAAAACATATTAAAAGACTTTGTGAAATATTTTGATATAGGCATATATCGGAAAACTGAAGGTGATGGTTAGGGGCCTACTGGGTAGTGGGTATGCTCTGTTTACCCCGATGGAGACTAGGTTTATTGCAGGTGAGCTAAACTTCTCGCGCAATGCCATTAGATTCCCCTATATCTCATGCCAATATGTCCATTCAAAAATTTTCCTGTACTCATTGAAAGATAATAGTCGTCCTGTATGAAGGTGATAGTTAGGTGCTTTCTGGGTAGCGGGTATGCTCTGTTTACCCCGCTGGAGAGCAGGTTCATTGCAGGTGAGCTAAACCGCTCGCGCGATGCAATTAGTTTCCCTTATATCTCAAGCCAATATGTCCATTCACAATCCTTCCTGTACTCATTGAAAGATAATAGTCGTCTTGGCTGAAGGTGATGGTTAGGTGCCTTCTGCGTAGCGGGTATGCTCTGTTTACCCCACTGGAGAGCAGGTTCATTGCAGGTGAGCTAAACCGCTCGCGCGATGCCATTAGTTTCCCTTATATCTCAAGCCAATATGTCCATTCACAATCCTTCCTGTACTCATTGAAAGATAATAGTGGTCCTGGCTAAAGGTGATGGTTAGGTGCCTTCTGGGTAGCGGGTATGCTCTGTTTACCCCGCTGGAGAGCAGGTTCATTGCAGGTGAGCTAAACCGCTCGCGCGATGCCATTAGTTTCCCTTATATCTCAAGCCAATATGTCCATTCACAATATTTTCTGTACTCATTGAAAGATAATAGTGGTCCTGGCTGACGGTGATGGTGAGGTGCTTTCTGGGTAGCGGGTGTGCTCTGTTTACCCCGCTGGAGAGCAGGTTTATTGCATGGGAGCTAAACACCTTGCGATATCATTAGTTTTTCCTATATCTCAGGCCAATATGTCCATTTACAATCTTTCCTGTACTCATTGAAAGATAATAGTCGTCCTGGCTGAAGGTGATGATTAGGTGCCTTCTGGGTAGCGGGTATGCTCTGTTTACCGCGCTGGAGAGCAGGTTCATTGCAGGTGAGCTAAACCGCTCGCGCGATGCCATTAGTTTTCCTTATATCTCAAGCCAATATGTCCATTCACAATCTTTCCTGTACTCATTGAAAGATAATAGACGTCCTGGCTGAAGGTGATGGTTAGGTGCCTTCTGGGTAGCGGGTATGCTCTCTTTACCCCGCTGGAGAGCAGGTTTTTTGCAGGTGAGCTAAACTCCTCGCATGATGCCATTAGTTCCCTTATATCTCAAGCCAAAATGTCCATTCACAACCTTTCCTGTACTCATTGAAAGATAATAGTCGTCCTGGCTGAAGGTGATGGTTAGGTTATTTCTGGGTAGTGGGCCCCGCTGGAGGGCAGGTTTATTGCAGGTGAGCTGAACTCCTCGCGCGATGCCATAAGATTCACTTATATCTCATGCCAATATGTCCATTCACAATCTTCCCTGTACTCATTGAAAGAAATTAGTCGTCCTGGCTGAAAGTGATGGTTAAGTGCCTTCTGGGTAGCGAGTATTCTCTCTCTACCCCGCTGGAAAGGAGGTTTGTTGCAGGGGAGCTAAACACCTCGCGATACCATTAGTTTCCCTTATATCGCATGCCCATATTACCATTCACAATCTCTCCTGTACTAATTGAATGACAATAATCGTCTAGCCTGAATGTGATGGTTAGGTTCCTTCTGAGTAGCGGGTATGCTCTTTTTAGCCCGTTGGAGAGACGAATTATTGCAGGGTAGCTAAACCCCTCGCGCGATGCCATACGATTCTCTTATATCTCAAGCTAATATGTCCATTCACAATCTTTTCTGTACTCATTGGATGAAATTAGTCGTCCTGGCTAAAGTGATGGTTAGGTGCCTCCTGGGTAGCGGGTGTTCTCTGTTTACCCCGCTGGAGAGCAGGTTTTTTTTGCAGGTGAGCTAAACTCCTCTCGCGATGCCATTAGTTTCCCCTATATCTCAAGCCAATATATCCATTTACAATATTTCCAGTACTCATTGAAAGATAATACTCGCCTGGCTGAAGGTGATGGTTAGGTGCCTTCTGGTTAGCGGATGTGCTCTGTTTACCCCGCTGCAGAGCAGGTTCTTTGCAGGTGAGCTAAACTCCTCTTATGATGCCATTAGTTTCCCTTATATCTCAAGCCAATATGTCCATTCACAATCTTTCCTGTACTAATTGAAAGATACTAGTCGTCCTGGCTGAAGGTGATGGTTAGGTGCCTTCTGCGTATCGGGTATGGTCTCTTTACCCCGCTGGAGAGCAGGTTTATTACAGGGTAGCTAAACTCCTCGCGCGATGCCATAAGATTCACTTATATCTCAAGCCAATATGTCCATTCACAATCTTTTCTGTACTCATTGAATGAAATTAGTCGTCCTGGCTGAAAGTGATGGTTAGGTGCCTTCTGGTTAGCGGATGTGCTCTGTTTACCCCGCTGCAGAGCAGGTTCTTTGCAGGTGAGCTAAACTCCTCTTATGATGCCATTAGTTTCCCTTATATCTCAAGCCAATATGTCCATTCACAATCTTTCCTGTACTAATTGAAAGATACTAGTCGTCCTGGCTGAAGGTGATGGTTAGGTGCCTTCTGCGTATCGGGTATGGTCTCTTTACCCCGCTGGAGAGCAGGTTTATTACAGGGTAGCTAAACTCCTCGCGCGATGCCATAAGATTCACTTATATCTCAAGCCAATATGTCCATTCACAATCTTTTCTGTACTCATTGAATGAAATTAGTCGTCCTGGCTAAAGTGATGGTTAGGTGCCTTCTGGGTAGCGGGTGTTCTCTGTTTACCCCGCTGGAGAGCAGGTTTTTTTGCAGGTGAGCTAAACTCCTCTTATGATGCCATTAGTTTCCCTTATATCTCAAGCCAATATGTCCATTCACAATCTTTCCTGTACTTATTAAAAGATAATAATCATTCTGGCTGAAGGTGATGGTTAGGAGTCATCTCGATTCCGGGTATACTCTCTTTACCCGCTGGAGAACAGGTATTTTTGCAGGGGAGCTAAACACCTCGCTATACCAATAGTTTCCCCTATATCTCAAGCCAGTATGCCAAATCACAATCTTTCCTCTACTCATTGAAAGATAATAGTCGTCCTGGCTGGAGATGATGGTTAGGTTCCCTGTGGGTAGCGGGTTTACGACGCTGGAGAGCAGGTTTATTGCAGAAAAGCTAAACACCTCGCGATACCATTAATTTCCCTTATATCTCATGCCAATGTGTCCATTCACAATCTTTCCTGTACTCATTGAAATATAATAATCGTCCTGGCTGAACGTGATGGTTAGGTGCCTTCTGGGTAGTGCGTGTGCTCTGTTACCCCGCTGGAGAGCAGGTTTATTGCAGATGAGCTAAACTCCTCGAACGATGCCATTAGTTTCATCTATATCTCAAGCCAATATGTCCATTCACAATCTTTTCTGTACTCATCGAAAGATAATAATTGTGCTGGCTGAAGGTAATGGTTAGGTGCCTTCTGGGTAGCGGATATGTTCTCTTTACCCCGCTGGAGAGGAGGTTTATTGCAGGGGATCTAAACACCTCGCGATACCATTAGTTTCCCTTATATCGCATGCCCATATGTCCATTCACAATCACTCCTATACTCATTGAAAGATAATAGTCGTCCTGGCTGAAGGTAATAGTTAGGTGCCTTCTGGGTAGCTGGTCTGCTCTGTTTACCCCGCTGGAGAGCAGGTTTATTGTAGGGGAGCTAAACACCTTGCGATACCATTAGTTTACTCTATATCTCATGTAAATGTGTCCATTCACAATCTCTCCTGTACTCATTGAAAGACAATAATCGATCTGGCTGAATGTCATGGTTAGGTGCCTTATGGGTTGCGGGTATGCTCTGTTTCTCCCTCTGAATAGCATGTTTATTGCAGGTTAGCTAAAGCCCTCGCGCGATGCCATTAGTTTCCCTTATATCTCATGCCAATATGTCCATTCACAATCTTTCCTGTACTCATTAAGCGATAATAATCGTCCTGGCTTAAGGTTATGGTTAGGTGCCTTCTGGGTAGCGGTTATGCTCTCTTTACCCCGCTGGAGAACAGGTTTGTTGCAGAGGAGCTAACCCGCTCGCGCGATGCCATTAGTTTCCCTTATATCTCATGCCAATGTGTCCATTCACAATCTTTACTGTACTCATTGAAAGATAATAATCGTCCTGGCTGAACGTGATGGTTAGGTGCCTTCTGGGTAGTGGGTGTGCTCTGTTACCCCGCTGGAGAGCAGGTTTATTGCAGAGGAGCTA
This sequence comes from Prosapia bicincta, assembly GCA_036971475.1. Taxonomy (NCBI): domain Eukaryota; kingdom Metazoa; phylum Arthropoda; class Insecta; order Hemiptera; family Cercopidae; genus Prosapia; species Prosapia bicincta. The sequence goes on along the minus strand of JBAIZL010000001.1, from coordinate 251,192,913 downwards.
AACACCTCGCGATACCTTTAGTTTCCCTTATATCTCAGGCCAATGTGTCCATTCACAATCTTTGCTGTACTCATTGAAAGATAATAATCGTCCTGGCTGAACGTGATGGTTAGGTGTCTTCTGGGTAGTGGGTGTGCTCTGTTACCCCGCTGGAGAGCAGGTTTATTGCAGATGAGCTAAACTCCTCGAACGATGCCATTAGTTTCCTCTATATCTCATGCCAATGTGTCCATTCACAATCTTTCCTGTAGTCATTGAAAGATTATAGCCGTCCTGGCTGAAGGTGATGGTTATGTGCCTTCTGGGTAGTGGGTGTGCTCTGTTACCCCGCTGGAGAGCAGGTTTATTGCAGATGAGCTAAACTCCTCGAACGATGCCATTAGTTTCCTCTATATCTCATGCCAATGTGTCCATTCACAATCTTTCCTGTAGTCATTGAAAGATTATAGCCGTCCTGGCTGAAGGTGATGGTTATGTGCCTTCTGGGTAGCAGGTATGCTCTCTTTACCACGCTGTTGAGCAGGTTTATTGTAGGGGAGCTAAACACTTCGCGATACCATTAGTTTCCCTTATATCTCATGCCAATATGTCCATTCATAATTTTTCCTGTACTCATTGAGCGATAATAGTCGTTCTGGCTTAAGGTGATAGTTGCTTTCGAGGAAGCAGGTATGCTCTCTTTACCCATCTGGAGAGCAGGTTTATTGCAGGTGAACTTGTCTCCTCGCGATGCCATTAGTTTCCCTCATATCTCATATCAATGTGTCTATTCACAATCTTTCCTGTACTCATCGAGCGATACTAGTCGTCCTGGCTGAAGATAATGGTTAGGTGCCTTCTGGGTAGTGGGTATGTTCTCCTTACCCAGCTTTTACATACATCAAAGCTTGCTAGCCTTTGATTTACTGTAGTCCTTTAGAAATGTAACGGTGTTTTTTCTGTTTATATATTATTAAGTTATATTAGATAATATGCATTCAGTTAGGGTGTATTACACAATAAGTTTTTTTTATTAATTTTTTTTTAATATTCATGTTTTTATGGTTTCAGGGACAATACCGAGGATATGAATGAAGTGACGGCTACGACAAGCACCTATAGCAGGTAATTTTAAACTGTAATAATTTAGTTTTACGGCATATCTGCATATAACTTGCCATTCATTAAGATGTAATTAATTTCTTTCTAAAAATATTGCATGTTCATAACAAGAATACGGAAAATATAGCCGAGGCGTTTATGAATCTTAATTCAGTGTTTTGTAGAAAATTTGTTCGAAATTATACTTTAATTTAAAATAGAATTGGAATGGTTTTTTGATAGGTTAGGGACGCGGTGTTGTCAGATCGAACGCTGTGACAGTCAACCCGCCACTGCCAGCCGCTAATACAGTCTAGAGTAACTTGTTGGTAAAATCATTCATCAACTTACTAATTTTTTTTACATTCACTTCCCCAAAAAAATCATTTTGTTTATTCTGAATTTCTAATCCTTTATTAGAACTGCTTCATTGAAAAAACTGTTTTCTCGTATAATAAGGTGTGAAATATCTCTCATAAATACTACTTAATTATTAACCCGAGTTAATTCAAAAATCTGAAAAAAGTATCTGATTAATGATATATAACATACAACAGTTATTTAATTACCATCTTATATAATAAATATATTATTCATGCATATAGGTTAGAACTTTGCAGTAATTGCACAAACAAAAATGTAGTATTACGATGAATGTTTCACTTTCATTTAATTTAATTCATTTACACACAAAAATACGCATCAAATATATACACTTTCTGCATTAAATATCTACATAAAAATACATAAAGCGTGTAATTTATTATATTTATAATAACTAACACACAAATAAACTATAACTGTCCATAAGAGCTCATGAACTGATTAATGAAAATAAGACCAAAATACAAGGACGTCCAAACTTCTGGATTTATTGTACGTCTGGTATAATATTGTAAACAAATGTTGGCTAATCAAGGCTATAAATAGACTAGAATGTGATATAATCATTATTTATGTCTGCCTTTACATTACTGATCGGTGTTGCTTTCTAAAACACATGATACAAGAACAAAACATTCCCAGTTAACTCGGTATAGTAATTTAAATAACAAACGCATTTTCCGAGTCAAATCCGGTAGTAAGTTAAGTGGTTAAAACATTAAAATGAAACTATAGTTACAATAGTGTTTTAGTTATTATAACGGTGTATTTTGTTTTTGGGGATGTATAGGAGGTCGTTCTCTTTTATTCACACTACTGTTTTCAGACATTATAACCCGCAGGGGGTGCGGACTAGCCGCACCTACGAGTGGTTTGGCGTCCATCGCGGTACCCTAGCCTGACACTACACCACTCACAAAGCACACACACACACACACACACACACACACACACACACACACACACACACACACACACACACACACACACACACACACACACACACACACACACACACACACACACACACACACACCAACACAATCTATACACATTTCAACACTTACATGTTCTCTTAGGGAATTTTGACTGGTCAGAACCGTTGCGCGTTGGGAGTGCTGAAAAGTCCAGAGCTTGACAAACTCTGGTCTGGGACGCTGATGTGAGCTTGCTCTGCCGAAGACGTAAGCGTGGTTTCTGGTCTACCAGCCGCTTCGGTCCTTAGTCAGGGAGTGTCCGCGGTGCATGAGTGTCGGAGCCTGTGCACAGTATTACGAGTTCTCGACTGATGCCCATCCAGTCGAGCTAAGGAGAAAAGCTATAGGCCTCAGAGTTCTGAGGGTTGGAAATGGTCTTAATGTGATCCAAGGGTGTACCCGTTTCTATAGTCTCGCCCGTAATGCTTGACACGATGGCTGGCTAAAAATATTTATGGATTCATAAACCACGTCAAATATGACTAGTCTCAAGAGGACACGCCAGGATTCTCCTGACGATCATATTAGTAAAGATTTGAGTAAAATGTTGATGGTGGCAACGTCACAGACATTGCCATCAGCAAAGTATTTAGTTGTATCTAGTGCCGAAGAAAGGAAAGATCTTTCCAAAGTTTCTCCTTTTCTGATTAACAAGGCTATTACTGCCTGTGCTGGAGGTCCAGTAGCCTCTATTAAGAAACTTAGAAACGGAACACTGTTAATTGCGACTTCCACCGAAAGACAAACCCGTGCTCTATCTAAAATGACCTCTTTCTTTGACCAGGTCAAGGTATCTGTGGCTCCCCACAGATCCTTGAATTATTCAAAGGGGGTCATCACATGTAGGGATTTAATGTACCTTCCAGTTGATGAAATTAAGTCCGAACTGTCGTCTCAGTCAGTTACGGACGTTGCCCCTATCTTGAAAATGGAAAAAGGAGAAAAAGTAGCAATAGCTTCTTTTATCGTCACCTTCGGCAAACCGGAAATACCCGAATACTTACATGCAGGTTACCAAAGGCTCCCAGTAAGACCATACGTGGCTAACCCTAGGCGCTGCTTTAAGTGCCAGCGTTTTGGGCATATCAGCTCTACCTGTTCGAAGCAGAACGTATGCGGTATATGTAGCGTTGAAGGCCATGATGATAAGGAATGTGTTAATTCTCCGAAATGCGCCAACTGTGGTGGAGACCACCCAGCGTGATCCTACAACTGTCCTACTTTTAAGAAAGAGAAAGCTATCCTAGGCATCATGGCGAAAGACAAGCTGTCGTTTCCAGAGGCCAAAAAACTCTATAGATCCACTCAGCCAAAGGCAGACAGTAAGACGTATGCCGCTACCCTGACCGCTTCAAAATCGTCTTGTACCAACTGTGCTGAGCTGTCAAAGAAGATTGAAGCTCTAACTGAACAAGTGTCTCACCTTTTGTGCTTATTCACAAATGGTCCTTCTTTGAATTTGGTACAACCTGCAGCAACTGATAGTGTTTTACCTCGTGTACCTATCCCTTTCACTGGGGGGATTGGAGCACAAAATAAATCACTAAGTGAGCCTTGTGTTTCTGTGCAGAAGATATTATCAACGGGTAATAAACCTTCTGTGCAGAAGCCGTTGGAAAAATCCAAACCACGTAGACAAGTGTTACGTCAGACCACATCGCCACCGTCGTTACCGGGTATTAAAAAAATGCTAACAAAGGAGGGAATGTAAAAACTACCCCTCCTAAACCCAAAACTTCCTCAGATTCTATCCCTGAACGGGTGGATATGGAATCTGAGAAGTGTAAGTCTGAGACGTCTAAAAACGTCCCAGGCAAGAAAGGAGAGAGCACCAATGGGTGTCAAATAAATCCTTTGCTAAGCAAATAAATGTCTTTGCTTAGGAAGTTAGTGATACAGTGGAACGTCAACGGTGTTAGGAGTCACATAGAAGATCTTAAAGTACTCGTGCGAGATGTGTATCCGATGTTTATATGTCTACAGGAGACGCATCTCCACGAATCGCATAATTTTCATTTAAGGGAGTACTTCAGATCAGACTTCGTTACAGAAGACCGAGCTAGAGGTGGCGTAGCCATCCTAGCCCGTGACTGTATCGATGCTGCTCCGCTAAACTTAATAACCCCTTTGCAAGCAGTAGCCGTTCTAACAGCTGTCCCGTATACAATCACTGTGTGTTGTGTCTACTTGCCACCACAAGAAAACCTGCATCACAGTGATTTAGTGAATTTGATAAGCCAGTTACCGACTCCGTTCTTATTGGTAGGAGATTTCAATGCCCACCATTTGGCTTGGGGATCTCCGACTAGCAACTCTCGAGGTGAACTTGTGGAGAGTTTGAGAACGGAACTGGACTTATGTCTGGTATGACTCTAAGCAATGCCGTTTACTGTTGGGTTGTCTGGGGACTCTTCTTTAAACACTCCTTTCTCTATAGGGGAATTGGAGTCAGCTCTTGAGTCAACGAAGGACTCTGCACCAGGTCCTGATTCCATTGTGCACATTCCATGCTGAAACATCTACCGTCATCGGCGAAACTTGTCCTCCTTCGAATATACAATCGTCTATTCGAGGAGCGCTCTTTCTCCGTTGAATGGTTAGAATCGACTGTAATTCCTTTGAAGCCAGGTAAAGACAAAACCAATCCCAGTAGTTATAGACCTATATCCCTTACAAGCGCCTTATGCAAACTACTGGAGAAGATGGTCAACCGCCGTCTTGTCTGGTACCTAGAAACCAATGACCTTATTTGCAACGAACAGTGTGGTTTCAGGCAAGGACGATTATCCGTTGACCAATTGGTTTTGTTAGAATCCGCTATTCAAGATGCCTTTCTCTTGCGTCAAACACTCGTTGCTGTTTTCTTCGACCTTGAGAAGGCATACGATATGGCATGGAAAAGAGGAATTCTGGACACTTTAAAATCAAGGGGTATACAAGGGAATGTCTTAGCATTCATCGCTAACTTTCTATCAAATAGATCTTTCCGCTTTTGTCTTGAAGGCACGTATTCAAACAGTTATAAACAGGAGAATGGTGTACCGCAGGGCAGCGTGTTGAGCGTCACGCTATTTGCCGTTGCAATAAACAGTATCACGAGTTATATACGATCTCCGGTACACTGTTCACTCTTTGTAGATGACTTTTGTATATATGTGCCTGCTCGTAGTATGGCAACTGCGGAAAGATCTTTGCAGTTAGCAATAAGCAGATTAGAGGAATGGTCAAGAACTACAGGTTTTAAATTCTCTGCTTCGAAGACCCAATGTGTAGCATTTAGTCGTCGTAGGCAACACCAGGAGCCAATCCTTTATCTTGATGGGATTCAACTTCAAACCGCGGATAGTGTTCGATTTCTAGGTCTTTCATTTGATAAAAGACTCTCATGGATCCCACATGTTCGTGATTTGAAGGTGAGATGCAACAAGAAATTGGATACGAATTGTCTTAGTGGTACGAATTGGGGAGCAGACAGAACTAGTATGCGACGCTTTTATCGCGCGGTCGTTAGATCGCGCATTGATTATGGCTGTCAAGCCTATTCATACGCACGACTTACAGTTTTGAAAACTCTGGTTGCTGTCCACCACTCTGGACTTAGACTTGCTACTGGTGCATTTAGAACTAGCCCAATCCCTAGTCTTCTTGTCAAGGCTGGGGAACCCGCTCTTTCAAGACGACGTCAGATGCTACAAATATCTTATATATCTGGTCTTCGAAGCAAACCTAAACATCCGGCATTTAATGTAGTGTTTAATAACCGCTACGAACCATCTTATAATGCACGCGAACGTTCAACCGCCCCTTTCGGTATTCCGATGTCGCGCATAATTGATAATCTAGAGTCGGAACTTCCTACTACGTTTGAACGATCGATGTGCTATCTACCGCCATGGATAATAAAAACGCCCCGCTTTGATTTTTCATTGTCCAGTTTTATAAAAACCAATTCTCTTAATGTGGTGTACCACCAGGAGTTTTTGGCTATATACAGATCCCACCAGTATAGTGAGATTATTTTCACGGATGGATCTAAAATGGACAATGGCGTTGGGTGTGCGTTTTTTGCGTCTGGACGTACCTACACGTACGGATTGCCCCCAGCTTGCAGTGTTTTCACGGCAGAACTATTTGATATTTTTAAAGCTTTGACCGTCATTCAATCTCGATCTTCCCATTATCTTTTGTGTTCGGATTCCAAAAGTGCTCTTCAGGCTCTTCAGGATGTTTTCTCTGTCAACCCTTTAGTTGGGGACATTTTGTGTGCTGTACACAGGCTTCATTTGAGGGGTGTGGGGGTAACTTTCTGTTGGATTCCTGGACATTGCGGAATACTCGGAAACACAAAAGCGGATGAAGCGGTGAAGAAAGCTACAAGTTTGGTGCCTATTACTCAAAGAGTTATGGCATCTGATTATGTGTGTTTTGCGAAACATTTATTGCTCGCTGCTTGGAATAACGAGTGGCATACCGTGATTCAGAATAAGCTGAGGGAAATTAAATGTACCGTCCGTCCATGGAGGTCTTCAATTCGTTCAAAACGTAGGGAGGAAGTGGTGGTTACACGTCTTCGCGTCGGCCACTCTTTTGCAACTCATGGATATTTGATGCGTCATGAAGATCCACCAATATGCCAATACTGCGGTGATATCTTCACAATAAAACATATTTTAGTAGATTGTGTTAGTGTAAGCAATATTCATGCCCTTTTTAATTTAAAAGGCAGTTTAAAGGTGGTGCTAAGGGACGATGCCTCGGCCATTGACCGAATCATCGCTTTCTTGCACCACTTGAAAATATTTTTTAAAATTTAATACTTAAAATATATTTTTTTATTTATACATATAATTCTCTGTGTTTCTTTTATTTATTTTAATTTAATTTATTTTGTGTTCTTGTTATTGTTATTGGGATTTATTTATTGGTAAATTGTTACCTATTATTGTTTTACATATTGTTATTATTTATTTACTGATATATTGTTCTTTGTTGTTATTTTGTTATTTACAGTTAAAATTTTTTTTTTTATTGTTATAGATTTATTGTTGTTTTTTGTTTATTTATTGTTGTTGTTTTTTGTTTTGTAATTTTTGTTGTATTTAAATTTATTTGGTTTCATTTAAAATATTGCGTTCCGTGTTAGATTTTGTTTGGCAATGATAATCACAATTGGTTTTTCGTCAAAAAAAAAAAAAAATCAGACATTATAGAACTCTATAATGATTGAGACAGTAAAGTCTTGAAAAAGACTGTTAAAGGGAAGCAAAACTCAAATTGCAAAACGAAACACGCTCTCCCACTAGTAAGTCACTCCGCCACAGCCAAAATGGAACTGAGCGACGAACGGAAGTTTAAAGTCGACTTGGCAACAAGGCTCGCACACGCAGCAAGATTAGGATATCTCATTCGCCGAGATGGCCGTAGTCCCCTGGCCGATTTTACCTACGTAGAATCATATTCTGTTTTAAATCAAGCCATAATCTTGATATTGCGTTCACAGTCCAACCTACAGAAAACGTCAACTAGAAAAGTCGTTTCTGATTAGAGTAACGTGTACAGGTGACTCACTTGTACAAATAACTAAACTACAGTAAATAGTTGACTAACGTATCCATATGTCAATCCTATACAGGAAATAACTAATACTGGTGTCTTACTCATTCAAATGTCTAACTTATACATGTAAATAGTTTATACAAATTACTAACTTATTCAAGTGACTAACTTATACAAGTAAATAGTTTATACAAATTACTAACTTATTCAAGTGACTACATGGCTATATATAAATGTCACTAATTCATTCAGGTAACTTTCGAATGGAGGTGCTACATATGCAGGCAACTAACTTACACGGGTAACTACCAAACATACGTGGCTACATATTAGAGATCACTAACTTATTCAGGTAACTTTCGAAAGGAGGTGCTACATGTACAGTAAATAACTTATACGGGGAATAACGAATAGACATGGCTACATATAGAGGTAACTTTCGAAAGGAGGTGCTACATGTACAATAACTAACCTGTACAGGAGAATAACAATTAGACACGGCTACATATAGACGTCACTAACTTATTCAGGTAACTTTTGAATGGTGGCGCTACATGTACAGTAAACAACTTTCACGGGTGAATAACAAATAGACATGCTACATATAGAGGTCACTAATTTATATAGGTAACTTTTGAATAGAGGTGCTACATATACAGTAACTAACTTATACAGGTGATTAACAAATAGACATGGCTACATATAGACCTCACTAACTTATTCAGGTAACTTTGGAATGGAGGTGCTACATGTATAGTAAGTAACTTACACGAGTGACTAACAAATACACATGACTACATATAGAGGTCACTATCTTATTCAGGTAACTTTCAAATAGACTTATTTTAAAAATACTTGAATTCAGTGATTAAACTAATTTTAAAAATACTCAACTAAGTGAATACGTAATTGCTTAATTGCTGACGCGTTTCAAAACATTCGTTCCTTTTACGAAGCTAAAGGTTATTTGTAAAGGGTCTAACGGGAATGGATTTATAACAGTGGAATGGGGTGGGTTGTTTGAGTTGTGTGTCATATAATAGAAAAGACTGTTGGCTTCAAAGTGTGTGTGATCATTTAATACGTTTTATTTATCTGTTGCGTAGTGTTTGTAGATTTCATATTTTTCTAAGGTTGTTAGTTTTTTACTTTGTTTTATGTGTGTAGAACATTTAAATTAGTGCGTATGTCGGTGTGTGTGTTGGTTTTTTTACGGTTTTCGCGTAGATGGGTTTAGAGTTTTTTTTTGTAATGTGTTCTTTGAAGCGTGTATAGAATGACCTGCCGGTTTGGCCGATATAGTTGGGACAATCGTTACAAGTTAATTTCTAAATACCTGAGAGTTTGTATTTGTCAGTTTCTTTTTGAAAAGATTGTATGTCCTGTCTTAAAGTGTTTGTTGTTTTGTAGGATATTTGGTAATAGAGTTTTTTGAATGTGGAAGCTATTTTGTGTGTTTTTTTGTTGTGGTAGGTGAGGGATATGTATTTGTTATTTTTTGTGATTTGTCTGTGTGGCTGTTTGATGGTGTTTATGTTTAATTTTTCTGAGTATGTTGTCTATGAGTGTGTGTTGGTAGCTGTTTTGTTGATCGATGTATTTTATGGTATCAAGTTCTTCGTCGTAGTCTTTTTGTAGCATTGGTATATTGATTAGGCGGTGTAACATATGATTAAATGCAGCGTCTTTGTGTTGTGTAGGGTGATAGATGTATTATGTATGACAATATCGGTAGTTGTTAGTTTTCTGTATATTTTGAAATTATGTCTGGTGTTGTGTTTGGTGATGGTAAGGCCTAGAAAGTTTATTTTATTGTTTTCTTTTAATTCCAGGGTAAATGTGAGGTTTTGGTGTATGGTATTAATGTAATTGTATAGTCGTTTGTTTTTCCGTTTGTTGCCGTTGTATAATATTAAAATGTCATCTACGTATCTATAATAATAAATTATTTTATGTGTATAATTGTTGTTCTGTAGAATGTATTGTTGTTCAATATGGTGTAGGAATATTTTTGCTAGGATGCCTGAGATCGGGGGACCCATAGGGAGGCCTTTCTTTCTGTGTGTAGAATTTTTGTTGGTATGTGAAGTAGTTTTGTGATGTGATGAGTTTGGTCCGTGTGATTATTTCATGTGTGAGTTTATGTGTAGTGTTGTTTGCTGTGAGCATATTTTGTAGTATGTGGAGTGTTTGTTCTATTAACACATTAGTGTAAAGGTTTTTTATGTCGAATGAGGCAATGGTGGAATTGTGTGGTATGTAGATGTTTTGAATTCTGTGTATGAGGTCTATGTTATTTTGTATGGATGTGTGATTGTGGAAGTTTATGTTGTCTCTGATAGGTTTGTCTATGTATTTGGCTAGCTTATGTGATGTTGTATGTGTGTGATTGATTAGTGGACGGATGGGTGTGTTTTCGTTGTGGATTTTAGGTAAAGCATTTAATGTGGGGGCTTGGGGTTTTGTTTGTTTGTAATATTTCTTTTGTTCACTTTTCATGATTTCGGTGCATTTATTTAGAAGATTTTTAATTTCTGTTTGAAATTTAGGTGTGGGGTCTGATCGGAGTTCGGTTATTTTGTTTTCAGTTATGAAACTGTTTACTTTCTTGTCGATGTCTTGTTGGTGCATTATTACGATGGAATTATCTTTGTCTGCTTTTAAAAAATTTAGGTTGTGTTTGTCGCGTTTTTGTATAATTGATTTAAAGGTTGAATGTTCATTATTTATGATATGATTATTGTTTAAGTTGTTTATGTTGGTTATTTTATGTTTAATATCTTGTCTAATATGTTCGTGGTGTGTGGGATCTGTATATTGTATTGCTGTTTCAGTGTCCTAAAAGATGTTCGACATTTGTTTGTGGTTGTATTTTTTGGGGAGTAGGTTATATTTTAGTCCTTTATTTAATAGTGTTAATTCATTTGTACTGAAATTGATATTTGTGGTGTTGATGGTGCGCGGATGAAATTGGTGACATTGGTGATATTGTTTTGTGTTGCGAGGTTGTGTAGCTTTAGTTTTTGCTTGTTTCTAATGCATTGTAGTTGTTTATGTGTATAGTAGTTAGTGTATTGAATTATTTCTTCGAGTTCCGTGTGGTGTAGCATTGTTGTGAGGGTTTGGTGTAATTTGTATAGGGTATAATTAAGTTTGTCTTTCCAAGCGTATAATTAATTGATGCTGTTTTTGATAAAAAATTTTATGTGCTCGTGTTGTTTTTAGTGTAGCAGGTGTTTTGTTATTTGTTGTAATTTTAGCGTATTTAGGTGTTAGGCTATGTTTGAGGCATTGAGTGTTAAAGGAAATGTGGAGGAAATTTTTCTAAAATTTGAGCTTCGTTCGTCGGTAGAGATTGATTACTGATTACCGTTGGTAGCTATTGAAGTTGCTTGATGTAATCATCTTGAATTCACTGATTAAATTAATTTTAAAAATACTTAAATAACTGAATACGTAATTGCTTACTTGTTGTCGCGTTTCAAAACATTCGTTCCTTTTACGAAGCTAACCCTCTATTGGCGGCATCTTTTCGAATAGAATTGCTACATGTACAGTAACTAACTTATAGACGTGGCTAGATATCAAATTCACTAACTTATTCATGTAACTTTGGAATGGGGGTGCTACATGTACTGTAACTAACATAAACATGTGAATAACAAACAGACATGGCTACATATAGAGGTCACTAACTTATTCAGGTAACTTTCGAATGGAAGTGCCTCATGTACTGCAACTAACATAAACATGTGAATAACAAACAGACATGGCTACATATAGAGGTCAGTAACTTATTCAGGTAACTTTCGAATGGAGGTGCTACATGTACAGTAACTAACTTACACGGTCGACTAACCAATAGACATGGCTATATATAGATCTCACTAACTTATTCAGGTATTTTTCGAATGGAGGTGCTACATGTACAGTAACTAACATAAACATGTGAATAACAAACAGACATGGCTCAATATAGAGGTCACTAACTTATTCAGGTAACTTTCGAATGGAGGTGCTACATGTACAGTAACTAACTTACACGGTCGACTAACCAATAGACATGGCTACATATAGAGGTCACTAACTTATTCAGGTAACTTTCGAATGGAGGTGCTACATGTACAGTAACTAACATAAACATGTGAATAACAAACAGACATGGCTACATATAGAGTTCACTAACCTATTCAGGTAACTTTCGAATGGAGGTGCTACATGTACAGTAACTAACTTACACGGTCGACTAACCAATAGACATGGCTATATATAGATGTCACTAACTTTTCTGGTAACCTTCGAATGGAGGTGCTTAATATACAGTAACTAACTTATGCAGTTGAATAACAAATAGACATGGCTACATATAGAGGTCACTAACTTATTCAGGTAACTTTCGAATAGAGGTGCTACATGTAAAATAACTAATATATATAGGTGATTAACAAAAAGACTATATGTCTACATATAGAGGTAACTAGCTTTTTCAGGTAACCTTTGAATGGAGCTGCTACATGTACAGTAACTAACTTATACAGGTGAATAACAAAAAGACATGTCTACATATAGAGGTCACTAATTTATACAGGTTATTTTCAAATGGATTTGCTACATGTACAACACTTAACGTATTCAGGAAAATATTAAATAGACATGGCTCCATATAGAGGTCATTTTATTTATTTAGGTAACTCTCGAATGGTACATGTAGAATCACTAACTTATAGAGGTTAATAACGAATGCAAGTGCCTTCATGCACAGGTAACTAAATTGTAAAGAGTCAATTTACTGACCTAAACAATTAGTTGAGAGTACGCATACAGATGACTACGCATACAGGTTACAACGCACATAGGTGACTGTGCTTAAAGGTTACTATGCATACAAGATACTATGCATGCAGGTAACTACCTATACACATAGCTACACATACAGGTTACAACCCACACAGGTGAGTACGCATACTGGTTACTCTGCATACAGGTAACTACGCATATAGTTGTCCACGCATACAGATTACAACGCACATAAGTGACTACGCATACAGGTTACTATGCATTCAGGTAACTACGCATACAGATGACTACGCATACAGGTTACAACGTACATAGGTGACTACGCATAAAGTTTACTATGCATACAGGTAATTACTTTTACAGATGACCACACATACAGGTTACAACGCACATAAGTGACTACGCATACAGGTAATTATGCATACAGGTATCTACGCTTACTGATGACTACGCATACAGGTTACAATGCACAAAAGTGACTACGCATACAGAGTGCTATGCATACAGATAAGTACGCATACAGATGACTACGCATAGAGATTACAACGGACAAAGGTGACTACGCATACAGGTTATTATGCATACAGGTAACTACTCATTCAAATGACTACGAATACAGGTTACTATGTATATAGGTTACAACGAACATAGGTGACTACCCATACAGGTTACTACACACCTAGGTGACTACGCATACAGGTTACTATGCACACATGTAATCATGCATACAGATAACAACGCATACAGTTTACAACGTACATAATTGACTACTCATACGGGTTATTATGCATACAGGTAACTACGCATACAGATGTCTACACATACATGTTACAACGCTCATAGGTGACTACGTATTCAGGTTACTACGCATACAGGTAACTACGCATACAAATGACTACGCATACAGGATACAATGCACATAGGTGTCTACTGAAACAGGTTACTACGCACATAGATGACTACGCGTATAAGTTAATATGCATACAGGTAACTAATCATACAGGTTACAACGCACATAGGTGACTACGCATACAGGTTACAACGCAAATAGGTAACTAGGCATACATGTTACTTTGCATACAGATAACTTCGCATACAGATGACTACGAATACAGGTTACTACGTACATAGGTGATTACGCATCCATTTTACTAAGGACGTAGATGCTATGTATACAGGCTACTACGCACATAAGTGACTACGCATACTTCTTATTGTTACTGTTTATTACGCATAGAAATGACTACGTATACAGGTTACTATCTTTACAGGTAGCTAAGCATACAGATAACTACGCATACAAATGACTACGCATACAGGCTACAACGTGCATAGGTAACCACGCATACAGATTACTATGCATACAGGTAACTAGACATACAAATGACTACGCATACAGTTTATTACGCACATAGGTGACTACGCATACAGGTTACTAAGTACATAGGTGACTAATCATACAGGTTACTAGGTACATAGGTGACTAATCATACAGGTTACTAAGTACATAGGTGACTAATCATACAGGTTACTAAGCATACAAGTAACTACGCCTACAGATGTCTATGCATACACCCACGCATACAGATGACTACGCATACAGGTTACTACGCACATAGGTGACTACGCACATTGGTAACTACGCATACATTTAATACGCACATAGGTGACTACGAATACAGGTGACTACGGATAAATGTTACCTCGCATATAGGTGACTACGCTTACAGGTTACTATGCAGACAGGTAACTACGCATAATGATGACTACGCATACAGAATACAACTTACATAGTTTACTGCGCACATAGGTGACTGCGCATACAAGTTATTACGCATACAGTTTGCTACGCATACAGATAATTACGCATACAGGTTACTACGAATACAGGTAACTAGGGGCAAATGTTACTACGCACATAATTGGCTACGCATACAGGTTAATATTCTTACAGATTACTACGAACATAAGTGACTACGCATACAGGTTACTATGAATACAGGTAACTACGCATACAGGATACTACGCACATAGGTGACTACTCATACAAAAGACTACGAATACAGGTTACCTCGCAAATATTTGACTATACATACAGGTTACTATTCATACAGGTAACTACGCAAACAGGTTACCTCGCACATAGGTGAATACCCAGATAGGTAACTAGGCATACAGTTTACTACGCATATACGAGATTACGGATACAGGTTAATACGCATACAGGTTACTACGAATACAGATGACTATGGATAAATGCTACTATGCACACATATTACTATGCATACAGGTAACACGCACACAGGTGACTACGCATACAGGTTACTACGAATACAGGTAACTAGGGGCAAATGTTACTACGCACATAATTGGCTACGCATACAGGTTAATATTCTTACAGATTACTACGAACATAAGTGACTACGCATACAGGTTACTATGAATACAGGTAACTACGCATACAGGATACTACGCACATAGGTGACTACTCATACAAAAGACTACGAATACAGGTTACCTCGCAAATATTTGACTATACATACAGGTTACTATTCATACAGGTAACTACGCAAACAGGTTACCTCGCACATAGGTGAATACCCAGATAGGTAACTAGGCATACAGTTTACTACGCATATACGAGATTACGGATACAGGTTAATACGCATACAGGTTACTACGAATACAGATGACTATGGATAAATGCTACTATGCACACAGATTACTATGCATACAGGTAACACGCACACAGGTGACTACGCATACAGGTTACTACGAATACAGGTAACTAGGGGCAAATGTTACTACGCACATAATTGGCTACGCATACAGGTTAATATTCTTACAGATTACTACGAACATAAGTGACTACGCATACAGGTTACTATGAATACAGGTAACTACGCATACAGGATACTACGCACATAGGTGACTACTCATACAAAAGACTACGAATACAGGTTACCTCGCAAATATTTGACTATACATACAGGTTACTATTCATACAGGTAACTACGCAAACAGGTTACCTCGCACATAGGTGAATACCCAGATAGGTAACTAGGCATACAGTTTACTACGCATATACGAGATTACGGATACAGGTTAATACGCATACAGGTTACTACGAATACAGATGACTATGGATAAATGCTACTATGCACACAGATTACTATGCATACAGGTAACACGCACACAGGTGACTACCCTTACAGGTTACTACGAACACAGGTGACTACGAATAAGCGGTACTAGGCACAAATGACTACGCATGGAGGTTACTATGCGCATATGAGACTAGGCATATAAGTTACTATGCATACAAGTAACTAATCATACATGTTACTACGTAGATAGGTGACTACGCTTACAGGTGACCTCGGATAAGTGTTACTAGGCACAAAAGTGACTACGCTAACAGGTTACTATGCATAAAGGTATCTTCGCATATAAATGACTACGCACACAGGTTACTACACTCATAGGTGACTACGCATACAGATAACTACGCATAGAGGTTACAACACTTATACTTGACTACACAAACAGGTGACTACGCACTTAGGTTACTCTGCATAATGTTACTACGTACATAGGTGGCTACGCCTACAGGTTACTACGCACATAGGTGCCTATGCATACAGGTGACTACGCATACAGGTTACTATGCTTACAGGTTACTACGCATACAGATAACTACACACAGAGGTGACTACGCACATAGATAACTACGAATACAGGTTACTACGCACATAGGGGCCACGGATATAGGTGACTACGCATACAGATGACAACTCATACAGGTTACTACGCACATATGTGACCACACATACAGTTTACTATTTATACAGTTATCTACGCATAGAGATGTTACGCATACAGGTTACTACGCATATAGGTGACTACGCATAGAGGTTACTATGCACATAGGTAACTACGCATACAGGTTACTACGCAGATAGGGGACTACGCATACAGATGACCATGCATACAGGTAACAACGTACACAGGGGACTACGCTCATATGTGGCTAAGTATATATTTTAATATTGATACAGTTAGCTACGCATAGAGATGTTACGCATACAGGTAACTACGCACCTAGGTGACTACGCATAGAGGTTACTATGCACAATAGGTAACTACAAATACAGGGTACTACGCACATAGGGGACTACGGTTACAGGTGACTACGCATACAGGTGTCAACATACACAGGATACTACGCACATATGTGACTACTCATTCAGGTTGCTATGCATACAGGTAACTACGCATAGAGGTTACTGCGGAGATATGTGACTATGCAAGTAGGTTACTATGCATACAGGTAACTACGTATGGAGATGTTACGCATACAGGTTACTACGCATACAGATGTCTACGCACATAGCTTACTACGCACATATGTGACTACTCATTCAGGTTGCTATGTTACAGGTAATTACACATAGAGGTTACTACGGACAAAGGTTACTACGCATGTAGGTTACTATGCATACAGGTAGCTACGCATACAGGTTAAAACGCACATACGTGACTACGCGTAAAGGTTACTACGCATACGGATGACTACTCACACAGGTTACGACACACATATGTTACTACTCATACAGGTTACTATGCGTACATGTATTTACGCAAACAGGTCCCTACGCATACAAATGACTACGCATACAGGTTTCTACGCTCATTTGTGGCTACGCTAACAAGTTACAATGCATACAAATTACTATGTATACAGGTAACTATTCATACAGGTTACTACGCACATATGTGACTACGCATATAGGTTACTACGAATACAAGTGACTGCGGATAAACGTGACTACGCACATAGGTGTCTAAGCATATAGGTGACTATGCATATAGTTAACTACGCATACAGGTTACTACTCACATAGGTGACTACGCATAGAAGTCATTTTGCACATAGGTGACTACGCATATAGGTTACTACGCACATAGGTTACTACACATTCAGATGGCTACGCATATTGGTTTCTAAGCACATAGGGGACTACGCATTCGGGTTACTATGCATACAGGTGACTACGCTTACAGGTTACTACGAACACAGGTGACTACATATAAACGGTACTACGCACATAGGGGATTACGCATACAGGTTACTACGAATACAGGTGACTAAGGATAAACTTTACTACGCACCTAGGGGACTACGCATACAGGTCACTACGCAGACAGGTGGCTACGCATACAGGTTACTACGAATACAGGTGACTACGGATAAATGTTACTACGCACATAGGTGACTGCGCATACAGGTTAATACGTATACAGGTGACTACGCAGAGAGGTTACTATTCACATAGGCGACTACGCATACAGGTTACTACGTACATAGGTGCCTAAGCATAGAGATGACTCTGCATAGAGGTTACTACGTATACAAGTGACTACGCAGAGAGGTTACTACCCAGAGAGGTTACAGAAGACTACGCATGCAGATATCATTGCGTACAGGTTTCTTCTCATACAGGTTATTAATCATACGTATTACTAAGAATACAGATGACTACATACAGCCGACGACATATACCGGTGGTTATAGGTGACTACGTATACAATAGACCACGTAAAGAGGTGACTGCGTATACAGGTGACTTTGTATACATGTGGCTAAGTATACATGTAAATGCGTGTAAAGATAATATTTGTGTAAAGGTGAACAACTTCTACAGTTGACTACGAATACAGGTGATTGCGTTATACATGTGCCTGCGTATAAAGGTGACTATATGTGCAGGTGACTAACGTCTACAGTTGACTACGAATATAGCTGACTACGTTAACATGTGACTACTATTTCATTTGACTACGCATACAACCGACGACATATACACTCGGGTACGTATAGACGTGACTGCGTATAAAGATGACTATATATATAGGTCAATACGTATACATG
The DNA here is from genome assembly GCA_036971475.1 of Prosapia bicincta. Classification (NCBI taxonomy): domain Eukaryota; kingdom Metazoa; phylum Arthropoda; class Insecta; order Hemiptera; family Cercopidae; genus Prosapia; species Prosapia bicincta. The sequence continues at coordinate 251,174,187 of JBAIZL010000001.1, read as the reverse complement.
CGACCACGAATATAGGTTACTGCTTACACAGGTGACTACGTATACATGTGACCACGAATATAGGTTACTGCTTATGCAGATGACCACGTATATAGGTGCCTACGTGTACAAGTTACATCTCACTACTAGTACAGTTGACTACGTATACAGCCCAGTGGCGTAGCGACAGAGGAGGACGTGCAGGGGGCGGCGCTGCGCGGGCGTAAATTTGAGTTTACAGTACATTGAAATAAGGCCTGAAATACATTCTGTTAGGCATGCGCAAAAACACAATACAATTATGTTTTTGACCCTCCCGAATCTGAATATGCCAAAACATTTTATTTATAAATCCGGAAAAGTGAGTAAAAACGGAAAATTTTGATTCTCACGATTTTTTCAAAAACGACAAAAGGTATAAAAAACATAAAATACCAGCGGGTTCGTCGGGACTCTTTACATGAATTTACCATTGCATTTTATATATTTTGTCCAGCCGTTAATGAGATATAAAATAATTTCCGTTCTTCACTGGTTCACTGGTATTGCGAGAGCTGCGTGACGTATAGAAAGCTGTGACGTGGTATCGATGAGCGCGTTTCATATGCTATGTTTGAATCAGTAGCGGCGAATTCTCGGAAGATATCGAATTCGACAACAACATTAAGCACACGCATACTTTTACCAAAGCTCGCCTTGAAATCTGTTGTTTCTTTTCTTTCAGTATATGCGAGTAAATAAAAATTAAGTAATTAACATTTTAATTTCTTCCAGATCAAAATAAATATCGGATAGCAGCCCTCCCCACCACCCTCGACGCACATCACGCACTCGCGCAGTGTTTTTGTCATTCTTTGCGAAGCGTCCGTACAGACACATCGAGTGATTATCTTTTGTTTCGATTTGCCTTTGCGTAGGCCTAATCGGTAGTAGTGATTTAGAATCGCGTTCTTGCAAAGTATTAATATATTCGTTTTGATGTGTTGTACATTAGTGTATGAGTTAAGTGTTAAGAATTATCGTGACAATCTTTGGTAAATAATGCCCAAAACACTAAGTGGTGCAGAGTACCGGAAAGGAAAAAAAGAGAATCAGGATGCAGAACATCTCGAACTTTATAAAATAAGAAAGTTATCTTCCTACTATTCGAGGGAAACTTTCGTAGTTGCAGTTTTTGAAGGACCCAATTGTAGCTCACAAGAAGCTACAAGCGTTGAGGAGTTGGAGCAAATAGCTGTACCTAAACATGCAGACCCAGGCATTCCTTCTTGTGAAATAGCTGAATATACCGAGTCTCATCCTAAAGAAAAGGTAACAGCAGATTTCCTTATCACCAAAGTTGGCTCATTTTGATACTGCTGAGCCTGAAATCGTAAGAGTTGGGGCGAATGTTCACAAAAACAGATTAATGAAACTGTTATAAGTTCATCTGAAAAGGGTAATTTTAAAGATAGTCTTACAGCCGAACTAAAACGGTTAATAATTAAATTTGGACCCCATCAGTCTGAAGGACTGTTTCCAAGAGAACAAGATGGCAGAAATAAAAATAGGGGGTTTGGCGAGAAATGGTATTTTCAAAAGAAAAAGAAAACCAGTTGACTATAAAACTAGTAATCACCAGTAATTGGTTATGCTATTCAAACATCTTCAATGTTTGCTATTGTCAGCCATGCTGGCTTTACAATATGACATATAGTGATGTGGGGTTTACTAAAGGTACGTCTGATTGGGCACATTTAGGGCGAAACATAAAAGATCATGAAGAAGATTCGCAGAATAATTGCATGTGTGTTTGTGCAATAATTAAGTAAAAGTTACTGACAAACTGTTGCTATAATTATATTAATGAAATAATAGTATTTGACGCTAATATACCCCAAAATAGAATGTAGGATGCTAAGGCAAGGTTAGATATGAAATCTAAAAGAGTTAGTGGGAAAGTTCACTTACTTGTCTGTCACAACTATAACTGTTGTAGTACTACGTTCGACCGCAAGATGAGTAGAGACAGCGCTCCAATCGTAGTAAATATGTAGATAAAAATGAATTATAATAGAAATAATTGTTCCTCACTCACAATGTTGTATTTGAGGAAAAATGAGGAAATAGGAAATGATTTACCCAACATTTCCCCCCAACGAAAACAGAATAACGTTTTCTCAATTAAATAGAAATAAAACACACATTAAACAACAAAAAATAACACTTCTTGAACTAAAACAACTTGTGATACTAAAAATGTTCATTAGTCATGGTAAGGGAGAGGACTTATCTTGACGACTGGGCGTCAATTCTTCCCAACTGCCAACGTAATAGTGGAGAGTGGGTATCTTGAAGGAGTACCAAGTCACCTTTAGAGACGTTTGGTGATTCCGTTGTCCATTTACTACGCTGTTGGAGCGTGTGCAAATACTCAATCCTTTAACATCTTGACGACTGGGCGTCAATTCTTCCCAACTGCCAACGTAATAGTGGAGAGTGGGTATCTTGAAGGAGTACCAAGTCACCTTTAGACACGTTTGGTGATTCCGTTGTCCATTTACTACGCTGTTGGAGCGTGTGCAAATACTCAATCCTTTAACGTGTCCAGAAATGTTGGACGCCCTTTGAAATTAGTTGCCAGCGACTTAGACGATTCATGGGTAATTCTTGAAGGTCATGTTCAGGTACTGCGGTCAGAGCAGAGCCGATGAGAAAGTGTGCGGGTGTTAAAACATCAAATTCATTAGCGTCTGTGGATAACGGAGATAATGGCCTGGAATTTAAAATTGCCTCAATTTTTGCACATAGTGTTGATAATTATTCAAAGGTGAGAGCTTGTTCATTTAGCACTCTCTTGAGATGGTATTTTGTGGAACGTATTCCGGCCTCCCACAGACCTCCAAAGTGAGGACCGTCAGGTGGGTTGAAATTCCAAGAGATTCCTTTAGAGCCGCAATGTTCAGTTTTCCTAGCTTTATTTTCACGCTCTTCGAAGTACTTAAATATGCCTGTCAGGTACTTGTTAGCCCCCACAAAGTTCATTCCATTGTCGGAAAACATATAGTGGCAAAGACCTTGTCTACTGACAAATCTATCGAGTGCAGAAAAAAATGCATCGGTTGAAAGATCCGAAACCACTTCGATATGGACGGCGTTTGTAGATAGACACACAAACAAACATATATATGCCTTAAATATCTTAGCATTTCGTCGTCTAGATTCCTTAATTAAAATAGGACCGCCGAAATCCACTCCAGTAGATATGAACGGTCGTCCTTGACTTGTTCGTGAGGGTGGAAGATCTCCCATACGAGGTTGTATGAATGTTGGCTTCATTTTATTACAGGTGAGACATTTAGAGAGTGTGGACCTAATAGCACTGCGAATACTCAGAATCCAATACTTCTGTAGAATAAATGATTGTAGTGTGCGTGGTACAACATGTATATAAGATTTGTGATAATGCTCGATTTAAAGTGTAGTCAAGCGGCTTAACTTGGGTAGTAGAATAGTATGTCTAAAGTCTTGTGGCAAGGAAGCATTCCGAAGCCTACCCTAAGAAGCCCACGATTGTCCAAAAAAGGGTTCAGTTTCCTAAGGGCATTTGATGTCTCGCCTCCACCTTTAAGTGAAATTAGATCTTCTTCAAAGTACCTTTTCTGTGTGTATATGCATCCAGAAATGTAGAGATGAACCTAACTCAGTATGAGATAATGAACATTCAACTTTAGATTGTGTATGACAGTTTGTTATAAATCGTTTGCACCAGGCGGTTACTCTTATTAACCAGGTAAACGAAGACAATTTATCAATTAAATTAAAACTTGGAGTTTTGGTTTCAGCAACACAAATAGTATCAATATTCAACTTGATATCTGGAAATACATTCGTACTTGAGCAAGGTGCGTACCGCAGCGGCCATTCCTTTATGGGTGATGTCATGAACAATGGGCCGAACCACCAAAGCGAATGAGCTATGAGTTGACTAGGGAACAGATTCCGAGAACTACAATCCACTGGGTTTAGATTTGTTGACACATAATGCCAGCTGTTAGGATCTAATATCTCCAATATTTCTGTCACACGGTTAGCATCAAAGGTTTTGAGCAAATAAGGAAGCATTTTTAGCCAATTCATCACCACCATTGAATTTGTAAATGCAAATATACCTTCTATTTGCAAAACTTCACTTAAACATTTTTTAAGATAATCAAACATTCTTGAAAGTAATAATGCTCTACAAAATTCCAACGAGGAATAGAAAGTGTTTCAAGAGGTGCCACTTTTGACTTCCCAATAATAAGATGAGACGTAGCTGGGTTGGTTGTACAGTCAATCAAATAAATTACAGCACTGTATCCTTTTTAACATGGGTCTGACCCCGGAGACACTGTAAACCGGCTTAATTTTATATTAGATAGAAGGTGTAGTTCCGAAGCAAGGGTTGCCCATTCCTTTTGAATGTTTGGGGGAACTTCATCATCCCAACTAAGCCCAAGTATCCAAAGTCATTTAACCATGGTTTTGGCCAATATAATCACAGGGGATAGCCAACCGAGAGGATCAAATATGTGTGAGATATGGGATAAAATGGCACGTTTTGTGTATATTAGGTTGAAGGGAGTTATACTGAAAGAGAACATGTCTGATTTAGCAATCCATTGAAGACCTAAAATCTTGATGATGTGACTTCCATCTGAATCCAACGAAATAGGAACTTCCTTGTGTTCGTCAGGTATAGCCTCAAGTAAGCTAGCGTAATTGATGCTCCATTTATGAAGACTGAATCCTCCCAATGCAAGAAGATTTATAAGTTGAGTTTGTAAATCCAATACTTCTTGAACATTCGCTGCGCCTGTCAGAATATCATCAATATAAATGTCCCCTTGAAGAACTTTGGCTGCAAGAGGGAACTTATCTCCTTCGTCTATGTCTATAGCAAGTTGTTTCAATGTTCGCAGAGCCAAATAGGGAGCAGATGAAATACCATACGTAATTGTCATGAGTTCAAATTCCTGGATCGACTCGTTGGGGTTTTCCCGCCAGAGAATATGCTGATACTTTCGATCTTGTGAACGGACTAATATTTACCTGTACATCTGACAAATATCCGCAATTAAAAATACTGGATGCAATCGAAATTTTACCAAAACATCAGCAATGTCATTTTGTAGCTTAGGTCCTGTCAACAGTATGTCATTTAGTGACCTATTATTTGTAGTCTTCATAGATGCATCGAACATTACACGAACCTTAGTGGATGAACTAGAATCTTTGATAACGCAGTGATGATGTATGAAATAGGGTTGTTCTTGAAGCGAATTATTTGATACGAGACGCATGTGTGCAAGGTTAACATATTCCCTCATAAAGGACTTATACTCTCTATACAGATTGGCATCACGCCCTAACCTTTTCTCCAAGTACTTGAACCTATTGGTCGCTTGGTCGCGTGACTGACCTAAGACGTTATCACTTTTTCTTATTGGAAAAGGAACAACATAACGACCTTCCATATCACGATAGTGTAATTCCTTAAAACTCTCTTCACATTGGACATCATCTGGGTTGAGAGGTATCATATGAGGAACTTCCTCTATCTCCCAGAAACGTCTTAAACTTCTGTCAATACTACTTGGACTTGAAATAAGCAAGCATGATGAAGTGAGTGGTATGAGCAGTGGTTTTTGAAAGTATCACAGCCTCAGTATTTAGTTGAGGAGTTATGGAGTCTCGAGGCTTTAGTATACACGTGACAACTCATTTAGTACCCTTGACCTCATTTTGGGCTAGGCCAGCTACAGGGAATGAACATTTTCTTCAAACCAACCCTAAATGCTTTGCACAGGCAGATGTCATGAAGGACGTTTGGGCACATGAGTCAATAATTGTTCTAACAGGTTGAAACTGGCCGTTTGAGTCCTTGACATGAATAACTGCAGTCCCTAGTATTACAGTAGAATAATGCTGCTGTGAATCTTGAACTAAGCTAGTAGAGGTAGGGTTAGTAGTTGAATCCTTAATCGACTGAAGAGAAGGATAGGATTGAGGTGATGCAACATGAACCAAAGTGCTGCATGAATCGTTCACAATAGGCTGAGTATGTTCTAAATGAAGGTATGTGTGGTGTAGTTGGCCGCAACGTAAACAATTTGTCTTGGACAGACAACGAGACACGCTATGTGTACCTTTCAGACAATTAAAACATAGTTTATTGGCTTTAACTAAATCTTTACGTTGATCAGGGCTCATACGATGGAGTTCAGAACATTTGAATATAGTATGAAGTAGTTTGCAGCATGGACAAAGTTTAGATGCATCAGTAGAGGAAGTGACCAAGACTCTATTTGAAAATGGAAAAAGATTTTTAACAGCGGACCCTCGCTTTGAAGATGTAACAGTTTTCAGAGCAGGGTTTCTATTAACTTGCTTATGAGCTGGGTGTATATCGTTATCTTGAGATATTTCTAATATACATGCATGGTTTTGCATATTTATTCAGGCCTTCAAGCAAGGATAAAAAGTAAAAATCCAGCAGCTAAGTACATTCAATGTTGTTCTCATGCACTTAACCTGGTAATTAACGACTCAGTAAGAAAAATCCCTGAAATCAAATAATTTTTTAACAATGTTCAAAGTCTATATATATTTTTTAAAGCTATATCAAGGTGAGTATTGTTGACTAAATTGGCTACGTTGCAAAAAAACGTTGAAGAAAGTATGTCCATCAAGGTGGAGCTCAAGAAATCAAGACGACGACGCCCTTTGATGCTGTTCTGAAAGTTTCTGTACTGACTTTCCTAACATTAGAAGGTAAAGACCAAGAAGTAAATCCAGCTCAAACAATTTTGAAATATTTTGAGCAGTTTCCTACGTTAATTTTTATTGTAATTGAAAGTATGTTGCTTGAAACTATGGACATAATTTCCAAAAACTTCAAAGTACCGAAGAAGACTTAGAACACCCAATAGAAATGCTCTTAAATCTCAAAACAAAAATCACAAAACTTAGAAGTGAGTGGCAAACAGTTAAAGATGATGCGACTAAGCTTTGCTTACAATGGAAAGTTGTACCATATTTCATTGACTCAAGAACAAAAAAAAAAAAGAAAAGAATGTTTGATGAAGTGCAAGTTGATGACCCCATTATAGGCAAGGAGAAACGTTTCCTGTCTGTATTTAACCGTAGCCTTGACATAATCACAGCACAGCTGACACAGCGTTTCGAGGCAGTTACTCATATTACTACGGATTTCCAATGTATGAAGACTTCTTTTTAGTTAACGTAAATGGCAAAGAAATCTTAAAATCCAGCAAAATTTTGGTTTTTAAATACCAAGATGATATATCTCCTAACCTAGGTCCTCTGCTTGTAAGGCTAAAAACTTGTTTTTCAAGTAACATAGAAAAACTCAAAAGTATAAGGAATCTTGCAGAAACTTTGATACAAGTTAGATCCAGTTTTCCGGATGTTGTGAGCGCTTCTTTAATTACAGAGGATTACGTTAAAGATGACAACGTGTAGACTACAGGTCTTTACGAATACAGGCGACTAGAAATACAGGTGACTACGAATAGAGGCGACTACGTATAGAAATTACTAACTTATATAATTAGTAACACCTTTTACTAATTTGTTTCCTTTATATACGTGTACAGGTGGTAACTTATACATGTGACTAACGTATTCATGTTATTACGAATACGAGTGGCCTAGTATACATGTGACTACGTTTGCAGGTGATTACGTATACAGGCGATTAAGTGTACTTGTGACTACGTATAGAGGTAAATACGTATACACATCACTACGTATACAGTTGTTTACATAAAATTTGATTGCACTTTTGACTTATTTTTTCAGGTGTCAAAAGTATACAGGCGACTAAATAATACAGGTAACCAACATATCCATCTAGAGCACTATTAAAACACATCACACTGTTTCAACAGCTTGGTTTTCACTAAACTCTTAGGAACACTAAAAAGCCTTGGTAACAGTGAAAGCTCTTGCAAACCTGTCTTTTACATTTCCTCGAATTACAGTAGTGTTGTCATTGTAACCAGTTTGTTTATTTCTAATCTCTATCCTATTCCCATTAGTTTTACTTTAATTCCGTTTTCTGGACACTTATAACAGTTACTAATTTTACGAGATGTATTTATTTAATTTTCAAAGTTTGTTCTAATAATTTCCCCGTTTCTTTGTGTTATGATAAACTTAATTCCATCTTATAATCTTCCGTAGTTAGTCGCTAGTAGTACTGTTGTGTCACAAGATTTTATAAACTTTTACGAGGATGAATACGTTCAATATGACTTTATTTATTTTGAATCCGGTTGTTAGGCTATTTTTTGACCAATCTCTTGTGGCTAGATAGTGACGCTATCTATTTGATCGCTATTTACAAATCTAGGCTATTTTATCAAATTTCAATATCCAAAACGATTGTAATTTATTATATTTAAATTTATCTCATTCTAATTATTCTACTATGTCTGTTTCTAGCGTGGTACAGATTAGTTTACACAATATGAAGAACACAGTGCTTCAATATATTACAGTAAAATTATTGGAAGCAACTCCAATACCACAAAATAATCAAAAATAACTTCTAATACAAGTTATCTAACATTAAACCCTTATGTACATTTCGATGACCATATCATCTTATCACCAGAGGGTCTTATTACAAAATTACAATCAAGAATATAATTAAAAAAATTTAAACTGGCCTTATCATCAAAGAAACTTATTACAAAATTACGGTCTAGAATACAATAAATTACAAACTACACTAACCTTATCATCAAAGGGGCTTATTATAAAATTACGGTCTAGAATGCAATAAATTACGAACCAGACTGACCTTTTCATCAGTGGAACGTATTACACAATTACAATCTAGAATACGATAAATTACAATCTAGAATACGATAAATTACAAACTAGAATGACCGCATCATCAGAGGGTCCTATAAAATTACGATCTAGATTACAATAAATAAAAAAAAAAAAAAAACTGACCTTATCATCAGAAGGTCTTACTACAAAACACAATCTAAATAACAATAAATTACAAACTAGACTGACCTTATCATCAGAGGATCTTATTACAAAATTACAATAAATTACAAACTAGACTGACCTTATGATCAAATGGACCTATTATAAAATTACGAACTAGATTACAATAAATTACAAACTAGACTGACCCTATCATCAGAGTGACTTATTACAAAATTACAATGTAGAAAACAATAAATTACAAACTGGAATGATCTTATCATCAGAGGGACTTTAAAAAAAAATTAAGTTCCAAATTACAATAAACTGCAAACTAGCCTGACCTTATCATCATATTGGCTTATTACAAAATTACGATCTAGAATAATATAAATTACAAATTAGACAGACCTTATCATCAGAGGGCCGTATTTACAAAATTACGATCTAGAATACAATAGATCCCACAATTGAAAGGGTCTTATTACATAATTACGATTTAGATAACAATATATTACAAACGAGACTGACCTTATCATCAGAAAGTCCTATTATAAAACTACGATCTAGAATACAATAAATTACAAACTAGGCTGACTTTATCGTCAGAGGGACTTAAGAAATTACGATCTAGAATAAAATAAATTACAAACCAGGCTGACCTTATCATCATATTGACTTAGTACAAAATTACGATCCAAATTACAATAAATTACAAACTAGACTGACTTTGTCGTCAGAGGGACTTAATACAAAATTACGGTATGGAATGCAAAAAAACTACAAACTAGACTGACATTTTCGTCAGTGGAACGTTTTACAAAATTACAATCTAGAATACGATAAATTACAAACTAGACTCCTCATCATCTGAGGGTCTTATAAAATTACGATCTAGATTACAATATATTTCAAAATACACTGACCTTATGATCAGAAGGTCTAACTACAAAATACGATCTAAATAGCAATAAATTACAATCCAGACCGACTTTATGATCAGAGGAACTTTTTCAAAATTGCAATGTAAAATATAATAAATTACAAACTAGACAGATCTTATCATCAGAGAGACTTATTACAAATTACGATCTAGAATACAAGACATTACAAACTAGACTGACGTTATCAACATATTGACTATTACAAAGTTAAAGAGCTAGATTACAATAATTTAAAAACTAGACTGACCCTATCATTAGAAGGACTTATTACAATATTGCAATCTATAAAACAATAATTTACAAACGGGACTGACCTTATTAACAGAGGGACGTATTACGAAATTACGGTATAGAATGCAATAAATTACTAGACTGACGTTATCATCTGATGGACTTATTAAAAATTACAATCTATAATAATATAAATTACAAATTGGACTGACCTTATCATCAGGGGGTGTTATTGCAAAATTACGATCCACATTACAATAATTAAAAACTAGACCGACCTTATCATAAAAGGGTTTTATTACAAAATTACGATTTTGATTACAATAAATTACAAACTAGACTGACCGTATAATCAGAGGGCCTTATTACAAAATTACAGTCTAGAATACAATAAATTTCTATCTAGACTAACGTTATCATCAGAGAGACTTATTACAAAATTACGGTCTAGAATGCATCAAATTACAATATAGACTGAACCTATCATCAAAGGGTCTCATTACAAAATTACAGTCTAGAATACAATATATTACAAACGGGACTGACATTATCATCAATGGACCTATTAGAATCTAGAATACAATAAATTACAAACATTATTAAAGGGTCTTATTACAAAATTACGATTTAAATAGCAATATATTCCAGACCAGACCGACCCTATCATCATAGGGGACCTATTAAAAAATAACGGTCTAGAATACAATAAATTACATACTAGGCTGATCTTATCATCGTATTTACCTATTACAAAATTACGGTTTGGATAAAATAAATTACAAACTAGACTGACCTTATCATCAGTGAAACGTATTACAAAATTGCGATCTAGAATATGATACATTACAAAATAAACTGATCGTATTATCAGAGTGTCTTATTATAAAATTACGTTCTAGAAAACAAAATACAACAAACTAGACTTACCTTGTAATTAGAGGGTCATATTACAGAATTACAGTCTAGAATGCAATAAATTACAATCTAGACTCACCTTATCAATAAAGAGACTTATTACAAAATTACGGTCTAGAATGCATCAAAGTAAAATATAGACTGAAACTTTCATCAAATGGTCTCATTACAAAATTACGGTCATGAAAACAAAAAATACAAACTAGGCTGCCTTTATCATCAGAGGGTCTTATTAAAAAGTTACGGTCTATATTACAATAAATTACAAACTAGACTTAACTTATCGCATGAGGTACTTATAACAAAGTTATGGTCTGGGATACAATAAATTACAAACTAGACTGACCTTATCATCGGAGAGTCTTATTACAAAATTACAATCTAGATTACAATAAATTACAAACTAGACAGACCATATCATCAGTGGAACGTATTACTAAATTGCGATCTAGAATATGATACATTACAAAATAAACTGATCGTATTATCAGAGTGTCTTATTATAAAATTACGTTCTAGAAAACAAAATACAACAAACTAGACTTACCTTGTAATTAGAGGGTCATATTACAGAATTACAGTCTAGAATGCAATAAATTACAATCTAGACTCACCTTATCAATAAAGAGACTTATTACAAAATTACGGTCTAGAATGCATCAAAGTAAAATATAGACTGAAACTTTCATCAAATGGTCTCATTACAAAATTACGGTCATGAAAACAAAAAATACAAACTAGGCTGCCTTTATCATCAGAGGGTCTTATTAAAAAGTTACGGTCTATATTACAATAAATTACAAACTAGACTTAACTTATGGCATGAGGTACTTATAACAAAGTTATGGTCTGGGATACAATAAATTACAAACTAGACTGACCTTATCATCGGAGAGTCTTATTACAAAATTACAATCTAGATTACAATAAATTACAAACTAGACAGACCATATCATCAGTGGAACGTATTACTAAATTGCAATCTAGAATACAATAAATGAAAAACTAGACTGACGTTATTATCAGAGAATCATATTACAAAATTACGGTTTTAATTACAATAAATTACAAACTAGACTGACCTTGTCGACAGGGGGACGTATTTCAAAATTACGGTTTGATATACAATAAATTACAAACTGGACTTAACGTTTCATCAGTAGAAATCATTACAAAATTACAGCCTAGAATGCAATAAATTCCAAACTAGACTGACCTTATCATCAGAGGGCCTTATTACAAACTTAAGATCTAGATTACAATAAATTACAAACTAGACAGACCATATCATCAGTGGAACGTATTACAAAATTTGCCATTTAGAATACAATAAATGAAAAACTAGACTGACGTTATAATCAGAGAATCATATTACAAAATTACGTTCTGGATTACAATAAATTACAAACTAGACTGACCTTGTTGTCAGAGGGACTTATTACAAAATTACAGTCTAGAGTGCAAAAAATTACAAACTAGACTGTCCTTATCATCAGAGATACTTATTACAACATCACGGTCTAGAATGCATACAATTACAAATTAGACTGCTCGTATCATCAGGGGACCTATTATAAAATTACTGTCTAGAATACGGTAAGTTACAAACTAAACTGACCTTGTCGTTAGGGGGGCTTATTACGAAACTACGGTCTGGTATACAATAAATTATAAACTAGACTGACCGTTTCATCAGAGAAACTCATTACAAAATTACAGTCTAGAATGCAATACATTACAAACTAGACTGACCTTATCACCAGTGCGTCTTATTACAAAATTACGATCTAGAATACAATAAATTACGTACTAGACTGACCTTATCATCATTTTGACCAAATACAAAATTACAATCTAGAATATACAAAATTACAAACTAGACTGATCCCATTATAAAAGGGTCTTATCAAAATATTACGATTTAGATTACAATAAATTACAGACGAGACTGACCTTATCATCATATTGACTTATTTCAAAAAGACGGTCTAGATTACAATAAATTACAAACTAGACTGACCTTATCATCATATGGACGAATTACAAAATTACGTTCAGGATTACAATAAATTACAAACTAGACTGACCTTGTCGTCAGAGGGTCTTATTACAAATTTACGATCTAGATTACAATAAAATACATACTAGACTGGCCTTATCATCAGAGGTACGTATTACAAAATTACAGTCTAGAACGCAATCAGTTACAAGCTAGACTGACCCTATCATCAGAGAGACGTATTACAAAATTACGGTCTGGAATACAATAAATTAAAAGCTAGACTGACCTTATCATCAGAGGTACGTATTATTTTATTTACGGTCTAGAATGCAATAAATTACAAACTTGATTGATCTTATCATCAGAGGGTCTTATTACAAAATTACAATCTACAATACAATAAATTACAAACTAGACGGAATGGTCAAGTCTGGTTTAATTTTTTTGGTTTCTAGATTGTAATTTTTTAAGGAGACCCTCAGATAATAAGATGGTCATCGAAACGTACGTAATCTTGAGTAACTTTTATTGTTAGGTTTTTTTGATTATTTTTTGATTATTTTTGTTGTATTGGGTTGTTTTCCAATATTTATTTTTGTCATTAGGCTAGCTTGATTAATTTGTGGTAATATTAATAAATATATTTTTTTTCTAATTTTTCTGTACTATACTATTACCTTATTTTTGGAACGGTTAGTTTGGTAGTTTTAGTAAAATGGTGACTCGGTATAGAAGGAGTACTGTATTAATTATGTATCATAACATTTTATTAAATATTCATAGTACAGTGTAGGTATTAAATTTCGATGTTATACTTATTGAAACCACTAGGATTTGCCATTAAATTCATTTAGTAGCTCACCTTAACCTAAAATGTTCCAATTTGTTCTTGAAACTGAAATGCCCTAAGCTAACATACTAATAACGTTTAAAAAGCTCAGAATTATTAGATCACAAGTACATGTAAAACAATACAATAACCCAATTTGAGTTATGACCACATCTTGTAGTTTATATTTTTAGGCCTGTCTAAATAAAATTACTTCTATTACAATTCTAATGAAAGTAAATAGCCTATAGTTTTTAAAATATGTATGTGTGGTTCTTAATAAAATTCTATTTATTTTGATAAAGCTATATTTGAATTTAATGTTTACTTTAAACCTTTCCCTTTAAATACTTGGCAAAAGGTTGTATTTAAGATTATTTGTGAAAATACTTTAATAAGAATATATACATTTTAATATTGAATGGGAAAACTAAAACATACATTATTTCCATAATAAAGATTTATTAACAAATATTCATGTTTTGATTGTTTCAGGGACAATGACGAGGAAATGAATGAGGCAGCGGCTGCGACAAGCTCTCCGACCAAGTAATTTCATGTTTTAATGATTTAGTTCTGCATTAAATCTGCATTTAACCTGCTATTCATTTTATACAATATAAACGCTTTCATTATTGAAATTTTGTATCTTTACAAAGGCAATGTGGGCAATATAGCTAAGGTATTTAAGTGTTAGAATTCATCCCATTGTAACCCGAGTGTTGGGATTTTCAGGCCTGTTTATTTCCGGGTATCTTCATATTGCTACGAAGTTCCTCCTACCGACAAATCGTTGAAATCCGATTAGAAAAGTCGTTTAACGAAATGAAAACACATTCCGTAGGATTTCCTTTAGATTATAATTTACTTTTACCGTTTAGCAAACCGTCGCAAGTTCAAACCACCAGGTCGTGAATATAATATAGCAAATGAGCTTGAAGAAAACATAGTTATATTCTACAAATATTTTTAGATTTATTCACAGAACCCACATATACGCAAGAAAACGGGAAAATCCAAAAGTTCGTGAAAATTTTTAAAATGAAATATTTCTAATAGCTTTACGTTTTGGATGGAAATTTTAGATTGGAATCCCAGGTTATCAAGCTAAACTTTGTCGTATATCTAGCCACCATATAATACAGTACGTCTTTATTAGTGCACTTGTTTAATCTTTTGTGATTCAATATTAACACATGTGACTAACGTAAATAAATATCAAAACTAAGTAGGTGACTAACGAATACTGATGACGAAATTATACAAAGAACAGGTACTAATTTTATACAGGTGTTTAACCTATACAGGTGACTCACTTTATATAGGTGTTTAACCTATAAGTGTGACTAAATTATATAAAAGATAGACAGACGACTATCTTGGTGAGGTGTGTAACCTGTACTGCGGACTGACCTATCTAGGTGACTAAATTAACAAAGGGCAGGTTACTAATTTGATACAGGTGTTTAACCTAGACCAATGACTAACCTATACTTATGGCTAACCTATACAAGTAACTGAATTAAGCAAAGGACAGGTAACTTACTTTATACATGTGTTCAACCCTACGGGTGACTAAATTATGAAAAACAGCTGACTAAATTTACATAGGTGTTTTACCTATAGACGTCACTAATTTTTATAAAGGATAGGTTACTAACTTTATTCAGGTATTTAACCTACATTGGTGACTAACCTATCCTGGTGATTAAATTTTACAAAGGACAGGTGACTAACCTAATACAGGCGACTAAATTATACAAATGAAAGGTGACTATCTTTATTCAGGTGTTTAATCTATACAGGGGAATAATCTATCCAGGTGATTACATTATACAAAGGACAGGTGGCTAACTTTATATATATGTTCAACCCTACGGGTGAATTAATTATAAAAAACAGCTGATTAAATTAATACAGGTTCTATACATTACCCTATACCTATACACGTCACTACATTATATAAAGGACAAGTGACGAACTTTATGCAGGTGACTAACCTATAACTACGGATCTTTTCTTACCCTCACCTGTAACTACCAAATCAGCTCAACTCCAGCCAGCTCATCACTAAGCAACACTCAACAACATTTAGTTGTTGTTAGGTGGAGAACTCTGTTTTGAAGTCGGTATTCCTTCGGTACTGGATCTGGTAAACTGTTGTCCTAGTATAATACTAGGGTGGTGACTAAATTATATAGAAGACAGATAATTAACATACACATACAATGGGAAACTAACTTTTTAGAGTCACTTATATAGTGACTAAATTATACAGGTGACTAACCTATAAAGGTACCTAACTAATGCAAAGGTTAGGTGACTAACGTTTTACAGGCGTATAATATAAATAGGTGACTAAATTATACAGGTGAGTGACATATTCAGGTAGAGACGAACTGACCCTAGGAGTCGCACATGATGGGAGTCCCTCCTTGGAAATTAAACCAAAAGAAAACTGTACTGCCGCAGCGACGGATGCAAAGATGGAATTTTAAGAAGGCTGATTGGCCCAAATTTGCCAAAATTTTCAATGAAGTAATCACAGAGGATCTTGTTGGCAACAACCCTGAAAGGGCATGTGACAGTTTTGTTGACGCAATTTTGTCAGTGACAAAAGGTTCAACCCAGAGGGGCCAAGTGAAACTCTACAAACCTTTCTGGAACTCTAAATTAACATAATTAAAAGCAAAAAGGGATAAGGCAAGGAAAAAAAGCTGAATGAACAGAGCTGCTTTGTGACTCCATAGACGTAAAGAAAAAACAGGTCGAACTAAGAAGAGCTATTATAAATAAAAAACGTGAAACTTACAGACATTTTGTTGCAAAACTGGACTTTAGACGGAATTGGCTTAAAGCCCACCATTTCATATCAAGCCTCAATAATGAAAAGATGGCCTACCAGAGGGAACCAATGCTGGTAAAGTGAAAACTTCTAACATCTTCGAAGGATGTTGCCACTGCAATAAACAAACACTTTCCAGCAGTGAGCCGTTTAAAACTTAGTACAAAGGAGAAAAGAAATTTAAAAAAAAATAAAAAAATATTTTCTTCACCTGCCCAACTGCTTACCAGAATTTCCTTTTTAACAACTCATTAAGTCTATCTGAACTGGAGCTTGCCATTCAGGCGTTAAAGAAAAGGAAATCAGCAGGCCCGGATAAAATATACCCAGAATTTCTGAAGAATCTCGGAAATAGCGCTAAACCTTGCTAAAACTGGTAAATCTGTCATGGGAAGATCACATCCCCCAACAATGGAAGAAAGCAGAGAACATTGCTAACCACAAGAAGGGAAAGCCCGATAACATCCTTACCAATTTTAGACCGATCTCCCTTACACGTCTGGTTTGTAAAACCGCTGAGAAAAAGGTGGAGATGAGACTGCGTTAGTACCTGGAAGGTATTGGGAGCGATCTCGGATTGCCAGGCTGGGTTCCGGCAACATCGTTCTACCATCGACCAAGTTGCCAAACTAACTCAATCGGTAAAAGATGCGTTTCACCGTAAAAATTCCACTCTTGCAGTATTTATCGACGTAAAAGCAGCATATGATAAAGTATGGAGATCTATGCTGCTCCACAAGCTCAGTCAACTGCATGTGACTAGTAAGATGTAAAAGTGAATAAAGCACTTTCTACTCAAAAGATATATCCGAAAAGATACCAAAATAGTGTATCAAAGTACAAGAAAGTCTGTCATGGGCTACCACAGGGGGCAGTGCTTAGTTGCTTGTTTTTTAACATCATGATCGACGACGTACAGGGCGCCATTAAAAGCATTCCCTGTGTTACCAGCCTCTTTTATGCTGATGACTTATCCATATGATCAACGGGTAGTAACATTTCAGGATTAGAGGGAAACTTTAATAATGTGTTGGCTAATGTTTCGGAGTGGTGCAAAGATAATAAGATGGAGGTAAATACCGGAAAAACAGTGTTTCAATTGTTCACACTGTCCACTAGACAACACAATTTGAAACTTACAATGGAATAGAGCTGAAAAAAACAAATGTTGCCAAGTACTTGGGTGTTAACTTCGACAACAGACTTAGTTGGTCCAAGGAAATATAAACGGCAACTGAAAAAGCTCAAAAGATAAATAACCTCCTAAAGAAACTAGCAACTACGAAGTGGGTTGCAAGGCAGGATGTGATGATGACAGCCTATAAAACCCATATACGCCCAGTTATGGAATATGCTTCTGAAGTCATCGCTCTCTCTTCCGATGTTAACTTGAGGAAATTAGAGGTTGTCCAGAACAACGCACTGCGAAAGATAACTGGTAGAGCAACATCGACACCAATATTTGCGATGCAATTGCAAGCGGAGGTGGAGCAACTACAAAGCCGCAGGGAGAAATCAGTACTCAAGTTCTAAGAGAGGGCAAAGAGACCCAAATCGACTACAGACACTGGGAGAAATATAAACCTGCGACGTCGCGACTCAAGACACAAATATCACCACTCATTTATGCAGAGCAACTTGGAACTATATACAACTGAAACTGGGGCAAGCATCTAAATTCCCAACCTGTCATACGGGTTTTCCTTCATTACCAGAGATAAGACTGTCGCTTCTGAATTACAAAGACTCCAAGGCTATTAGTGATCCACACATCCTGAAGGCCGCTGTTTTGGAAACGATTGCAGATCTATACATTAAAGATAACTGGATCCATGTATACACCGATGGGTCAGCGGTAAAGCATGCCTCTGATGCTGGCTTTTACAGCGACCACTTTGTGGGCTGCAGCCCAGTTGGAATTAATGCCAACAACTTCGACGATAAAATTGCGGCTATAGTACAAGCTGCTGAAAAACTTCGTTCGATCTCTGGAAAGTTGACAAGAGTTGTGTTCTTCGTGGATTCACAGGCTGCTATAATTGCACTAACTAGTAATACCTTCACCGACTGTGTGCAAACAATGAATGGACGAAAGGCCCTGGCAGGGATGATTGAAGAAGGGTGGTACATTGTGCTGCAATGGCGCCCTATTGAAAGAAATGAACGCGCAGACCAGCTAGCGAAGGAAGGTAACACCTTGCCACAGCCTGACAGTCCTATATCTCTATTGACAGCAAGAAGCGTGATTGAATCTACAAAAAGTGAAAAAATAAGGGAACCCCAAAATGAAATGAGCGCTGGAAAGATATGGAAGGGCCTGGCTCACACAGTACTAATACCACATAGCCTACCTAGGGTGAAAGCTGTTTCCAGATTCAGAATGCTTACGAGCCATGACTATCTGCAGGCCCACCTACATAAAATAGGATTAGCAGCCTCAGATATTTGCCCTCTGTGGAACTGTCAAAAGATGGATGCCCCACATCTTCGAAATTGCACAGCGTTGCAAGATGTGAAAGACCGAAGCCAGCATTGTTTGTACTGGGAGGCTAGGAGGAGAATGGCAGAAAGGTCAAGATCTGGTTTTGGCTAAAGCAAAGCAACATATTCAGGTGGCTAAATTATTCAGTAGTCAGGTAAGTCACTTTATTCTGTTCGACTAGCGTATAGAGACGGGCAAAACACGTTCCTGGTGATTACGTTATAGAAAGGACAAGTGATTAACTTTATACAGGCGTTAAACTAATACAAGGAGCTAATGTATACAGATGACTAAATTATACAGCTGCCTAACCTATAAAAGCTAGGTACAAAATAAAGGTACTAGACTATTAAGGTACAAAATTGTACAAAGGACTTACTTCATACAGGCGACTGACGTATGCAGATGGCAAGATTATTTAGGTGACTAACCTATACAGGCGACTAACGATAATCAAGTGACTAAATTACCGGTTACTAGTTTTAGGCAGGTGTTTAATATATACAGGTGACTAAACTTTACAAGTGACAAAACCATTATAACTGACTAAATTATATAAAACACAGGTGACGAACAGCAGTCCTCAGGGTCTTTTTCGAATTGCAGGCTATAGATTGGCAGTAAGTATCTCACTGTAACGTACCCTGCAAATTTTTGTCCCCCTTTCCTCAATAGTAATGTTCTAGTACTGGACCTTGTGAGTCCCAAAAATCCGTACGCATTAGTTTTCCTGCGGACGATTGGGTCTTTTTTTTGGACGGCAAATTTGGACGTTTCCATTCCATATTCTGCAGTTTACTCTCCGTCTCTTAATGATGGATCCATGTTTTGTCACCAGTAATCCAGTAACCTGTCTACGGCATCTCGTTTGTTACCATAGCAATCAAAATGTTTTTGGCAGATGTTCAAGCGAGTCTGTTTTTGCAATTGTATAAGTGGATTTTGGAACCCAGCTTGGACAAACTATATGCAACCCATGTCTGTTGTGGATGATTACATAGGCAGAACCGTGACTAATGTGCCACTTCGTCAATAGTTAGACTACTCGTCTGTCCAAGAGAACCATCTCACGTGAACTCTCAATGCTTTTCTCATTTGTGGCAGTAAACAGTCGTCCAGCTCCTTCATTGTGCTAACACTTGTGCGACCATTATTGAATTCACTCGTAGACATTCCGTTGTGGTAAAGCACTGTTCCCATACTGTACCAAAAGTCGTCGATGAATTGCGAACTCTGATACACCTTCCGGACCACAAGAAACGGATTACTGAAAGTTACTCGCCTTTGGAGCAAATAGAAAGTTATGAAAAACAGCACGGCAGCAATAAAAAAACTAACCTAGCAGCTGTAAAACCTACATACACCTAACAACAAATGAATAAAGCGTGCATTTTCAACGCAAAACGACAGAACTACCAATATAAAAAAAAATTATAACTACAATACAGATTGACTTACCCTTATAGAATAATGGCTACATAGTACAGGTGTCTAACTTATAAAGGTTTTTTGATTAACACGAAGGACAGGTGACTAACTTTATAAAGGTGTTTAACCTATTCAGATGACTAAATTATACACCTGATTAACTTATACAGGCGACCGACATATTGTCTTGACTAATTTATACAAGGACAAGTTACTAACCTTTTACCGACGACTAACATATTTATATAGGAGCTTAAATTGTACAAAGGACAGATGAATATTTTATACAGGTTACTATCGTATGCAGATGACTAAATTATACACCTGATTAACTTATACAGGCGACCGACATATTGTCTTGACTAATTTATACAAGGACAAGTTACTAACCTTTTACCGACGACTAACATATTTATATAGGAGCTTAAATTGTACAAAGGACAGATGAATATTTTATACAGGTTACTATCGTATGCAGATGACTAAATTATACACCTGATTAACTTATACAGGCGACTAACATATTGTCTTGACTAATTTATACAAGGACAAGTTACTAACCTTTCATAGACGACTAACACATTTATTTCAAGGACAGGTGAAAATTGTATACACTTTACTAATGTGAATATTTTAGTAACAGATGAATATTTTATACAGGTTACTAACATATGCAGATGACTAAATTATAGAGGCGAATAACATATCCAGATGGCTTTTATAATCAGGTGATTAAATTATTAGGACAGGCTTGAACCTTAAACAGACGTTTTAAAGTATACAGGTGACAATGTATATAGTTAGTTACGTTTATAGGTGACTACACATACAGGTGACTAGGAATACAGTTTACTACGATTAAAGTAACTATATGTACAGAGGTGACTACGTATACATTTAAATACTTATACATGTAACAACTTATAATGGTGACTACGAGTAATGGTGACAACGTATAGGCCTACACGTGATTACGTATTCACGTATCTGCGTATGACTATGTTTACAAGTTACTTCGTATATATGTGACAACGAATAGATTTAACGTATACAGGTTACTTGCGTAGAGAAGTGACTATATATACACGTGACTAACTTATACAGATTACTAATCTATACAGGTGACTAGGAATACAGCTTACTGCGAACAAAGGTGACTACGAATACACGTGATTACGTACACATAAAACTAGTTTACATGTTACTAAGTATATTGGTGACTACGAATAAACATGACAACTTTTACGGGGTATTGCGTATACAACTGACTATATTTACATGTGTGTACACTTAGAGATTACAAACTATACATTTGGGCACGTATATAGGTGATCACTTATACAGGTGACAACGTGTACAGGTGGCTACCTTTATAGGTGACTACGTATACAGGCGACCCCGTATACATGTGACAACGTATACGGGTGACTACAATTCAGGAACTGACCTATACAGTTAGTTATGTTTGTGACTAATTTTTACAGGTCCATATGTTTACAGTTAAACAAACAATACAACTGTTCAACTTATACAGAAGTCAAAATGCAATACATGAATAATGAATTTTATGCAATAATATATTCAGATGTCTATATTATACTAGTGTCTATACACTTGTATTAGTTGTAGCCTATACATATATACAGGTGGCTAAATGTATTCAGGTTACTAGGTTATACAAGTGACTGATGTTTTCAACCTTGACAGATAACTAAATGTTTACTGTGCATTAACATGATAAATTTATACATGTGAATACTGTTTACCGGTTGTTAGCTTGTGCAAATGATTAACTTATAAACGCCTCAAACCTACATTGGTGAGCCATTAATACTGGTGTCAATCCTATACAGGTGACTAACGTAATAACGTAACTAACTTATGCACGTGTCAATGACAAGTGAATAACGTCTATAGGTGACTAAGTTATACAAGTTTAATGTTTATCAGGTGTGTAGTTTGAACATGTGTAGCTTTTACCACATGTAGAAGGCAAGCAATCCTAACAAATTACTAAGTAATGCAGGTGTCAATCCTACACACTTGACTAAGATATATACATTTGTCAATCGTATTCAGGTGAGTAACATACGTAAGGCATAGGTAAGTGTAACTCATACAAGGGATTAACCTAAACAATCGACTTATTTATACAAGGGTTAAACGTATACAGTTATCTAACTATACCTGTACAGATGTCCTACTTATTCAAGTGACTAACAAATACTATGACACGAAGATATGAGGCATATCATAAAAATAATAATCAATTCCCGGAAATAATAAGTTGGACATCTAAGGAAAAAAGAAAGTATATTAAAAGCCGACAAAGAGAGCATAGTTGCTGTAAATGTCAGTTTAGTTGAGTAAATCAGTCTTGGACAAAATAAGGATGCAGATTATTTTCTAAAGTTAAAACTAATTCTGTAAACAAGTATAAGTTAAAGTTTGAGACCTGGAGGCGTTAAGGAACTCATAAAAGTATGCTGTAATGGCTAAATAAAAGACAGCAAAACCGTGGCCAGAACATTCCCCATGTTCAAATAAGAACATTCCACGCTATGAGCAATTAAGTAATTTAAATGAAAGGGGTTTAGTAAAATATTACAAAATATCACTATCCAGAAGTGATAGGCAAGTTAAATGCATCCTTTTAAATCCCAAAAGCAACGAGCATAATCCAAGCAGACTCGCAAATAAATAAGTACAACAACCCGTATTACATTATATTATGCTGCCAACAGATATATTAAACAACTTAGTCAATTACCTAGAATTGAAATCAATGCTTTTCATACATTTTAAATCAAAATTATTTACTGTATACCACTTTACACAATAGAAAGATCCCAATTAATGACCCGTGAGATTTAAGAAAGAATAACATTATATCTAATGAGGTATATTACGAGAACAAAATGACTCTAGAGTCCACCTGTGTTCGAATTTTGTATTAGTTATTAAATCAAAGATGGTCGTTGAAACATCATAAATGTTTATGAGAGCATAAGTTTTAGGCCTAATAGATTATATTATGCAGTCAACAGATATCTTTTTTTATTAAACAAGCACGGGCCCGGAGAATATTTTTTTCGCTCAAGGATTTTGAATTTTTTAAGTTTTATTATGTGGCTTCGGGCACAGGAAATCGATTGGCATCGGTCTCAACCTTGGGAAAATTCGGGATTCCACCCTAGTGGCTCCTAGCGAAGCACCCCCCGGACAAACGTTTTTTTTTGTCCAAAGATTATCGATTTTATGATTATTTAGGGTTGGGGGTTTCGGCCTCAGAAAGTCTATTGGTAAATCCACACACACCCGCAACGCTGTATGGAAAGAAGTTCTAAACAATCGTTCTAATGCTCCTCTAATGCCAACAAACAACGCGAACGATTTGGAAGTTGATATGTCCAATATGATGTACCTTAAATGTGTTTATATTGTATATAATAAATGAATTTTTAAATATTACTTAATTAACTTATTATAATGGTTCTATCTAATCTGAGCGTAGGTCGGTCTCCCGGTACTATTAAATTACTTATTAAATTACTTAGAATTAAAATCAATTCTTTTCTCACTTTTTAAATGAAGTTTATTTACATTACACTACTGTACACCATAAGAAGATAATGTTCACCACAGATTTTTATTAAATTACCTTAATTACCACTCTTACTTAGGCCAACAGATTAAAAAGTTTGTTTTTTAGTTTATGGTCAACTTATGTATTAATTTATTTATATTCACCACTTCTATTTAACACTGCCTACTAGTTGGGTGCCAAATTATAACCTAATATTTATTTAAAATATTTTAGCTTTAAATTATATTGTAATTATCTTATGTTTCTATAGTCACAGCTTCGGGTTTCTAAATAATTAAACAATCATATAAATTTAACATCACCTACATTTATTTATCTGTTTCCAATTTACAAATTATACCAAATTACATTATTACGATGCAGTGACAAAGATTGATTGCTTAATTAATACTACAATTAATTAAAAGGAGGACACTTGAGGCTTTAGGTTTATTAATAAAATAAAATTAATAAATGCAGTTTTAAATAACTCTTTCTCCCCGGTAGTTATTACGTAATCTTCTATAATTTAGAAAGGGGTGAAAAAACTACAATAATTTTTATAAAGACAATGATTCTAAATGGGTTATGAATTTAATAATTTATCAATCTCGGCTGAACCTGATGTAAAAAAGATTGTACTTATTGTTTAAGTTCCTGGAATTCCTGAAACCGTGTTCCTGTTAACTGTTTCACTGCGCCTTTACACAATAATTAACTTACTTCCCTATTCTCTTTACTATCTGCCTAATTCATTCTCGTCACATTTTTAAATTTCTACACACAAAAAACAAACAATTCTCTTAACTCTTCTCAAACAATTTACCCCTTTTTAAAACATTGCTTACGACATTTTCCCTACCGAATACGACTACATCCTTCGATGTTCCCCAAAATCTCAGTCTCTATGCAGGTAGCAAAGCTATAACATATAATGTTTCTAAAAACAAAGTTTAATTAACAAATATTCATGTTTTTATTGTTCAGGGACAATGACGAGGAAATGAATGAGGCAGCGGCTGCGACAAGCTCTCCAACCAAGTAATTTCATATTTGAATTATTTAATTCTGCATTTAACTTGCTATTCATTTTATACAATATAAACGCTTTCGTTACTGAAATTTTGTATCTTTATAAAGACAATTTGGACAATATAGCTAAGGTATTTAAGTGTTAGAATTCATCCCATTGTAACCCGAGTGTTGGGATTTTGAGGCCTGTTTATTTCCGGCTATCTTCATATTGCTACGAAGTTCCTCCTACCGAAACATCGTTGAAATCCAATTAAAAAAGTAGGTAAACGAAATGAAAACACATTCCGTAGGATTTTCTTTAGATTCTAATTTACTTTTACCCTTTAGCAAACCGTCCTACATTCTAACCACCAGGGCGTGAATATAATATAGCAAATGTCCTTGAAGAAAACATGATTATATTCCACAGATATTTTTTAGATTTATTCACAGAACCAACATATACGCAGGAAAACAAGGGGAAAAGCAATCTAAAAGTTCGTGAAAATTTTGAAAATTAAATATTTCTAATAGCTTTTCGTTTTTGATGGAAATTTTAGATTGAAATCCCAGGTTATCAAGCAAAAATTTGCTTTATATCTAGCCACCATATAATACGTACAATGCGTTTTTATTAGTGCATTTGTTTAATATTTTGTGATTCAATATTAACACATGTGACTAACTTAAATAAATATCAAAACTAAGCAAATGACTAACGTATATTGATGACGAAACTATACAAAGAACAGGTGACTAATTTTATACAGGTGTTTAACCTATACAGGTGACTAACTTTATATAGGTGCTTAACCTATAAGTGTGACTAAATTATAAAAAGGATAGGCGACTATCTTGGTGAAGTCTAATACTTGGTGACTATCTTGATGAGGTATACTAGGGACTAACCTATCTAGGTGACTAAATTAACAAAGGACAGGTCACTAATTTGATACAGGTGTTCAACCTAGACATACGACGAACCTATACATATGGCTAAATTATACAGGTGATTGAATTATACAAAGGATAGGGACTAACTTGGTGAGGTGTGTAACCTATACTGGGTACTAACCTATTTAGGTAATTAAAGTAACAAAGGTCACTAATTTGATACAGGTGTTAAACCTAGACGTATGACAAACCTATACTTATGGCTAACCTATACAGGTAACTGAATTATACAAAGGACAGGTGACTTACTTTACATGTGTTCAATCCTACGGGTGACTAAATAATGAGAAACAGCTGACTAAATTTACATATGTTTTTACCCTCTACACGTCACTAATTTTTATAAAGGATAGGTGGCTAACTTTATAAAGGTATTTAACTTACATTTTTGACTAACCTACAGGTGAATAAATTGTACAAAGGACAGGTGACTAACCTAATACAGGTGACTAAAATATATACAAACGAAAAGTGACTAACTTTATTCAGGTGTTTAATCTATACAAGTGAATAACCTATCCGGGTGATTAAGGACAGGGGGATAACTTTATAGATCTGTTCAACCCTACGAGTGAATTAATTATAAAAAGCTCCCTCTCCGGATCATCAGTCATCCTGTCATATTTTCTCTGGGTTGAAACACCCAGTCGAAAGACTCGTGGCCACACTGCTATTCGCAAACGGGTTGGATGTACCCGTAATGCTAATATTTCTAAGAATATGCATTAATAGACGAGCATATTAAAGCATAATATGCATGAATATATATATAATTATATTATCGATATAATAAAAGTAGCAGAACTTTTTAAACTTAATAAGACGGAGTCAGAAATCACCGAAATCATAATCGAGAGCTTATCCCCTGAGAAATTGTTCGCAGCTCGAAACCAAACCACGTAATATTGAGGAACTCCACGAGTTGTGTGTCATGGTGACCAACACCCAATACAACGACTCCCTTCGTAACCAAGGTAAAGATCGTCTTCTATATTTTAAAAACGGAAGTATTTCGCCTAAACCACCCCGAAATTTCCCAATCAGAAACCATTCACGCGTACCCCAGACAAACGTTACCCCAAGGGTCAAGTCTCGCGTACCAATCTGCGTAGTCTGCAGGAAATTTGGATACTACGTCTGGTATTGCAAGGCTTTTAAAGGAAAACTCAATATATTTCACGAAAAACTCAATAGGCTAAGTACCAAAGCCCCCGCCCGAATAGAAACCATCGGTAGTGGGCGAGCAGTGTGGCTTCAGAGCAAACCCTTCAATCGGGAAATTGAATGTATTCCCTCGGGAACCGATGAGGGGCTCCCGTTTCTCCAAGTATCTCTCGCGGGTTTCGAAACATCCACCATCCTAAATTCGGGCTCATTAAGAACCATAATGTCTGCCGATTTGTTAAGGGAGATAAGCTCGAGAAAGGAAGTGCTTATTTCCGATAGTACCCTGCCTAATTGTTATACGCCTCCAAAAACCCTTACAAATTACGAATAAACTGTCATGTCGCGTTTAGATTGACAGATTTACCTGGGAATTTAAAATTTTAGTGGACTGCTTCCCAGCTGTCCTGCAATCTCATTTTGGGAGTCGACTTCATTGATAAGACCAGGTTGACGATCCACCTCGCATCTAAGAAAGTTTCGTTTAGCTTCTGTCACAACAACATAATTTCACTCGTATCTCACTCTGTCCTCAATTCCACTAGCCATAGCGAGACCCCAGCGCCCTCTTCGAAAATATCCTATTTGAGGCATCTCGACTCAGGGCCGCGTGAACAGATCTCGAGTCTGAATCACGAGTTTTCGACGTGTTGACCAAACGACTAGGCCTTACCAACTTATTGGAGTACGATATAGAACTCAAAGACAACGTACCCGTTAAATCCCAGCCATGTCAGTTGGTGCTACCCAAGACGACCAAACTAAAGGAGCATGTCCAAGACCTTCTAAATAAAAGCATTATAGAATGGAGCATTCTAGTGGAGCACAAAGAAAAGAAAACAAAATGGGCATCGATTTTAGGAAATTAAATTAACACATTGTGATCGAATCGGTCCCTCTGCGAAGTCTCCACCACTGTTTCAATAAGTTCGTAGGCGCGAAATACTTTTCCGTTTAATATTTAAATTCTGCTTATCTCCAGATCCCACTCACACAACGGTCGAAACATCTATTAGCTTCTGCACTCCCTGGCTCCTGTATCAATTTAATCGCGTCCCATTTGGTTTGAGTACCGCCGGTGCGCAGGTTCTCGCACCCCTTCTAGACCAGGTCTTTTCGGACATAAAATACCAGTATGTGTTCAGTTTCCTTGACGACCTGGTAGTTTACTCTAATTCCTGGAAGGAGCATTTATGGCAATCTCCGCGAAGTGCTAATGTGTCTACGCAGGTCAGGCTTGACGGTTAACCCCGATAAGGTCGAGTTCCTGGGACATTTAGTTCCATCCCGAGGCGTTACCATCGACCCTAGCAGTACCAATGCCATAGAAAATTTGCCCCAACCTAAGAACGCCTAGGCAAGTCACTCACTTTATAGGCATGACTAATTTTTTTCTAAATGTATCCCCATTTACTCCCACTCTTCCTGGCACTCTTACAACTTTTAAGGGGCAAAGGCCAAACATTTGTTTTGAAAGGAGGCCCAAGAAGAGTCCTCTCGAATTCTGAAACAAGCTATCTCACGACCCCCAGTTCTGCGAATGCCAGATTTTAGACAACCCTTCACTTTGCAAACTGACGCCAGCTCTTGTGCACTATGTACCGTCCTGTTACAGGAAACTGATGGTGTCAGACAACTATCGCTTATTCCTCTAGAACAATAACGGCAGTGGAAAAAAAGGCTTTGTTATACGGTACCGAAATGTTTCGCCAGTATTTAGAACATAGGGATATATTAATTGAAAACACGGTTTATGCGTGGGTCACAGACATCTAATTTATAATAATCTGGTAACGTTTCGTCACCTGTATAATCTTGTCATTTGCATACCTTCGTCGCCCGTGTAAAGTGAGTCACCAATCTTCTGTACAATATAGTCACTTGATAATCGGTAAGTCGCCAGTATAGGTGTCACCCGTAAAATTGTGTCATCTGCATAAGATAGTGTAAGTCTAATGTCCTTGTACTGTATACCCACCTGGTAGTCGTGGGTATACCTCCTTTCTACAATATAGACACCTGATAATCATTAGTCCCCATTATATTTTAGTCACCTGTATATTCTTGGCCTCTACATAAGTTAGACGCCGGTATAAAGTATTATTATTATTATTACTAAAACTCAGAGGGACCTTATCGGTGTAGAGCTCTTAGCTGCAGTTTTGTACTCTCTACCCATCCCTACCACAATACTAGCCTAGTGGATACCTACCTCTTTGCAGAAATAAAGTACCAACCTGATGCTGAATCCTTTGATATCCTCAGGTGTACATATCGGCCAGCCAAACCACTTTCTCTTTGCAGTTACCAAAGCAGGGCACTCACAAAGTACGTGGATTGTGCTTTTATCTTGGTCCTTGACGCTTCTCTTGCACACAGGGGACCTAGCTTTTTCAAATTTGTATTGGAACTCCCCCGGGTTCTCATGGCCTGTGACCAGCTGTACAGTAATTCTGAGTTGAGGTCTACTTAAGGTGAGTAGGTCCTTACTCTACAAGTCTCGTGAGTAACCCCACAGTACCTTGAATTTGTTACACCACAAGTTTGCATTTCATTCTTCCCTGCACAATCTGTCTATTTGTGCCGTGATCCTCTAGCGCCCTTCCTGAGGCGGCATGCCCACTGCTTTCAGCAACGGTGCTTGAGTTTTACAACCTTGTTTTGCTAAGGCGTCAGCTCTCTCATTCCCTATCCAGCAAAAATGTCCTGGAATCCAGGTTAGGTTGAGCGAATTCTACTTACTCAGCTCTGCTAGAGAAGCTATGGTCTTAGCCACCAGCTTAGAGCTGGTACTAGCCTTATCTAAAGCCTTCAGAGCTGCCTGACTGTGCGAGAAAATCCAAATGGTCTTGCCCCTCTTGCTAGACCATATTATTTCCTCAGCACATAGTTTGATCGCGAAAACCATTGCCTGGAAAACAGAGCTGTAATCATCCAGGCGATGACAGAATCTGTCTTGGTGTCTCGGTCCACTAAATCCTGCTCCCACTCCTTCCATCATCTTGGACACATCCGTAAACCAGATTTTACCATGTTTGGCTTTACACTCTGCCCGTGCATCTCTTGCATTGATATGGATTTTGTAATTTCCTTTCCCTCTTTTAAGAGACAGTATCTTATCCTGAGGTTCTATCCAGAGCTCCTTCAGTGAATCAGAAAATAGCTGTTTATGACGTTTGCTACTTGTCCTCCACAGCCTGGTACAACTTAGCCAGTATGCAGTTTTCATTGCCTCCATCCTAATTTGAAGACTCATGGATGGAAAACCCAACATAACCCTCATGGCCGCACAGGGTGTGCTCCTCCTTGTAGCTGTTATGCCTCTAAGGAAGAGCCACTGCACGCGGTCCATCACTCTTCTACTTCTTTCTTTCTGTGTCCTGTCCCACCAGACGATTGAGGCAAAGACCGACCTCGGCTTCACAATGGCAGAATAAATCCAGTTCATCTGACGTGGGGCTAAACCCCATCGCGTATCTATCATTCCTCTGCATTGCCAGAACGTAGCTATGGATTTTTTGGACTTATCCCAAATATATAACAGTAATACAATCTGTAAAAACAAATCATTACTAGACATCTGGTGCATCAACAACTAGAACCTTCAAAAGTTTTAAAGTTTTATGACTAAAGGAAAAAAATATTAGCCAATTTAGTAGTGTCGTCCTTAACATTAATAGAATTTTTTTGGATCTTTATATGGAGCAATTGAGACAAAACTCGTCTCCTCCAATTACTTTCCGAAATAAACGAATGATTATGTTCATTGATGTGATCGTAAAACACCGAGGAAAGATGAAGACCTTCTTTTTTACTCTTTTTTCGATGTTCTAAAAGACGAACATGCAATTCACGTTTAGTTTCCCCAACATAGGAAGCACCACAACCATTACATTTAACCCTATATACAACATTATTCCTATTCAAAATATCAGTCGTATCCTAACCTCTTCTAGTAATACCTGACAAATTATTATAAATAAGGGAAACTCTGATAACATTATTTCTTCTTAGCTTTTTAGAAACCTTCTCAAAGAAACCCTTCACATAAGGAAGCCTAACATAGGTGTTAACCTCATCTCCTTAACCTCCGACACTGTTAGAAGAGTAACCTTTTGCATGCGTCTAATATAATTATATAGATGACAAAATTATACAGGTGGATAATCTATAATGGTACCTAATTAATATAAACGATAGGAGACTAACCTTTTACAGGCGTCTAATACATTGATGACTAAATTAAACAGGTAGCTAACGTATTCAGGTAGTTAAATTATACAGTAGTCAGGCAAGTCACTTTATTCCGTTCGACTAGCATAATATACAGATGAGTAAATTGTACTATTGACTGACCTCTGTAGGCAAATAACGTTCCTGGTGACTACGTTATAGAAAAAAACAAGTGTTTAACTTTATTTAGGCGGTCAACTAATACAGGCAGCTAATGTATACAGATGACTAAATTATACTAGTGACTAACCTATAAAAGTATAGGAGACTTGTAGGGTAAGGACCTACTCACCTTAAGTAGACCTCAACTCAGAATTACTGTACAGCTGGTCACAGGCCATGAGAACCCGGGGGAGTTCCAATACAAATTTGAAAAAGCTAGGTCCCCTGTGTGCAAGAGAAGCGTCAAGGACCAAGAGA
Organism: Prosapia bicincta; assembly: GCA_036971475.1. NCBI lineage: Eukaryota > Metazoa > Arthropoda > Insecta > Hemiptera > Cercopidae > Prosapia > Prosapia bicincta. The sequence goes on along the minus strand of JBAIZL010000001.1, from coordinate 251,142,173 downwards.
AAAGCACACACCACGTACTTTGTGATTGCCCTGCGTTGGTAACTGCAAAGAGAATGTGGTTTGGCTGGCCGATATGTACACCTGAGGATATCAGAGGATTCAGCATCAGGTGGGTACTTGATTTCTGCAAAGAGGTAGGTATCGACTAAGCTAGTCTTGTGGTAGGGCTGGGTAGAGAGTACAAAGGCTGCAGCTAAGAGCTCTACACCGATAAGGTCCCTCCGAGTTTTAGTAATAATAATAATAATAATAATACTTTATACCGGCGTCTAACTTATGCAGAGGCCTAGAATATACAGGTGACTAAGATATAATAGGGACTAATGATTATCAGGTGTCTATATTGTACACAGGACTTACTTTACAGGTGACATACCTATACTGGCGAACTCCTATTATCAGGTGACGACATTGTAGAAACATGTAGTTACCTAATTTAAATGGGAGACTTACTTATGCAGATGACAATATTATACAGGTGATTAACCTATACTGGCGATTAACGATTATCAGGTGTTTTTATTGTACAAAACAACGGGTGAATTACTGTACAAGAACGACTAACGTATGCAGATTACAAGATTATACAGATGACTTACCTATACTAACGACTACCGATTATCAGGTGACTATATTGTACAAAGGAGATGTGACTTATATACACGGGCGTTAACGTATGCAGATGATAAGATTATACAAGTGACTAACCTATACTGTCGACCACCGATTATCAGGCAACTATGATGTACAAATAAGTGTTGACTTACGTATGCGGATGACAGGAATAAACAGATGACTAACCTAACTGTCGAATAACGATTATCAGTGACTATGTTGTAAACAGGAGGGGTGACTTAATTTACACGGGCGATTAACTAATGCAGATGACAAGACTATACAGGTGACTAACTAATACTGGCGACTAACGATTATCGGGTGACTATATTATACAACGGATGGGTAACTTGCTTTACAAGAACGACTACCTTATCCAGGTGACAAGATTATACAGATGACTAACATATACTGGCAACTAACGATTTCCAGGTGATTATACTAAACAAATGGAGGGGGCACTTACTTTACACGTGCGACTAACGTATGCAGATGTTAAAATTATACAGGTGACTAACCTTTAATAGCGACTAACGATTATCGGGTGACTATATTCTAGAAACGATTAGTGACCTGCTTTATATGGGTGACTAACTTATGCCGACAACAAAATTATGCAGGTGACTAACATATAATGGCGACTAACGATTACCAGGTCATTATACTATACAAATGGAGGGTGCAGCGGCCAGAATGTCCGATGCAAAGAATCAGGGTAATTGTACAGAATACCAGAATCAAACCTAACCTGGTTAAATAATTGGCTAAATTTATATGTAAAAATTTTAAAGCATTATAATAATAATAATAATATTAAAACTAGGGTAAATAATAGTAAAATGAAGAAAATTAGAAATAACTTTAGACTTAAAAAACATAAATTATAATCAATAAGAAAAATTATCACTTCAAAGTGGATAGCCTAAATTATGTATACAAAAAAGACGGTAATTGTGTAGTATAACAAACTCAACCTAGATGCCGGCTATTAAAATAATTGTAATTAAATATAATCAGGAATAAAGAATGTAAATTTATAAGATGTGAGGAAAGTAAATTAGGCCTAGCTAGGGAAAATAGTATTTATGTAAAAGTAAAGATTAAATGTTAAAATGTAATAGCCTAGAAATTAGGTTATACTAGAAGCAGTCATATTTGATTCCGGAAAAATCCGCTTAGGGTATTGATTATAAATCTTGTCACTACGAAACGAAAGCGCTACAGTCGAACTTTGGATTAGGAATTTTAAAAAGTAAATTAAATTAAATAAGAAGAAATAAAGTCAAATATGTTATTAAATAAAAGGTAAAAATGGAAGGGACACATCAGAATACAGAAACGCCTTTTACAAAAAGTGAAACTAATCTTAGTTCAGAATTTCCGAACAAACAAAGTCAATTGCCATGGCAACGGCTTTCTGATTGGTCAAAAGTTGAAAAATGGATACTATGACGTGGGAAGTTTGAAACTGTAGAAGTGGGGCCTCACAAAAGAGACGCTATCCAGAATTAGAATGCATTAGGCTCTCAAGGCGAGCAGACGTGTTTTTGTACCATGCGACCAGGACAAGAAAAAATGTGCTAGAAACAGAGTAAAAAGTGCTACGATGTGATCAGGGGAAGGAAGATATATATGAGCAAGGGCTCATATATACCCAGAACAAAATTTCGACCACCAAAATGCAAAATTAAAGAAAATAAGAAGATTAACCGAAATTATGGAGAGACGCCTACCTACCAAGACCCTTGAAGCTGTAACGGGACCGACAGATGACAACATTAATGAAGATAAAAAGATTTCTACAGTACAAGGTTATATAATCAATTTAATTATTCTTTTTAAATAACATTTTACTTCAAATTATATTAACTTAAATTCAAAATTAAATAAGATGGGAATAACCTAAGGGACTGATTAGTCAACTCTCTTAGGTTACCCAATTTAAGTAACAAAGATTCAAAATTGACTTTCCTTTCCCATCGCTGTGGGAATGTATGGATTAAGTATAAAGATGTATATCTTATATGGCTTTTTCTAAGTGAATTTCTAATGAATAATTTCTAAAGAAGTTAATTGTTCAAGGCCTAGCCTAAAGGCATTAAATAGTAATATTAAGTGTTTGAAAAAGAATCAGATTTTAAAATATGTTAAATTTAACTGTAACAATCAAAACTATATACAAAATTAATTATGGTAACTTTGATAATTTAAATTATATATAAAATTAATGATAATAAGAAAATTTAAAAACATAGAATGAGATAATAATGTATAATTCAATGGCAAGTTGTATGAAATTTTAAAAAGTAATTAGTCAAGAAAATCCTGTTAAATTAAATAAAAACAATAATAATTAATTTGAACCTTGGAACAAATAAATAAAAAGGTATATTTTCCAATTAGCTGTGTTTTCATTCTAAATAAGATAAGTTCACTAGGTATCCAGGTATAGTCTTTAAATCACAAGTGTCTCTCAAAGATTCCACTACCCGAAAAGGAGCTTGAACAGGGCTTATCGGAGGCTAATTGGTTTTATCAAAAATTCAGGGGTTGGTTCCTCTGAGAGGTTTATTCCTTGAGGTACAGGTCTATGAAATTAGGTTCGTAGTCAATGGATAAACCATTACTTTCTTACTGACTTAGCAATTGATGAAAAGAAAGAAACAAAGTAAGGCAAGGAAAAAGGTCGGTAAGAAGGGGGACTTACTTTACACGGGCGATATCGAATGCAGATGTCAAGAGTATTCATGACTTAACTATACTGGGGACTACCGATTATCAGGCTACTAAATTGTACAATTGAATAGTGACTTACTTTACACTGGCGACTAACGATTACCAGGTGACTATAATGTACAAAGGAGGGGTGAATTACTGTAAACGGACGACTAACGTGTGTAGATGACAAGACAAAGCAGCTTACTTACCTATACTGACGATACAATGCTGACGTACAAAGGAATAGCAACTTACTTTACACGGGCGATTAACGTATGCAGATGACAAGATTATAAATAAGACTAACCTATACTGGCGACTAACGATTATCGGGACTATTTTTATTCTACAAATGAGGGCTTACTTACGTTACACGGGGGACTAACTTGTGCAGATGACAAGAATATACAGGGGACTAACATATACTGAAGACTACCGATTATCAGGTAACTATAATGTACAAAGGTGTAGTGAATTTCTTTACATTTAATACTAACCTATACTGTCAACTACCTATTATCAGGTCACTATATTGTACAAATAAGGGGTTACTTACTTTACACGGACGACTGACTTATGCAGATGACAAGATAATACAGGATACTAACCTATAATGTCGACTACCTATTATCAGGCGACTATATTGTACAAATAAGGGGTTACTTACTTTACACGGACGACTGACTTATGCAGATGACAAGATAATACAGGATACTAACCTATAATGTCGACTACCGATTATCAGGCGACTATATTGTACAAATAAGGCGTTACTTACTAACTATGTAGACTAACTTATGTAGATGACAAGATTATATAGGATACTAAACTATACTTACTTACTTACTAGCCAACGCCCACCCTTGGCAGTTGAGCAATTTGGCGACGCGCTGACCAGTAGAGATGAGCACTCCTGAAGAGGGACTGTTGTAATCCTGGGCCCGGTCCAGGGCTGTGCAATGATTAAGGTTTTCGGCATCCATAAGTTCACCACCACACAGCAGACACTCCGGGGTTGGTAGCACATGAATGCGGTGGAGGTGCGCAGCAAGGTAATCATGATAGGTCTTCAATATGAAAGCTGCAACGCTAACAGCAAGGTTTGATCAATTGGTCCACCCGTCACAAGACTTTCCCACCGTTTTCCTGCTGAGAGCTACCTCAATCGACCATGATTACATTTTTTAGTGGACGTCTTTATTAGGGACCTGGAGGAATGTAGTGAACTCAGATGCTCGGGCTGGGTAAGGCTTGTTCCCTGCTTGGCTAGTTGATCAGCCTTTTCATTGCCACTGATGTTTACATGGCTCGGGATCCACTGGAAATTAAGTACCCACCCGGCATTTATGAGAGCATTTAGTTTTCTTCTACATTCTATTGTTCTACTACAGTCGGTCCGTGAGTTCCCAGAGAGATTCATGATGGCGGTCTTAGAGTCAACAAGGAAAACGGCCCTACCCGGAGCAGTCAGGTTCTCAAGTTCTATTGCTGCACCATATATGGCAGCTACCTCACCGTCATAGTTGCTAAGGTGGGCCCCGACAGCAGAAAATCTCTCAAAATATGAGCAGTAGTATGCAGCACCTGTTTCGCCTGATCCAGGTATGGATGATCCATCTGTGTAAATTTGGAGCCATTCTCGTACAGGGTATTTTTCATTGATAGTTCGGAGGGCTGCACTTCTAAGCTCCTGATCCGAAGATGCATGCTTCGGCAAGTGGTGATCTGTCAGGAGGAGCTCTGCCTCAGGAAGCTCCTGGAAGCAGTCCTGAAAAGCAGTAAGTGGAGCTGGTTCTCCGGGAGTGACTCCATACTTTTTATAAAGATCCTGGTAACAGACAAGAGGTGTTCGCTGGGATTTTAGTCTATCTGTAGGTTTATGGTATTCATCCCAAGATTTGTTTATTCGTTTAAATCGTTCCCAAAAACATAGGGCTAACATCTCCCTGCGTATCTGTAGTGGTTCAATCTCAGTTTGAGCCTCCATTGCAGCAATAGGAGTGGACTTGGCAGCACCAGTTATCACTCTTAAGGCATTGTTTTGAGCAAAATCAAGTAAATTTGTGGTGCATTTACTGGCCGTGACTGTTACCTTGGTACCATATTCTGAGATTGGTCTTATATATGACTTGTAGGCAGTCTTTAAAAGATTTTGGTTAGCTCCCCAAGTAGTAGCTGTTAGTCTCTTGAGTAATCTTGTTCTTTTTATAGCCTTTTCAGCACACTGGGCAATGTGTGGTTTCCATGACATACGTCGATCCAATGCAACTCCCTAGTAACTTGAAATATCGCTGCTAGACAAACTTGAGTTCTTATATGTTAAGATCACCTTTGGAATTTAGGTGGAGTGAAAAAAGTTGGAAAATCGTTTTCGATGTGTTTACGGTCATTGCATTCTGCTCTACCCATTTTTCAAGTTTCAGCAAAGCATCGTTCATACACTTCTGCAGAGCAATGATGTTACTGCTGCTGGCCCACAAGAGAAGATCGTCAGCATACAACAGGGCCTGGATACCAGGTATGGCATGCATGGTGTCTATGACGTCATTTGTCATACGGTTGAACAATGTACATGAAATTACTGCCCCTTGGGGTATGCCTTGCCTCTGGATACGACATTTTGATGGACTGTTAGAAAACTTGACTCGGATTTCTCTGAGGGACAGGAAGGACTTAATCCAGTTCAAGAGGTTGCCAGATATCTCATATTCTATCAGTTTATGGATGGGCATTGTTCGCCAAACTGTATCATAAGCGGCCTTAAAGTCTACCAGGACTGCTAATGTTGACATCTTCCTATGGAAGCCGTCTTTAACATGTTGAGTGAAATTCACAACATGGTCCATAGTACCTCTATACTTTCTAAAGCCCGCTTGGGCATCATTAATTTCGTGACTCCAAATGCTGTGTAAGTCTGTTATTTATCATTCTCCCAGCAACTTTGCTGCAATCACTGGTGAGAGATACTGATCTGTAGCTCTCAGCTACACTTGCTTGTTTTCCAGCTTTAAGAATAGGAATTATTTCTGCCTTCTCCATTGTTGTGGAACATGCATGCTCCAAGTGAGATTGATGACAGCAAGGAAGACAAGTTTTGCAATGTTTCCAAGGTTTTTTAGGAATTCTGGGAGGATTCCATCCATTCCTGCTGCTGTAAAAGGGCCATTTTCCCCATTTTTTGTCTGTAAAAGGGCCAAATCCAGTTCAGCAATTGTGAAGTCGAGTGCAAAGAGACTGTGGCACTCTTCATCAAGACATAGGTTTTTTGGATGTTTTTTAAGGGTTTTTGCAATTCCTCTATTACAGGGTGTGCGACTGGTATTGGCAAAGTGTTTACAAAGAGCATTTGCAATGTCTCTCGCATTACTGAGAGTTTTCTTACCACAGATGAGGGGCTGGAGTTGGTTTTGGGCACAATCATTATTTAGGCGGGAGATATATCTGTGGGCCTTAGCACCATCTTTCCTTTGCTTATAAAGTTTCTAAACTCAGTTTGCTTTCAGCTTTTTATTTCTTGGTTTAGTTTTTCCTGGCACTTTTTTAGTACGATAAGATCTTTTTTTTGAATTAGACTTTTCTGCTTTATACCTAGCTTTATCACGGTTTTTCTTAAGGTATGTCAGAGTCGCATTCCAAAAAGGTTTATACTGCCTGACTTGACCTCCAGGTATTGATTTTTGAGCGCATTCCAGGAGAGCAGAGTTGAAGTTGCTAACGGTTGACTCTGGCGATTCAGTAATGAGAGCTAGGTTAAACAATTTGTTTGTAAGTTCCTTGAACCTGATCCAATTTGCTTTTCTGATGTTCCATCTCGGAGCCCAATAATTTCTATATGCAGCTTTGAAGGTGGTTGTATTAATTAATAGTGCTCTGTGGCCATAGCCTCCAGAGTCTTCCAGCAAATTTACTTTTGTCTTGTTTGAGATATTAGGATGCACCAGCACAAGGGGGTCTAGATAATTGACCGGCGAAAGATAAAAAGGTAGGAGATGTTCTTATAACTTCCAGGAGGTTGCGGTCAATCATTTCTTCGAGACACCTTCCCACTGCTATTAGTCTTTGGTAAACCCATCGTGGAGATGGACTATTAAAGTCTCCTATAACGATCGTAATTGGTTGTATGACTCCTTCATAAGTTTCATAAACAGGCAAATTTCCTGATGGGCTATACAAACCAATTATACTGAAATGTTGCCGGTTCTTCCAAATGTCAACTGCGACCGCTTCCAGCTTATCACCCATTTCCATTTCATGCAAGATCCGATGTTTTGCAGGGACCGAGTTTTTACAGCCAATGAGGATACCAGAAGACAGGTGTCTTGAACGTTTCAGTACAGTGGTACTGTAGCCGACAATATGGTAAAAATCTGGGGTCTCAGATTCAACCCCTGCTTCAGTAATGAAATATAAATCCACGTTAAAATGTACTACCCTATGTTTAAATTGTAGGAATTTTACATCATTCAGGCCTCCAGCATTCCAAAAAATAATGCGGAGGTCTATGTCGAAGCCCTGAGAAGAACTGTTTTTTGTAAGGTTGTTCACCATCTTGAAGTCAGCGCGTTTACACGCGAAACCTTGTAGAGATCGTTTAGATTACGCAGGGGGCACCCCGAGCAGGTACCCCGAGTACTGTCAACTACCGATTATCAGGCGACTCTATTGTACAAATAAGGGGTTACTTACTATACACGGACGACTAACTTATGTAGGTGACAAGATTATATAGGATACTAAACTATACTGTCGAATACAGATTATCAGGCGACTATATTGTACAAATAAGGAGTTACTAACTTTACACTGGCAACTAACTTATGCAGATGACAAGATTATATGGGATACTAAACTATACTATCGACTACAGATTATCAGGCGACTCTTTTCTACAAATAAGGAGTTACTAATTTTACACTGGCAACTAACTTAAGCAGATGACAAGATTATATAGGATACTAAACTTTACTATCGAATACAGATTATCAGGCGACTATATTGTACAAATAAAGAGTTAATGATTTTACACTGGCATGTAACTTATGTAGATGACAAGATTATATAGGATACTAAACCATACTATCGACTACAGATTATCAGGCGACTATATTGTAAAAATAAGGAGTTACTAACTTTACACTGGCAACTAAGTTATGTAGATGACAAAATTATATAGGATACTAAACTATACTGTCGAATACAGATTATCAGGCGACTAAATTGTACAAATAAGGAGTTACTAATTTTACACTGACAACTAACTTATGTAGATGACAAGATTATATAGGATACAAAACTATACTGTCGAATACAGATTATCAGGCAACTATATTGTACAAATTAGGAGTTACTAATTTTACACTGGCAACTAACTTATGTAGATGACAAGATTATATAGGATACTAAACTATACTGTCGAATATAGATTATCAGGCGACTATATTGTACAAATAAGGAGTTACTAACTTTACACTGGCAACTAACCTATGTAGATGGCAAGAATTTATAGGATACTAAACTATACTGTCGAATACAGATTATCAGGCGACTATATTGTACAAATAAAGAGTTAATGATTTTACACTGGCATGTAACTTATGTAGATGACAAGATTATATAGGATACTAAACCATACTATCGACTACAGATTATCAGGCGACTATATTGTACAAATAAGGAGAGACTAACTTTACACTGGAAACTAAGTTATGTAGATGACAAGATTATATAGGATACTAAACTATACTGTCGAATACAGATTATCAGGCGACTAAATTGTACAAATAAGGAGTTACTAATTGTACACTGGCAACTAACTTATGTAGATGACAAGATTATATAGGATACTAAACTATACTGTCGACTACCGATTATCAGGCGACTATATTGTACAAATAAGGAGTTACTAACTTTACACTAGCAGCTAACTTATGTAGATGACAAGATTATATAGGATACTAAACTATACTGTCGAATACAGATTATCAGGCGACTATATTGTACAAATAAGGAGTTACTAATTTTACACTGGCAACTAACTTATGTAGATGACAAGATTATATAGGATACTAAACTATACTGTCGAATACAGATTATCAGGCGACCCTTTTGTACAAATAAGGGGTTACTTACTATACACGGACGACTAACTTATATAGATGACAAGATAATACAGGATACTAACCTATACTGTCGTCTACCGATTACCAGGCGACTATATTGTACAAATTAGGAGTTACTAACTATACATTGGACACTAACGTATGCAGATGCCAAGATTATATAGGATAATAACTTATATATGCGATTACCGATTATCGGACTCTATTGTACAAATAAGGGGTTACTTACTATACACGGACGACTAACTTATGTAGGTGACAAGATTATATAGGATACTAAACTATACTGTCGAATACAGATTATCAGGCGACTATATTGTACAAATAAGGAGTTACTAACTTTACACTGGCAACTAACTTATGTAGGTGACAAGATTATATAGGATACTAAACCATACTATCGACTACAGATTATCAGGCGACTCTTTTCTACAAATAAGGAGTTACTAATTTTACACTGGCAACTAACTTAAGCAGATGACAAGATTATATAGGATACTAAACTTTACTATCGAATACAGATTATCAGGCGACTATATTGTACAAATAAAGAGTTAATGATTTTACACTGGCATGTAACTTATGTAGATGACAAGATTATATAGGATACTAAACCATACTATCGACTACAGATTATCAGGCGACTATATTGTAAAAATAAGGAGTTACTAACTTTACACTGGCAACTAAGTTATGTAGATGACAAAATTATATAGGATACTAAACTATACTGTCGAATACAGATTATCAGGCGACTAAATTGTACAAATAAGGAGTTACTAATTTTACACTGACAACTAACTTATGTAGATGACAAGATTATATAGGATACAAAACTATACTGTCGAATACAGATTATCAGGCAACTATATTGTACAAATTAGGAGTTACTAATTTTACACTGGCAACTAACTTATGTAGATGACAAGATTATATAGGATACTAAACTATACTGTCGAATATAGATTATCAGGCGACTATATTGTACAAATAAGGAGTTACTAACTTTATACTGGCAACTAACCTATGTAGATGGCAAGAATTTATAGGATACTAAACTATACTGTCGAATACAGATTATCAGGCGACTATATTGTACAAATAAAGAGTTAATGATTTTACACTGGCATGTAACTTATGTAGACGACAAGATTATATAGGATGCTAAACCATACTATCGACTACAGATTATCAGGCGACTATATTGTACAAATAAGGAGTTACTAACTTTACACTGGAAACTAAGTTATGTAGATGACAAGATTATATAGGATACTAAACTATACTGTCGAATACAGATTATCAGGCGACTAAATTGTACAAATAAGGAGTTACTAATTTTACACTGGCAACTAACTTATGTAGATGACAAGATTATATAGGATACTAAACTATACTGTCGAATACAGATTATCAGGCGACCCTTTTGTACAAATAAGGGGTTACTTACTATACACGGACGACTAACTTATATAGATGACAAGATAATACAGGATACTAACCTATACTGTCGTCTACCGATTACCAGGCGACTATATTGTACAAATTAGGAGTTACTAACTATACATTGGACACTAACGTATGCAGATGCCAAGATTATATAGGATAATAACTTATATATGCGATTACCGATTATCGGACTCTATTGTACAAATAAGGGGTTACTTACTATACACGGACGACTAACTTATGTAGGTGACAAGATTATATAGGATACTAAACTATACTGTCGAATACAGATTATCAGGCGACTATATTGTACAAATAAGGAGTTACTAACTTTACACTGGCAACTAACTTATGCAGATGACAAGATTATATGGGACACTAAACTATACTATCGACTACAGATTATCAGGCGACTCTTTTCTACAAATAAGGAGTTACTAATTTTACACTGGCAACTAACTTAAGCAGATGTCAAGATTATATAGGATACTAAACTTTACTATCGAATACAGATTATCAGGCGACTATATTGTACAAATAAAGAGTTAATGATTTTACACTGGCATGTAACTTATGTAGATGACAAGATTATATAGGATACTAAACCATACTATCGACTACAGATTATCAGGCGACTATATTGTAAAAATAAGGAGTTACTAACTTTACACTGGCAACTAAGTTATGTAGATGACAAAATTATATAGGATACTAAACTATACTGTCGAATACAGATTATCAGGCGACTAAATTGTACAAATAAGGAGTTACTAATTTTACACTGACAACTAACATATGTAGATGACAAGATTATATAGGATACAAAACTATACTGTCGAATACAGATTATCAGGCAACTATATTGTACAAATTAGGAGTTACTAATTTTACACTGGCAACTAACTTATGTAGATGACAAGATTATATAGGATACTAAACTATACTGTCGAATATAGATTATCAGGCGACTATATTGTATAAATAAGGAGTTACTAACTTTACACTGGCAACTAACCTATGTAGATGGCAAGAATTTATAGGATACTAAACTATACTGTCGAATACAGATTATCAGGCGACTATATTGTACAAATAAAGAGTTAATGATTTTACACTGGCATGTAACTTATGTAGATGACAAGATTATATAGGATACTAAACCATACTATCGACTACAGATTATCAGGCGACTATATTGTACAAATAAGGAGAGACTAACTTTACACTGGAAACTAAGTTATGTAGATGACAAGATTATATAGGATACTAAACTATACTGTCGAATACAGATTATCAGGCGACTAAATTGTACAAATAAGGAGTTACTAATTTTACACTGGCAACTAACTTATGTAGATGACAAGATTATATAGGATACTAAACTATACTGTCGACTACCGATTATCAGGCGACTATATTGTACAAATAAGGAGTTACTAACTTTACACTGGCAGCTAACTTATGTAGATGACAAGATTATATAGGATACTAAACTATACTGTCGAATACAGATTATCAGGCGACTATATTGTACAAATAAGGAGTTACTAATTTTACACTGGCAACTAACTTATGTAGATGACAAGATTATATAGGATACTAAACTATACTGTCGAATACAGATTATCAGGCGACCCTTTTGTACAAAAAAGGGGTTACTTACTATACACGGACGACTAACTTATATAGATGACAAGATAATACAGGATACTAACCTATACTGTCGTCTACCGATTACCAGGTGACTATATTGTACAAATTAGGAGTTACTAACTATACATTGGACACTAACGTATGCAGATGCCAAGATTATATAGGATAATAACTTATATATGCGATTACCGATTATCGGACTCTATTGTACAAATAAGGGGTTACTTACTATACACGGACGACTAACTTATGTAGGTGACAAGATTATATAGGATACTAAACTATACTGTCGAATACAGATTATCAGGCGACTATATTGTACAAATAAGGAGTTACTAACTTTACACTGGCAACTAACTTATGCAGATGACAAGATTATATGGGATACTAAACTATACTATCGACTACAGATTATCAGGCGACTCTTTTCTACAAATAAGGAGTTACTAATTTTACACTGGCAACTAACTTAAGCAGATGACAAGATTATATTGGATACTAAACCATACTATCGACTACAGATTATCAGGCGACTATATTGTAAAAATAAGGAGTTACTAACTTTACACTGGCAACTAAGTTATGTAGATGACAAAATTATATAGGATACTAAACTATACTGTCGAATACAGATTATCAGGCGACTAAATTGTACAAATAAGGAGTTACTAATTTTACACTGACAACTAACTTATGTAGATGACAAGATTATATAGGATACAAAACTATACTGTCGAATACAGATTATCAGGCAACTATATTGTACAAATTAGGAGTTACTAATTTTACACTGGCAACTAACTTATGTAGATGACAAGATTATATAGGATACTAAACTATACTGTCGAATATAGATTATCAGGCGACTATATTGTACAAATAAGGAGTTACTAACTTTATACTGGCAACTAACCTATGTAGATGGCAAGAATTTATAGGATACTAAACTATACTGTCGAATACAGATTATCAGGCGACTATATTGTACAAATAAAGAGTTAATGATTTTACACTGGCATGTAACTTATGTAGACGACAAGATTATATAGGATGCTAAACCATACTATCGACTACAGATTATCAGGCGACTATATTGTACAAATAAGGAGTTACTAACTTTACACTGGAAACTAAGTTATGTAGATGACAAGATTATATAGGATACTAAACTATACTGTCGAATACAGATTATCAGGCGACTAAATTGTACAAATAAGGAGTTACTAATTTTACACTGGCAACTAACTTATGTAGATGACAAGATTATATAGGATACTAAACTATACTGTCGAATACAGATTATCAGGCGACCCTTTTGTACAAATAAGGGGTTACTTACTATACACGGACGACTAACTTATATAGATGACAAGATAATACAGGATACTAACCTATACTGTCGTCTACCGATTACCAGGCGACTATATTGTACAAATTAGGAGTTACTAACTATACATTGGACACTAACGTATGCAGATGCCAAGATTATATAGGATAATAACTTATATATGCGATTACCGATTATCGGACTCTATTGTACAAATAAGGGGTTACTTACTATACACGGACGACTAACTTATGTAGGTGACAAGATTATATAGGATACTAAACTATACTGTCGAATACAGATTATCAGGCGACTATATTGTACAAATAAGGAGTTACTAACTTTACACTGGCAACTAACTTATGCAGATGACAAGATTATATGGGATACTAAACTATACTATCGACTACAGATTATCAGGCGACTCTTTTCTACAAATAAGGAGTTACTAATTTTACACTGGCAACTAACTTAAGCAGATGTCAAGATTATATAGGATACTAAACTTTACTATCGAATACAGATTATCAGGCGACTATATTGTACAAATAAGGAGTTACTAACTTTACACTGGCAACTAACTTAAGCAGATGACAAGATTATATGGGATACTAAACTATACTATCGACTACAGATTATCAGGCGACTCTTTTCTACAAATAAGGAGTTACTAATTTTACACTGGCAACTAACTTAAGCAGATGTCAAGATTATATAGGATACTAAACTTTACTATCGAATACAGATTATCAGGCGACTATATTGTACAAATAAAGAGTTAATGATTTTACACTGGCATGTAACTTATGTAGATGACAAGATTATATAGGATACTAAACCATACTATCGAATACAGATTATCAGGCGACTATATTGTAAAAATAAGGAGTTACTAACTTTACACTGGCAACTAAGTTATGTAGTTATGTAGTTATGTAGATGACAAAATTATATAGGATACTAAACTATACTGTCGAATACAGATTATCAGGCGACTAAATTGTACAAATAAGGAGTTACTAATTTTACACTGACAACTAACTTATGTAGATGACAAGATTATATAGGATACAAAACTATACTGTCGAATACAGATTATCAGGCAACTATATTGTACAAATTAGGAGTTACTAATTTTACACTGGCAACTAACTTATGTAGATGACAAGATTATATATAATACTAAACTATACTGTCGAATATAGATTATCAGGCGACTATATTGTACAAATAAGGAGTTACTAACTTTACACTGGCAACTAACCTATGTAGATGGCAAGAATTTATAGGATACTAAACTATACTGTCGAATACAGATTATCAGGCGACTATATTGTACAAATAAAGAGTTAATGATTTTACACTGGCATGTAACTTATGTAGATGGCAAGATTATATAGGATACTAAACCATACTATCGACTACAGATTATCAGGCGACTATATTGTACAAATAAGGAGTTACTAACTTTACACTGGAAACTAAGTTATGTAGATGACAAGATTATATAGGATACTAAACTATACTGTCGAATACAGATTATCAGGCGACTAAATTGTACAAATAAGGAGTTACTAATTTTACACTGGAAACTAACTTATGTAGATGACAAGATTATATAGGATACTAAACTATACTGTCGACTACCGATTATCAGGCGACTATATTGTACAAATAAGGAGTTACTAACTTTACACTGGCAACTAACTTATGTAGATGACACGATTATATAGGATACTAAACTATACTGTCGAATACAGATTATCAGGCGACTATATTGTACAAATAAGGAGTTACTATTTTACACTGGCAACTAACTTATGTAGATGACAAGATTATATAGGATACTAAACTATACTGTCGAATACAGATTATCAGGCGACCCTTTTGTACAAATAAGGGGTTACTTACTATACACGGACGACTAACTTATATAGATGACAAGATAATACAGGATACTAACCTATACTGTCGTCTACCGATTACCAGGCGACTATATTGTACAAATCAGGAGTTACTAACTATACATTGGACACTAACGTATGCAGATGCCAAGATTATATAGGATAATAACTTATATATGCGATTACCGATTATCGGACTCTATTGTACAAATAAGGGGTTACTTACTATACACGGACGACTAACTTATGTAGGTGACAAGATTATATAGGATACTAAACTATACTGTCGAATACAGATTATCAGGCGACTATATTGTACAAATAAGGAGTTACTAACTTTACACTGGCAACTAACTTATGCACATGACAAGATTATATGGGATACTAAACTATATTATCGACTACAGATTATCAGGCGACTCTTTTCTACAAATAAGGAGTTACTAATTTTACACTGGCAACTAACTTAAGCAGATGACAAGATTATATAGGATACTAAACTTTACTATCGAATACAGATTATCAGGCGACTATATTGTACAAATAAAGAGTTAATGATTTTACACTGGCATGTAACTTATGTAGATGACAAGATTATATAGGATACTAAACCATACTATCGACTACAGATTATCAGGCGACTATATTGTAAAAATAAGGAGTTACTAACTTTACACTGGCAACTAAGTTATGTAGATGACAAAATTATATAGGATACTAAACTATACTGTCGAATACAGATTATCAGGCGACTAAATTGTACAAATAAGGAGTTACTAATTTTACACTGACAACTAACTTATGTAGATGACAAGATTATATAGGATACAAAACTATACTGTCGAATACAGATTATCAGGCAACTATATTGTACAAATTAGGAGTTACTAATTTTACACTGGCAACTAACTTATGTAGATGACAAGATTATATAGGATACTATACTATACTGTCGAATATAGATTATCAGGCGACTATATTGTACAAATAAGGAGTTACTAACTTTACACTGGCAACTAACTTATGCAGATGACAAGATTATATAGGATACTAAACTATACTGTCGACTACAGATTATCAGGCGACTATATTGTACAAATAAGGAGTTACTAACTTTACACTGGCAACTAACTTATGTAGGTGACAAGATTATATAGGATACTAAACCATACTATCGACTACAGATTATCAGGCGACTATATTGTACAAATAAGGAGTTACTAACTTTACACTGGCAACTAAATTATGCAGATGACAAGATTATATGGGATACTAAACTATACTATCGACTACAGATTATCAGGCGACTCTTTTCTATAAATAAGGAGTTACTAATTTTACACTGGCAACTAACTTAAGCAGATGACAAGATTATATAGGATACTAAACTTTACTATCGAATACAGATTATCAGGCGACTATATTGTACAAATAAAGAGTTAATGATTTTACACTGGCATGTAACTTATGTAGATGACAAGATTATATAGGATACTAAACCATACTATCGACTACAGATTATCAGGCGACTATATTGTACAAATAAGGAGTTACTAACTTTACACTGGAAACTAAGTTATGTAGATGACAAGATTATATAGGATACTAAACTATACTGTCGAATACAGATTATCAGGCGACTAAATTGTACAAATAAGGAGTTACTAATTTTACACTGGCAACTAACTTATGTAGATGACAAGATTATATAGGATACTAAACTATAATGTCGACTACCGATTATCAGGCGACTATATTGTACAAATAAGGAGTTACTAACTTTACACTGGCAACTAACTTATGTAGATGATAAGATTATATAGGATACTAAACTATACTGTCGAATACAGATTATCAGGCGACTATATTGTACAAATAAGGAGTTACTAATTTTACACTGGCAACTAACTTATGTAGATGACAAGATTATATAGGATACTAAACTATACTGTCGAATACAGATTATCAGGCGACCCTTTTGTACAAATAAGGGGTTACTTACTATACACGGACGACTAACTTATATAGATGACAAGATAATACAGGATACTAACCTATACTGTCGTCTACCGATTACCAGGCGACTATATTGTACAAATTAGGAGTTACTAACTATACATTGGACACTAACGTATGCAGATGCCAAGATTATATAGGATAATAACTTATATATGCGATTACCGATTATCGGACTCTATTGTACAAATAAGGGGTTACTTACTATACACGGACGACTAACTTATGTAGGTGACAAGATTATATAGGATACTAAACTATACTGTCGAATACAGATTATCAGGCGACTATATTGTACAAATAAGGAGTTACTAACTTTACACTGGCAACTAACTTATGCAGATGACAAGATTATATAGGATACTAAACTATACTGTCGACTACAGATTATCAGGCGACTATATTGTACAAATAAGGAGTTACTAACTTTACACTGGCAACTAACTTATGCAGATGACAAGATTATATAGGATACTAAACTATACTGTCGACTACAGATTATCAGGCGACTATATTGTACAAATAAGGAGTTACTAACTTTACACTGGCAACTAACTTATGTAGGTGACAAGATTATATAGGATACTAAACCATACTATCGACTACAGATTATCAGGCGACTATATTGTACAAATAAGGAGTTACTAACTTTACACTGGCAACTAACTTATGCAGATGACAAGATTATATGGGATACTAAACTATACTATCGACTACAGATTATCAGGCGACTCTTTTCTATAAATAAGGAGTTACTAATTTTACACTGGCAACTAACTTAAGCAGATGACAAGATTATATAGGATACTAAACTTTACTATCGAATACAGATTATCAGGCGACTATATTGTACAAATAAAGAGTTAATGATTTTACACTGGCATGTAACTTATGTAGATGACAAGATTATATAGGATACTAAACCATACTATCGACTACAGATTATCAGGCGACTATATTGTAAAAATAAGGAGTTACTAACTTTACACTGGCAACTAAGTTATGTAGATGACAAAATTATATAGGATACTAAACTATACTGTCGAATACAGATTATCAGGCGACTAAATTGTACAAATAAGGAGTTACTAATTTTACACTGACAACTAACTTATGTAGATGACAAGATTATATAGGATACTAAACTATAATGTCGACTACCGATTATCAGGCGACTATATTGTACAAATAAGGAGTTACTAACTTTACACTGGCAACTAACTTATGTAGATGATAAGATTATATAGGATACTAAACTATACTGTCGAATACAGATTATCAGGCGACTATATTGTACAAATAAGGAGTTACTAATTTTACACTGGCAACTAACTTATGTAGATGACAAGATTATATAGGATACTAAACTATACTGTCGAATACAGATTATCAGGCGACCCTTTTGTACAAATAAGGGGTTACTTACTATACACGGACGACTAACTTATATAGATGACAAGATAATACAGGATACTAACCTATACTGTCGTCTACCGATTACCAGGCGACTATATTGTACAAATTAGGAGTTACTAACTATACATTGGACACTAACGTATGCAGATGCCAAGATTATATAGGATAATAACTTATATATGCGATTACCGATTATCGGACTCTATTGTACAAATAAGGGGTTACTTACTATACACGGACGACTAACTTATGTAGGTGACAAGATTATATAGGATACTAAACTATACTGTCGAATACAGATTATCAGGCGACTATATTGTACAAATAAGGAGTTACTAACTTTACACTGGCAACTAACTTATGCAGATGACAAGATTATATAGGATACTAAACTATACTGTCGACTACAGATTATCAGGCGACTATATTGTACAAATAAGGAGTTACTAACTTTACACTGGCAACTAACTTATGCAGATGACAAGATTATATAGGATACTAAACTATACTGTCGACTACAGATTATCAGGCGACTATATTGTACAAATAAGGAGTTACTAACTTTACACTGGCAACTAACTTATGTAGGTGACAAGATTATATAGGATACTAAACCATACTATCGACTACAGATTATCAGGCGACTATATTGTACAAATAAGGAGTTACTAACTTTACACTGGCAACTAACTTATGCAGATGACAAGATTATATGGGATACTAAACTATACTATCGACTACAGATTATCAGGCGACTCTTTTCTATAAATAAGGAGTTACTAATTTTACACTGGCAACTAACTTAAGCAGATGACAAGATTATATAGGATACTAAACTTTACTATCGAATACAGATTATCAGGCGACTATATTGTACAAATAAAGAGTTAATGATTTTACACTGGCATGTAACTTATGTAGATGACAAGATTATATAGGATACTAAACCATACTATCGACTACAGATTATCAGGCGACTATATTGTAAAAATAAGGAGTTACTAACTTTACACTGGCAACTAAGTTATGTAGATGACAAAATTATATAGGATACTAAACTATACTGTCGAATACAGATTATCAGGCGACTAAATTGTACAAATAAGGAGTTACTAATTTTACACTGACAACTAACTTATGTAGATGACAAGATTATATAGGATACAAAACTATACTGTCGAATACAGATTATCAGGCAACTATATTGTACAAATTAGGAGTTACTAATTTTACACTGGCAACTAACTTATGTAGATGACAAGATTATATAGGATACTAAACTATACTGTCGAATATAGATTATCAGGCGACTATATTGTACAAATAAGGAGTTACTAACTTTACACTGGCAACTAACCTATGTAGATGGCAAGAATTTATAGGATACTAAACTATACTGTCGAATACAGATTATCAGGCGACTATATTGTACAAATAAAGAGTTAATGATTTTACACTGGCAACTAACCTATGTAGATGGCAAGAATTTATAGGATACTAAACTATACTGTCGAATACAGATTATCAGGCGACTATATTGTACAAATAAGGAGTTACTAACTTTACACTGGCAACTAACCTATGTAGATGGCAAGAATTTATAGGATACTAAACTATACTGTCGAATACAGATTATCAGGCGACTATATTGTACAAATAAAGAGTTAATGATTTTACACTGGCATGTAACTTATGTAGATGACAAGATTATATAGGATACTAAACCATACTATCGACTACAGATTATCAGGCGACTATATTGTACAAATAAGGAGTTACTAACTTTACACTGGAAACTAAGTTATGTAGATGACAAGATTATATAGGATACTAAACTATACTGTCGAATACAGATTATCAGGCGACTAAATTGTACAAATAAGGAGTTACTAATTTTACACTGACAACTAACTTATGTAGATGACAAGATTATATAGGATACAAAACTATACTGTCGACTACCGATTATCAGGCGACTATATTGTACAAATAAGGAGTTACTAACTTTACACTGGCAACTAACTTATGTAGATGATAAGATTATATAGGATACTAAACTATACTGTCAAATACAGATTATCAGGCGACTATATTGTACAAATAAGGAGTTACTAATTTTACACTGGCAACTAACTTATGTAGATGACAAGATTATATAGGATACTAAACTATACTGTCGAATACAGATTATCAGGCGACCCTTTTGTACAAATAAGGGGTTACTTACTATACACGGACGACTAACTTATATAGATGACAAGATAATACAGGATACTAACCTATACTGTCGTCTACCGATTACCAGGCGACTATATTGTACAAATTAGGAGTTACTAACTATACATTGGACACTAACGTATGCAGATGCCAAGATTATATAGGATAATAACTTATATATGCGATTACCGATTATCGGACTCTATTGTACAAATAAGAGGCTACTTAGGTTACACGGTGACAAACGAATGCACATGACAAGAATACTCAGGTGACTACCGAATATCAGGCGACTATATAGAACAAATAAAGGGTTACCTACTTTACACGGACGACTAACGTATGTAGATGACTATATTATTCAGAATACTAACCTATACTGTCGACTACCGATTATCAGGCGACCATATTGTACAAAGAAGGGGCGAATTACTTATGCAGATGACAAGATTATACGTAACAGTAACCTATACTAGCGACTACCGATTTTCATATGACTATATTGTACAAAGGAAGAGTGACTTACTTTATAAAGGCGACTACCTCATGCATATGACTAGATTTTACAGGTGACTAAACTATACTGGTGACTAACGAATATCAGCTTACTGTATTGACTTACTTTACACTAACGTATGCAGATGACAAGATTATACAGGTGATTAACCTATACTGGCGACTAACAATAATCAGGTTTTTAAATTACACAAAGGAAGTTTGACTTACTTTAAACAGGCGATAACATATGCAGATGACAAGATTATACAGGGGACTAACCTATTCAGGCGACTAAATAAAACCAGGTGACTAAATTATAAGAAGGTCACTTTGTACTGGTGACTGACGTATGCATTTGAGTAAATTATATAGGTGACTAACGATTATCAAGTTACTAAATTATACGAAGGGTTGGTGACTAGTTTTATACAGGTGTTTAATCTATAAATGTGACCAAACGTTACAAGTGAGTACTATCTTTAAGGGATTAAGTGAGGTAATTTGTCGGCCCCTTGGTTTCTCTTTGGAGTGGACCAAAGAAGTGATGGTAAGAAGCGGCACGATCGGGACTATATGGACGATGAGCCAGTACTTCGTAATTGTGATTTTGGAGCGTTTTAGCAGTATTCGGACGATCATTGTGTTACAAAACAACACCTTTTGACATTAGATCTCGGTATTTGTTTCGAATTGCGGGCTATAGATTGGCAGTAAGCATCTCTCCGTAACGTACCCGTCTCATGGTTGTCCCCCTTTCCTCAACAGTAATGTTTCAGTACTGGACCTTGTGAGTCCCAAAAAACCGTACGCAATAGTTTTCCTGAGGACGGTTGGGTCTGAATGTTTTCTTGAACGGCAAATTTGGACGTTTCCATTCCATACTCTGCAGTTTACTCTCCCTCTATTAATGATGGATCTATGTTTCGTCACCAGTAATCCAGTAACCTGTCTACGACATCACGTTTGTTACCATAGCAAACATTTTGGCAGATGTCCAGGTGTGTTTGTTTGTACAATTGTGTCAGTTGATTTTTTGACCAATCTTGCACAAACTTTATGAAACCCAAGTCTGTTGTGGATGATTACGTAGGCAGAACCGTGACTAATTTGCAGACGATGTGTCACTTCGTCAATAGTTAGACTACTCGTCTGTCCCAGAGAACCATCTCACGTGAACGCTCAATGCTTTTCTCATTTGTGGCGGTAAACAGTCGTCCAGCTCCTTCATTGTGCTAACACTTGTGCGACCATTATTGAATTCATTCGTAGACGTTCCGTTGTGGTAAAGTAATGTTCCCATACTGTACTAAAAGTCGTCAGTGAATTGCGAACTCTGATACACCTTCCGACCACAAGAAACGGATTGATGAAAGTGGCTCCCCTTTGGTGCAAATAAAGAGTTATGAAAAACAGCACGGAAGCAATAACAAAACTAACATAGCATGCTTAAAACATACATACACCTAACAACAAATAAATAAAGCACGCATCTTCAACGCAATGCTACAGTACTACCAATATAAACAAAATTATAACTACATTGCAGATTGGCTTCTCCATAATGGCTACATAGTACAGGTGTCTAACTTATATAGGTGTTTATAATATAAGCTAATATAAAAACTTATACGGGAAACTGTTGTATGCAGATGACTAAATTATATACCTGATTAACTTATTCGGGCGACCAACATATGCTCTTTACTAATTTATACACGAACAAGTTACTAACCTCTTACCGACGACTAACATATTTATATAGGAGCTTAGATTATACAAAGGACAGGTGAATATTTTATATAGGTTACTAACTTATGCAGATGCTAAACTATAGGGGTTGTAACGTATCCAGAAGGCTTTCATAATCAGGTGACTAAGTTATATAAAGGACAGGTTGCAACGGGTAAAAAATTCACATTTTTCCGTTGCAAGTGAAATTAAAAATTCCATATATTTTAAGAGGTTTTGCAGGCAAAACAGCAAAGCCATAACAAAATTAAAATGCCTTGTAAAATGTAAGTTTAGTTTAACGGATAGAAATAAAGCCATTTTCGGGATAAGGGGATTTTTTTCAGATTTGAAAGGAGGAAAGTCTAAAATCCACTTAGAGAGACCATCAACAATCGAGGGGGCGCAAAAATAAGGACAAAGTGAAGAGACAAAAAACCCAGATGCGGATCCTCTTGTTAAAGTTAAAGTAAAATTTAAAAAAATGAGTGAATATTTTGACAACCGACGGACAGAACGTGAGAAGATCAAGCAAGGAGGAAGTAGACCAGGCTCCCGGTTACACGAGCGGTGTGAAACTTGTTATTTGTCTAAAGCAGCCGAGAGGGGTTGAAAAGCCTGAGAACGAAAAATGTAGTGTACCTTGAGGTCACGAAGGGATCGGTCGTGTGCGAGTGCGCTCCGGTTGGTAGAACGCCGACCGCGTTTTAAACTGTGAAGTAAATGGAAAAAATGCAGGGCTAAGAGGGAGATAGACCGTTGAAATGTAGTGCCGTGTGTTTTAAAACCCTTTTGGGGAGGAAACTCTCCAAAAGTAGTCCGCATCGCTTAACAGCATTGTCGTAGCGTCCTCAAAGAAATTGTTGCAGAAAATTGTGTCTAATAAAAGTTTTGAGTCAGTGCTAATATAAAAAAATAAACAGTACTTAAAATTAAAATGGTTAAACAATTAAGGGTAAAAAGGTTACTAAATTCACCTATAAAATGTAAATTGGAAAAGTGAAATAAAACAAAAACAAGGAGATAAAACCGGGAGTAAAATTAAGTTCGAAAATTATAAAGACAGTGTTCAAGACGGGTTAAAAGACTAAATTCAGGACTTTAAATTAAAAAACAGATATATAAATAAAAATGGATAATGTCGCGCAAACGAAAAGCGTATTGTTTGGTTCGGCTATCACATCAACTTGGGAACAATGGAGGGCAGGCGACTCGAGTTTTGGGCGAGCCCTACACCCAAGATGACCAGCCACGAAAGGAGAGAGATGACATCACGCCAACGATGGACTAGAGAGGATGTGACGCAGGAAAGGTCAGATTTTAGCTTCTCTCTCTCTCTCTCTCTCTCTCTCTGTTTCAAATAAATTAAAACTTTTATTTTGAATTTTTGCGGAACTTTTTGAAAATTTAAAGTTTAAATTGAAATAAATTTTGCAAAAGTTGAAAATGCGTTTAAAAGGAGTGGCTTCGTTTCAGAGAGAAAGTGGAGGGGATAGCGTTAGGTTGTGGTAATTACCTCAAGCTAAAATAGCGAACCCTCCCTTTGAAAGCTCAAATCAAATTGTTAAGAAATAAATTTTTGAAAGTTAAAATTCAAAAGTAAAATTTTGGAAAAAGAGTATGTGGATCCTGTGAAGTAAAATTAAATCATAAAAAGTGTAAATAAATTTCAATAGAATGAGCTATGTTACAGATAAAGACTGTGAGAAATTTAAATTGTTCTCATGGGGGTTTCAAATTAAAAGTTGTCGAATTTAAGTGAAGATATAAAATATATCAATATGTTTGTTAGAAAAGAATTTTGTTTTTGTAAATGTTTGTTGTTTTTTATAGTTGGTTTAAGATGCCAAAGTCAAATGAAAGGATTGTGAAAATAAGTTAAATTGTAATGAAATCTTAGAAAACAAAGTAAAATCTTCTACATAAAAATAAAGTAGAATTTTTTCCAAGTAAATTAAAAGCTTTGCTTTGAAGAAACCGTTAAATAATAACGTTTGAGTTTTAATATTAACAACGAAAGGATTAATTTTGAGTTTAAATAAAATGTAAAATTTTAGGAAAGAATAAAGGTAATACAAATGAGATAAAACTTGTTTGTTTACAAAAGACGTTACACAGTGTTTATAATGAGGGTAAAGAATTTTGTTTTGTAAATGTTTGTTGTTTTTTATAGTTGATTTAAGATACCAAAGTCAAATGAAAGGGTTGTGAAAATAAATTATAATGTAGTTTGGAAAATAAATTAAAATCTAACAGAGGAATTTGAAGTAAATTTTGCGATTAATCTAGAAGTTTTAAATTGTACACAAGTTCAATGTTTATCAGGTGTGTAGTTGGTACATTTATAGTTTTTACTACATGTAGGAGTCAAGCAATCCTAACAAATGACTAAGTAATACTAGTATAAGGGAAAGTTTGCGACCTGGAGGAGTCAAGCAACCCATAAAAGTAGGGCATAAAAGTTTATTTACATTACACCACTGTCCACTAGAAGGATCTGAAATAACTACCCATGCGATTTAAGAAAGAATAACATTGTATTTAATAAGTTATATTAAAAGACTCTCAAGTTAATAAGTACAACAACCCGTATTAGATTATAATATACAGGCAACAGATATATTAAACAACTTAGTCAGTTACCTAGAATTAAAATCAATTCTTTTCATACATTTTAAATTAAGTTTATTTACATGACACCACTGTACACTATAGACAGATCTGAAATAACTACCCCTGAGATTTAAGAAAGAATAACATTGTGTTTAATAAGTTAAATCAAAACAACAAGAGGCCTCAAGCGTCGCCCTTTGCAATAGGATTTATGTATCAGTTATTAAATCAAAGATGAACATTGAATTATCATAAATGAATATGAAAGCATAAGTTGTAATTGACTAAATGTCAGCTGGAATAAATAAGACTTTATCAAATAAACTTGAGTTAAATATGTAGTAACCTAAAATTATAGCTGTTGGTATTATGAAGTGTTTAAAATAATATTATAAAGTTTAATTTTTTTTGTAATACAAGTGACTAAGTTATACAATTGTCACACGTAAACAGTACAAGTGCTAAACCAATACAATGATCAACATATACAGGAATCCAAAATACACAGTTGTCAAACGTATAAATGTGATTTCCTATTACATGTGAATGACACATACAGGGGACCAATTTACACATGTGATTAATATTTACAGATCTAAAACCAATATAGGTGACTTTTGTATACACGTGACTATGGTATACATATGACTAACTTTTACAGGTTAGTCACACGTGTGAAACCTCTACAAGTGACTAATGTATACATGTGACTAACATTTACATATGTAAAATCTATACATGTGACTAACATTTATAGGTGTGATACCTATACAGGTGACTAATTTATACATGTGACTAACATTTACTGATGTAAAACGTATACAGGCGACTAATGTATACATGTAACTAACATTTACAGATGTAAAACCAATACAGTTGACTAATGTATACACGTGACTAACATTTACAGGTGTAAACCTAAACAAGTGACTAATGAAGACATATTACTAACATTTATATGTGTAACACCTTTACATATGACTAATGTATACTTGGGACTAACATTCGCAGGTGTAAAACCTATATAGGTGACTAATGTATACTTGTGACTAACATTCACAGGTGTATACATTTATGGAAGGGTGATTATCAGTTACAGAGTAATAAATTTAGACATGTAAGTAATTAACGCAGGTGGCAAAGCTAAAATATTTAATTATTTCCAAAACAACGATTAATAAACAAATATTCATGTTTTATTGTTTCAGGGACAATGACGAGGAAATGAATGAGGCGACGGCTGCGACAAGCTCTCCAACCAAGTAATTTCATGTTTCAATTATTTATTTCTGCATTAATTCTGCATATAACTTTCTATTCATTCTATAGAATATAAACGCTTTTTATTTCTACAAATTTTGTATCTTTATAAAGACAATATGGGCAATATATCTAAGGTATTTAAGTGTTAGAATTCATCCCATTGTAAACAGAGTGTTGGGATTTTCACGCCTGTTTATTTCCGGGTATACGAGTATAGATATTGCTAAGAAGTTCCTCCTACCGAAAAATTGTTGAAATCCAGTCGGAAAAGTAGGTAAACGAAATGAAAACACATTCCGTAGGATTTTCTTTAGATTCTAATTTACTTTTACATTTAGCAAACCGTCCTACATTCAAACCACCGGGTCGTGAATATAACATAGCAAATGTCCTTAAAGAAGTGATGATTTTTTTCTACAAATAATTTTTTCGCGGAACTCACACATACGCAGTAAAACAAGGCTTAAAGCAATTCACAGGCTAGTGAACAAATGCAAAAATAAACATTTCTAATAGCTTTTCGTAATTATTGGAAATTTTAGATTGGAATCCCAGGTTGTTTTGCTGAACCTTGCCGTATATCTAGCCACCATATAATACAGTAGGTTTTTATTAGTGCACTTGTTTAATCTATTGTGATTCAGTAATACAGAAATGACTAACTTAGATATCAAACCTATGCGTAGACTAACGAATACTGATAAGTAATATATACAGGGGGCAGGCGACTTTATACAGGTGTTTAAACTATACTATTGTCTAACCTATCCAGGTGACAAAATTATATAAGTAACAAGTGACTAACTTTATACAGGCGTTTAACTATACTGGTAACTAATTTATCCAGGTGACTAAATTATATAAAGGTCAGGTAATTAACTTTATACAGGTGTTTAAACTATACTGTTGTCTAACCTATCCAGGTGACAAAATTATATAAGTAACAGGTGACTAACTTTATACAGGCGTTTAACTATACTGGTAACTAATTTATCCAGGTGACTAAATTATATAAAGGTCAGGTAATTAACTTTATACAGGTGTTTAAACTATACTGTTGTCTAACCTATCCAGGTGACAAAATTATATAAGTAACAGGTGACTAACTTTATACAGGCGTTTAACTATACTGGTAACTAATTTATCCAGGTGACTAAATTATATAAAGGTCAGGTAATTAACTTTATACAGGTGTTTAAACTATACTGTTGTCTAACCTATCCAGGTGACAAAATTATATAAGTAACAGGTGACTAACTTTATACAGGCGTTTAACTATACTGGTAACTAATTTATCCAGGTGACTAAATTATATAAAGGTCAGGTAATTAACTTTATACAGGTGTTTAAACTATACTGTTGTCTAACCTATCCAGGTGACAAAATTATATAAGTAACAGGTGACTAACTTTATACAGGCGTTTAACTATACTGGTAACTAATTTATCCAGGTGACTAAATTATATAAAGGTCAGGTAATTAACTTTATACAGGTGTTTAAACTATACTGTTGTCTAACCTATCCAGGTGACAAAATTATATAAGTAACAGGTGACTAACTTTATACAGGCGTTTAACTATACTGGTAACTAATTTATCCAGGTGACTAAATTATATAAAGGTCAGGTAATTAACTTTATACAGGTGTTTAAACTATACTGGTGTCTAACACATCCAGATGACAAAATTATATAAGGAACAGGTGACAAACTTTATACAGGCGTTAAAACTATACTGGTGACTATACTGAATTATATAAAGGACAGGCGACTAACTTTATGCAGATGTATAAACTATTCTGGTGCCTAACCTATCCAGGTGACAAAATTATATAGGGTACGTGTGACCAACTTTATACAGGCGTTTAAATATACTAGTAACTAATTTATCCAGGTGACTAAATTATATAAAGGTTAGGTAATTAACTTTATACAGATGTTTAAACTATACTGGTGACTAAACTATCCAGGTGACTAAATTATATAAAGAACAGGTGACTAACTTTAAACAGGTGTTAAAACTATACCTGTCTAGGCAACTAAATTATATAAATGCCAGATGACTAACTTATACAGGTGTTCAAACGATATTGGTGACTAACCTTTCCGGGATTAATTGTTGAAAAGGATAGGTGACTAGCTTTCTTCAGGCGTTTAAACTATATTAGTGACTAACCTATCCAGATGATTAAATGTTATGAGCGACCGGTGACTACTTTTATACAGGCGTTTAAACTATACAGGTGACTAACCTATCCAGGTGACTAGATTTTATAGGGACAGGTCGCTAACTTTATTCAGGCGTTTAAACGATACTGGTGGCTTACGTTTACAGATGAATAAATGTTACAAAGGACAGATAACTAACTTTATACAGGTATTTAATCTAGGTGAATAACGTATCCAGATGATTAAATTTTATGAGCAAAAGGTGACTACCTATATGCAGGTGTTTAAAAGAAGGTGACAACCCTATCCACGTTATTAAATGGTTTAAACGAGTGGTGACAAACTTCATACTTGTGTTTAAACTATAATTGTGACTAACCTATCCAAGTGAATAAATGGTATAATTTATCCAGGTGAATAACTTTATACAGGTGTTTAAACTATACTTTTGAATAACCTATCCAGGTGACTAAATTATACAAAGGACATATAAATGACAGATGATTAACTTTTTTCACGTGTTTAAACTATACTTTTGACTAACCTTTCCGGGTGATTAAATGGTTTGAGCGTCAGGTGACTACCGTTATGCAGGTGTTTAAACTAGAAGATGGCTACCCTATCCAGGTTATTAAAAAGTTTATTGGACAGGTGACAAACTTCATAGGGGTGTTTGAACTATACTGGTGACTAACCTATCCAGGTGACTAAATTATATAGAGGACAGATGACCTACTTTATACAAATGTTTAAACTATACTGGTGACTAACCTTTCCAAGTGAGTAAATTATATAAAGGACAGGGGACCTACTTTATACAATGTTTAAACTATACTGGTGACTAACCTATAGGACAGGAGTCTACCTTCATACAGGTGTTCAAACCATATCGGTACCTTACCTATTCAGGTGCTTAAATAGTTTTAGGGTAAGGTGACTAAC
Organism: Prosapia bicincta; assembly: GCA_036971475.1. Taxonomy (NCBI): domain Eukaryota; kingdom Metazoa; phylum Arthropoda; class Insecta; order Hemiptera; family Cercopidae; genus Prosapia; species Prosapia bicincta. The sequence continues at coordinate 251,111,527 of JBAIZL010000001.1, read as the reverse complement.
TCTATGCAGGTGTTTAAACTCTACTGGCGACTAACTTATCTAGGTGATTACATTTTATTACGGACAGGTGATTATTTTATACAGGTGTTTAAACTTTACTGGTGTCAAAGTTATCCAGGAGACTAAATTATATAAAGGACAGGTGACAAACTTTATACATACGTTAATACTATTCTGGTGACTAATTTATCCAGGTGACTAAGTTATATAAAGGCAGGTAAATACTGTAACTTTATACAAAAGTTTAAACTATACTGGTGTCAAAGCTATCCAGGAGACTAAATTATATAAAGGACAGGTGACAAACTTTATACATACGTTAATACTATTCTGGTGACTAATTTATCCAGGTGACTAAGTTATATAAAGGCAGGTAAATACTGTAACTTTATACAAAAGTTTAAACTATACTGGTGTCAAAGCTATCCAGGTGACTAAATTATATAAAGGACAGGTGACAAACTTTATACATACGTTAATACTATTCTGGTGACTAATTTATCCAGGTGACTAAGTTATATAAAGGCAGGTAAATACTGTAACTTTATACAAAAGTTTAAACTATACTGGTGTCAAAGCTATCCAGGAGACTAAATTATATAAAGGACAGGTGACAAACTTTATACTTACGTTAATACTATTCTGGTGACTAATTTATCCAGGTGACTAAGTTATATAAAGGCAGGTAAATACTGTAACTTTATACAAAAGTTTAAACTATACTGGTGTCAAAGCTATACAGGTGACTAAATTATATAAAGGACAGGTGACAAACTTTATACTTACGTTAATACTATTCTGGTGACTAATTTATCCAGGTGACTAAGTTATATAAAGGCAGGTAAATACTGTAATTTATACAAAAGTTTAAACTATACTGGTGTCAAAGCTATCCAGGTGACTAAATTATATAAAGGACAGGTGACAAACTTTATACATACGTTAATACTATTCTGGTGACTAATTTATCCAGGTGACTAAGTTATATAAAGGCAGGTAAATACTGTAACTTTATACAAAAGTTTAAACTATACTGGTGTCAAAGTTATCCAGGAGACTAAATTATATAAAGGACAGGTGACAAACTTTATACATACGTTAATACTATTCTGGTGACTAATTTATCTAGGTGACTAAGTTATATAAAGGCAGGTAAATACTGTAACTTTATACAAAAGTTTAAACTATACTGGTGTCAAAGCTATCCAGGTGACTAAATTATATAAAGGACAGGTGACAAACTTTATACTTACGTTAATACTATTCTGGTGATTAATTTATCCAGGTGACTAAGTTATATAAAGGCAGGTAAATACTGTAACTTTATACAAAAGTTTAAACTATACTGGTGTCAAAGTTATCCAGGAGACTAAATTATATAAAGGACAGGTGACAAACTTTATACTTACGTTAATACTATTCTGGTGACTAATTTATCTAGGTGACTAAGTTATATAAAGGCAGGTAAATACTGTAACTTTATACAAAAGTTTAAACTGTACTTGTGTCAAAGCTATCCAGGTGACTAAATTATATAAAGGACAGGTGACAAACTTTATACTTACGTTAATACTATTCTGGTGACTAATTTATCTAGGTGACTAAGTTATATAAAGGCAGGTAAATACTGTAACTTTATACAAAAGTTTAAACTATACTGGTGTCAAAGCTATCCAGGAGACTAAATTATATAAAGGACAGGTGACAAACTTTATACATACGTTAATACTATTCTGGTGACTAATTTATCTAGGTGACTAAGTTATATAAAGGCAGGTAAATACTGTAACTTTATACAAAAGTTTAAACTATACTGGTGTCAAAGCTATCCAGGAGACTAAATTATATAAAGGACAGGTGACAAACTTTATACTTACGTTAATACTATTCTGGTGACTAATTTATCTAGGTGACTAAGTTATATAAAGGCAGGTAAATACTGTAACTTTATACAAAAGTTTAAACTATACTGGTGTCAAAGTTATCCAGGAGACTAAATTATATAAAGGACAGGTGACAAACTTTATACTTACGTTAATACTATTCGGGTGACTAATTTATCCAGGTGACTAAGTTATATAAAGGCAGGTAAATACTGTAATTTATACAAAAGTTTAAACTATACTGGTGTCAAAGCTATCCAGGTGACTAAATTATATAAAGGACAGGTGACAAACTTTATACATACGTTAATACTATTCTGGTGACTAATTTATCCAGGTGACTAAGTTATATAAAGGCAGGTAAATACTGTAACTTTATACAAAAGTTTAAACTATACTGGTGTCAAAGCTATCCAGGTGACTAAATTATATAAAGGACAGGTGACAAACTTTATACTTACGTTAATACTATTCTGGTGATTAATTTATCCAGGTGACTAAGTTATATAAAGGCAGGTAAATACTGTAACTTTATACAAAAGTTTAAACTATACTGGTGTCAAAGCTATCCAGGAGACTAAATTATATAAAGGACAGGTGACAAACTTTATACATACGTTAATACTATTCTGGTGACTAATTTATCCAGGTGACTAAGTTATATAAAGGCAGGTAAATACTGTAACTTTATACAAAAGTTTAAACTATACTGGTGTCAAAGCTATCCAGGAGACTAAATTATATAAAGGACAGGTGACAAACTTTATACATACGTTAATACTATTCTGGTGACTAATTTATCTAGGTGACTAAGTTATATAAAGGCAGGTAAATACTGTAACTTTATACAAAAGTTTAAACTATACTGGTGTCAAAGCTATCCAGGAGACTAAATTATATAAAGGACAGGTGACAAACTTTATACATACGTTAATACTATTCTGGTGACTAATTTATCCAGGTGACTAAGTTATATAAAGGCAGGTAAATACTGTAACTTTATACAAAAGTTTAAACTATACTGGTGTCAAAGCTATCCAGGTGACTAAATTATATAAAGGACAGGTTACAATTTTTATACAGGCGTTATTACTATTCTGGTAAAAACCGTATCCTGAGGACTGAATTATAAAAAGGACAGAATACTAAACTTTATACAGGTTTTTAAACTATACCTAACCTATCCAGGTGATTAAATAGTTAAAGGACAAGTGACTAGTTTTATACAGATGTTAAAACTATACTGGTGTCTAACCTATCCAGGTGACTAAATTATATAGATAACAGTTGAAAACCTTTTTACAGGTGTTTAAACTATACTGGTGACTAACCTATCCAGGTGACTAAATTATATAGATAACAGTTGAAAACCTATCCATTTGATTTAAGTATAAAAAGGACAAGTGATTTACCTTATACAGATCTTTAAACTATACTGGTGTCCAACCTATTCAAGTGATATTATGGTTCAAACGACAGGGACTAACTCTACAGAGGTGTTTAATCTATTCTGGTGTCTAGCCTTACCAGGTGACTAAATAATATAAAGTCCAGATGATTACTTTATACAGGTGTTTAAACTATACTGGTGAGTAACATATCCAGGTGACTAATTTTATACAAGTTTTAAAACTATACTGGAGACTAACCAATCCAGGTAACTAAATTATATAGAGGCCAGATTAATAACATAATAAAGATGTTTAAACTATACTGTTGACTAACCTATTCAGGTGATGAAATGTTATGAGGTGACTACCTTTATACATGTGTATAAACTATACAGGTGACTAACCTATCCAAGTGACTAGATTATATAAAGGAAAGGTAACTTACTTTATACAGGTGTTTAAACGATACTGGTGAAAACCAATCCAGGTGACAAAATTTGATAAAAGACAGGTGACTAACTTTATACAGGTTAACAAATTATATAAAGGACAGCTAACTAGCTTTATACAGGGGTTTAAACGATACTGGTGACTAAATTTTTCAGGTGATTAAGAGGTATAAAGAAAAGGTAACTAACAGTATACATTTGCCTAAACTATACTGGTGACTAACCTTTCCAGGTGACTAAATTATATAAAAGACAGGTGACTAACTTATCCACGTGGCTAAATTATATAATTGACAAGTAACTAACTTTATACAGATGCTTAAACTATACTTTTCACTAAACTATCCAGGTAAATAAATGGTATGAGCGACAAGTGACATTTATCCAGATGTACAACTATTGAGGTGACTAACCTATCCAGGTAACTAGATTATATAAAGGACAGGTAACTACCATTATTCAGGTACTTAAACTATACTTGTGACTAACCTATCCAGGTGACTTTTCTCAGGTCAGGTAACTTACTTTATAAAGGTATTTAAACTATACTAGGGACTAAACTTTACAGGTGATTAAACTTTACTAGTGACTAACTAATCCAGATGATTAAATGTTATAAGGACAGATGAATACTTTTATTCAATTGTTTAAACTATACTAATGTCTAACTTATCTACAGCCTAACCATGGTGAATTAATGGTTTAATGGACAGGTGACTAACTTCATACAGGTATTTAAACTTTCCTGGTGAATAACCTATACAGGGGATTAAATGTTGTAAAGGACAGGTGACATCTTTATACAGCTGTTTAAATTATTTTTTTGACTAACCTATCTAGGTGACTAAAAGTAATACGCGACAGGTGACTACCTTTATGCAGGTGTTTAACTGGTGTTTACCTGGTATGCAGGTGACTAAATTATATTAAGTATAGGTAAGTACCATTATGCAGGTGTTTAAACAAAACTGGTGATTAACCTATCTTGGGGAATAAATATAATAAAGGACAGGTTAATAAATTTATGTAGGTGTTCAAGCTATACTGGTGTCTAACCTATCCAGGTGACTAAATTGTATAAAGGATAGGTAACTAACATTATGCAGGTATTTAAACTTAACAGGCGGCGAACCTAACCAGGTGATTTAATTATATAAATGACAGATAACTAACTTTATACAGGTGTTGAAACTATTTTGGCGACTAACGTGTCCAGATGTCATTATATATAAGAATTATAGAAAAGACAGTTTACTAGATTTATATAGGTGTTTAAACTAAACAGGTGTATAACCTATCCAGGTGACTAAATCATACAACGGACAGATGGCTAACTTTATACTGGTGTGTAACCTATCCAGGTGACTAACTAATATAGAGAACATGTGATTAACTTTATGCAGGTGTTTAAACTATACTGGTGACTAACCCATCCAGGTGAATATATTTTATAAAAGACAGGTGCCTAGTTATATACAGCTATTTAAACTCTACTAGTCACTATCCTGCCCAGGGGATAAATTGTTTAAATGACAGGTGACTACCTTCACAGAAGTGTTTAATCTATACTGGTGTCTAACCTTACCAGGTGAATAAATTATATAAATTACAGATGAGCAACCTATTCAGGTGACTTAATAAATAGAAGAAAGGTAACTAACTTTATACAGGTGGTTAAACTATACTGGTGTCCAACCTATCCAGGTGACTAAATTATATAGAGGACAAATAACTAACTTTTTACAGGCGTTTAAATTATACTGGTGTCTAACCTATCCAGGTGAATTATTGTTAATTAGTACAGGTGACTAACGTTTTACAGGTGTTTAACGATACTGGTGACTGATCTATCCAGGTGACTAAAATATATAAAAGACAGGTGATTCACTTTATACAGTTGTTTAAACTATGCTTGTGACTAACTTATCCAGGTGACTAATTAATATGAAGGACAGGTGTTTAACCTTTTGCAAGTGTTTAAAATATATTGGTGACTAACCTATCGAGGTATATAAATGGTATAAACGACAGGTGACTAACTTTATGCAGGTGTTAAAACTATACTGGTGAAAACCCTATTCAGGTGACTAAATCATATAAATAACAGGTGATTAGCTATATACAGTTGTTTTAACTATACTTGTGACTAATCTATCCAGGTGAGTAAATTATATAAAGGACACGATGACTAACTTTATACAGGTGTTTAAACTATACTGGTGTTTAACGTATCCAGGCGACTTAATTATATAAAAGACAGGTGTTTAACTTTAAACAGGTGTTTAAACTATCCTAGTGTAAAACTTTCCAGGTGATTAAATGATATAAAGGACTGGTGACTAACTTGATATAGGTGTTCAAACGATGCTGGTGATTACCTTATCCAGGTGAATAAATTACATAAGGGATAGGTGATGAATTATATACTGTTGTTTTAACTATACTAGTGAATAATCTATCCAGGCGACTAAATTATATAAAGGACAGATGACTAACTTTATACAGGTGTTTAAACTATCCTAGTGTATAACTTATGCAGGTGATTAAATGATATAAAGGACAGGTAACTAACTTCATACAGGTGTTCAAACTATGCGGGTGAAAAACCTATCCAGGTGACTAATTTATATAAAGACAGATCACTAACTACAAAAAGGACATGTTATCAACATTATACAGATGTTTAAATTATACTGGTGACTAACCTATCCAGGTGAAAAAATTATATAAAGGATTGGTGACTAACTTCATACATATGTTCAAACTATGCTGTTGAAAACCTATCCAGGTGATTCATTTATATAAAGGACAGATGACTAACTAAATAAAGGACATAGTTTTGATTTTTACAAGTGTTTAAACTATACAGGTGACTAATCTATCTAGGTCAGTAAATGTTATAAATCGACAAGTGACTATAAAGGTTTTTAAACTCTACTAGTGACTAATCTATCCAGGTGATAAAATAGTTTAGAGGCCAGGGGACTACCTTCACAGAGTTGTTTAATCTATACTGGTGTCTAACCTACGTAGGTGACAAAATTATATAAAGGATATGTGACTAATTTGATAGAGGTGTGAAAAACTGGTGAAAAACTGGCGAAATTATATAAAGGACATGTGATTAACTATAAACAATTGTTTTGACTATACTAGTGACTAATCTATCCAGGTGACTAATATATATAAGGGACAGGTGAATAATTTTAAATAGGTGTTTAAACTATACTGGTATCTAACTTATCTAGGTGACTGAATAAATAATATACAGTTGACTAGCCTTATACAGGTCTTCAAACGATAATGGTAAATAACCTATCCAGGTGACTAAATTACATAAAGGTCAGGTGTTAACTATATATAGTTGTTTTAACTATACTAGTGACTTATCTATCCAGGTGACTAAATTATATAAAGGACAGATGCCTAACTTTATACAGGTGTTAAAACTATACTGGTATCTAACCTCTCCAGGTGACTAATTTATATAAATGACAGGTGAATAACTTTTAACAGATGTTTAAACTATTTTTGTGTCTAACCTATCCAGATGAATTAATGTTATAAAGGACAGGTCTCTAACTTTATACAGGTGTTTAAACTATACTGCTGTCGAAACTACCCAGGCGACCTAATTATAAGAAGGACAGGTAACTAACTTTATACAGTTGTTTAAACTATACCTTGTGACTAACCAATCCAGATGACTAAAACATACGAAGGACAGATGACTAACTTTATTCAGAGGTTTAAACGGTACTGGTGACTGACCTATCCAGGTGACTAATATACATAACGGACAGGTGATAAACTTTATGCAGTTGTTTAAACTACGTTAGTGACAAAGCCAGGTGACTAAATATTATAAAGGACAGGTGACTAACGTTTTGCAGGTGTTTAAACTATACTGGTGATTAACTTATCCAATTGACTAAATTATATAAGAGGCAGGTGATTAACTTTATACAGGTGTTTAATCTATACTATTGTCTAACCTATCCAGGTGACTAAATTATGTAGAAGACAGATGACTACCTTTATTCAGATTTTTAAACAATACTGGTGATTTACCTATCCAGTTGTTTAAAAGTTATAAGAGACAGGTGAAAATCTTTATACAGGCTTACACTATACTAAAGACTAACCTATTCAAGTGACTAAATTATATGAAAGACAGGGAACTAACTTCATACATAATTTTAACTATACTAATGACTACCCTATCCAGGTGATTAAAAGTTATAAATGACATTTTACAAATGTTTAATCTATACTGGTGACTAACCTATCTAGGTGACTAAATTATATAATTTACAGGTCATTAAATTTATACAAATGTTTAAACTTTGCTGGTGACTAACCTACCTAGGTGAGTAATTATATAAAGGACAGGTGACAAACTTTATACAGGTGTTTAAACTATACTGACTACTAACCTATCCAGGTGATTAAGTTATATAAAGGACTTGGGATAACTTTATACAGTCGTCTAACGTATGTAGATGTCAAGATTATACAGTTGACTAACCTATACAGGAGACTAACGTATGTAGATGTCAAGATTATACAGTTGACTAACCTATACTGACGACTAACGATAATAAGGTATTTAAATTATACAAAGCAGTGGTTACTTACTTTATACGTACGACTAACGTAAGGTGATTAAAACATATAAAAGACAGGTGACTAACTTTTTGCAGGTGTTTAAACTAAACTGGTGACTAAGCTATCCAGGTGACTAAATTTTATAAAGGACACGAGATTAACTTTATACAGGCCTTTAAACTGTACTAGTACCTAGCCTATCCCGTTGACTAAATTATATAAAGTGTAGATGTCTAGCTTTATACAGGTGTTAATCTTTACTGGTGACTAACCTATCTAGGTGACTAAATTGAAAAGGACATGTGATTAACATTATACAGATGTTTAAACTATACTGGTGACTAACCTGTCCAAGTGATTAAACGTTATAAAAGACAGGTGATTAACTTTACACAGGTGTTTAAACTATACTGGTGACTAACCTATCCATGTGACTAATTCATATAACGGTTAGGTGACTAACGTTATACAGATGGTAATCTATACTGGTGACTAACTTATCCAGGTGACTAAATTAAATAAAGAACAGGTTGTTAACTATTTACTTGTATTTAAACTATGCTCTAGACTGACCTTTCCAGGAGACTAGTTTATATAAAGGACAGGTAACCTACTTTATACAAGTGTTAAAACTAAACTGGTGACTAACCTATCCAGGTGACTAAATTCTATAAAAGACAGGTGATCAACTTTATACAGGCGTTCAAACTATAATGGTGACTAACCTATATGGGTGATTAAATGTGACTGTATACAAATGATAGATGTGACTTAATTATAAAAAAGAGAGGTGACTATCTTTATGTAGGTGTGTAAACCATATTGATAACTAACATATACAGATGACTAAGTTATATATGTGACTATCCTAAAAAAAAGTACCATAATAATACAATAAACAGGTGGATAACGTTTTACAGTCAAATAACATATATAGCTTACTATAGGATACAAGAAAGTGGTGATACAAATAACGGGTGACTAAATTATACTGTAGTCAGGTATTTGACTTTATTCCGTTCGACTATCGTATACAGATGAGTAAATTGTACTAATGACTAACCTAAACAGGCAAAAAAAAGTTATAGAAAGGATAAGTGAATAACTTTATACATGCGTTTAGCTAATACAGGCAGCTAATGTATACAGATGACTAAAGTATACAGGTGACTAACCTATAAAAGGTACAAAATAAAGGTACTAGGCTATAAAAGTACTAAATTATAGAAACAAGAGGTGACTTACTTTAAAGGGCGACTAACGTATGCAGAAGACAAGATTATTCAGGTGTTATACAACATACTGGCGACTACAGGTTACGAAATTGTACGTATGACTTAGTAAAAACATACGACTAACGTATGCAGATGACAAGATTAATCAGGTGACTAACCTATACTGGCGACTAACGATTATCAGGTAATTAATTATTCAAAGAAAAGGCGACCCTCTTAATACACGCGAATAACGTAAGACAATTTTATACATTTCATTAAACTATACTAGATACTAATGATAATCAGGTGACTAAGTTATACAAAGGAGAGGTGACTTACTTTATACAGGCAATTAAACTATGCAGATGACAAGATTATACAGGTGACTAACCTATACGTGCGACAAACGATAAACAGGAGTCTAAATTATAGAGAGGAGTGATTAAGTTTATACAGGTTACTAACGTATGCAGATAACAAGATTATATAGGTGACTAATGTATACTGGCGACTAACAATAATCAGGTGACTAAACTACACAATGGATGAATATAATACGTTGTATAGGAGACTAACATATTGCAACGGCCAGAATGACCGATGCAAATAAATCTGGTATTAGTACAGATAAATGTAACTAAGCCTAGAATAGTTAAATAGATCAATCAACTAATATTCCAATTATTTCATAGTATTATAATAAAAATGTTAAATATAGGGAAAATCAATGTAAACTAAAGTAATTAGAACTAAATAGACAAATTGGGAATGTTAGAATAAATTATAAACCAACACAACATTATTTAGGCTAACGGCTAATAGACCGATTTAAATGAAACAGTAAAAGTGAGTCCTATGGGACCCAGCCAAAAATGTATTATATTAAATTAATTCTTGACCAAATATAATCAGGGATAGTGAATATAAGTATAAAAATGTGCGGAATGTAAATTATGCATAGTTAGGGAAAGTTGTATTTCTGTAAAGATGCAAATTTTAATTTAAAACATAATATCATAAAATAGAGGTTATCCAACATGAAGTTATATTAGTTTCGGTAAAAAACCGCGTGGGAATACTGTTTATACGATCTTGCCACACTGCAGCGACAAAGCTACCATCAAAGTTTGAGTTAGCAAGAAGAAACAGCAAGTTAATTAAATTAGAAGAATAAAGACAAACAAATTATTAAATGAAAGTTAAAAAATTACGGTCGTATTGATACACGCAGAATCATTAACGACCCAATATGCGGTAAGAAGTCCATATAAAGTGCTACGATGTGACCCGGGAAGTGTACCAATATATCAGCTGAGGCTCATATATGTTTTTACCAACATCTCGACCAAGAAAATGAAAAAGAAGCCTAACTTAACAAAATTCACTGACGCCATGCAATAAGCCTACATCCCAACGCCATGGGTGCTGTGAAGAGGCCTAAAGACAACCCGACCATAGAAGATACCTAACGTTTTGCAGTATAAGGTCATATAAACAATTTAATTTTCTTTTAGATAACATTTTATTTTAAAATATATTAACTTAAAATCAAATGTAACAAAAAATTGAATAACCTAAGGGACTGAAAACTCTCTTAGGTTACCTAAATTAATTAACAAATATTCTAAATTGATTTCCATTCAACCGTTTGCCTCCAGTTTAAATAAACGTATTGTGGTTAAATAATTTTTATATGATATGGCTTTTTTCTTAAAAAATTTATGAAATCCTTTGACTTAGTATATAATTATTAGAAGGAAGTTTTATTAAATGCCTAGCATGATATAACTAATTAGGTTAACCTATAAAAAGGTAATGTTAACCAGAATCTATTAGTGAATTAAAAGGATTGTTTGTTAAAAGACATAGCCTAATGTAACTAGAAATTAACCTTAAAATGTTTGAAAGTAAACAAGACTCTAAAATACGTAAAATTTAACTTGAATACTCAAAATTATTTGCAAATTATTTATAATTATTGAATTTAAATGAATGATAGTAAACATATTAGGCAATTTGGAATTTCGATTATAATATTAGAAAAGGATATAGTAGGTGTGTATATATATATATATATATATATATATATGTGTGTGTGTGTGTTAATATAAATAATAATAAAATTGTAAACATAATAAAGGGGATATATTCTGTACTAATACCATGAAACAGGATAGTCATGGTAATTCAATAGTAAGGTTAGGTAAAATTAAAAAAGCTAAATCCTGTTAATTAAAATAAATCAAACAATAATATGTAATTCTAAATCAAACAGATAATAAAAAATTTATAGTTTCCAATTAGCTGTGTTTTCATTTAAAATAAAATAAGTTCACTAGGTATCCATGCATAGTATTTAAGACACAAATGTCTCTCAAAGATTCCACTACCCCGAAAGGAGCTTAAAGAGGCTTATTAGATGCTAATTGGTTTTCATAAAAAATTCAGGAGTTGGTTCTCCTGAGAGGTTTATTCCTTGAGATACAGGTCTCGAACTAAGGTTCGTAGTCAAGGGATAAACCATTACTCTCTTACGGACAAGGTGTGGTAAAAAGAAGGAAGATAGGTGAAGAGTAAGAGAAAAGGCTAGTCGGAGGGAAAAGCAACAGTGGGGAAGGTAAGGTCCGTGAGAGAAGTATGGCGCCCAACCTTTGATGCTTAAATTATAACATCAGGTCAAAATTCAAACAGAGACAGATTTAAATCGACTAAGGAGCCTAGTGAAACAAAAAAAATAAATAGAATCCAATAAATAATGTAAAGGTAATAGTAATATTAAAATTGAAACCAAAATAGTTCTTTTAATTAAATAAAAGTTAATTAAAATAAAAATAAATTAAAAAGAACTTGGACTAAATAATAATATTTAATGAAAAATAATTAAGTAATGTTAAAATATAGTAGCATATTAAGTAAAAAGAATATTAAAGAAAAGAAATATAATATAAACAAAAAACAATGTTAGTTATTAATAAAAGCAAATAGAGTACTTAGGCGTTAGAAAGACATGGTCGAGAGAACACTGAACCTGATCACATCGAGCACAATTTTAAATGAATATTTAATTGAATAGTCATTATATAATAAAAATATATAAGTAGAAGAAATAGTTAAATACAAGACGGTAAGATGACGACTAGACAGAGAAAAGAAACAGAACCATCTGAAATGATGGATTTTTTTAAAAAATTGATGAAGGAACAAAAACAGGAAAGATTAAAAGAAATGGTGGAATAAAAAAAAGGAAAGGTTAAAAGAAATGGAGGAACAGAAACAAGGGCGATTAAGAGGAAAAGAGGAGGAGAGACAAGATAGATTGAAGGAACAAGAACAATTAGTGAAAAAGATAGAGGTACAGAGAATGAGAGAAAGGGAGAAAGAAAAATTAGAAAGAAAGAAAGAAAGAGAGGAGGATAAACAAGAAATCAGGAATTTTTGGAAAATCATGAATATGAGGATAGATGAAACAAATGAAGGAATTGCAAAAAAGAATGAGGAAATGGAAAATAAAATCCATTAGACTATAGAAAAGATGGATAATTTAGAGGTAACAGTCAGCTGAAATAAACTAACTGTAGAAACAGTTAAAGTAGATGTAAAAAAAGTAGAAAGAAGGGTACAAGTAGTTGAGAATAAGATAAAGAATATGGGAGAAGGAATAAATTTAGTCTCCTTGTTTAAATCAAGGATGTTTGAGCTGGGCGATAATGGAGAGAAAAGCAAGAAAGAATTCTACGGCAGGGAAGATGAAGACCCTATCGATTTCATTAAACGCATAGAAAGTTGATGTCCGAAATTTATCCTGAAATGGAGGAAGGACAAAAACTAAAAATAATGGAGAGAGACCTCAGAGAACCAGCCCAAGAATGGTGGTTGGCCATGAATATGGAAAAGGAAAACTATGAAGAGGTTAAAGAGAGATTCTTTAGACACTTTTGGGGGCCACATGCCCAGGAGCGAATACGAGGAAGAATCGAAAATGGGAAATATGAGTACAATCGGGGAATAAACAATATGGTGAATTATTTCCTAAAAATGGTGAACACTGCGAGACACCTAACTCCGCCCTACAATTAGGCGGAGTTAATAATGAAAATAATGAAGAACTATGGAAACCGAATGTACATAGGATGTTCCGGGATGGCGGCCACCGACATAGAAGAGGCGGTAAGGTACATCCGAAGGAACATGGAGCAGAAGGCTACCAGGAACCGAACTCAGCCTAGGACTGAGGAACGGGAGCCTGAGAGGAGGAGGTGGACACACCCAACACGAAGCCCCGGATAAAAGGGAAATTGGAGGCAAGAGCTTTACCCGAGAGAAGGGAGAGGAAATTAGAGACAGGGGCCCTACCAAAGAGAGGGACTAGGAAATTGGCCGCAAAAGAAGTGGCAACCAGAAAGGCCAGAATTCAGGCCACAAAATCAAATAAAAGAAGGCCCACAAACGAAATAACAAAGACCACAAAATCCAGGGTCAAGTGGTCAGGCAAAAAACTGAAGGAGAGGATCCCTAATGGTAGGAAAGAAAAGAGGAGAGAACCATTAGAGATCCAACAAAGAAATAGACCATATTATCAGGAGAAATAGGGAAAAATAAATAAAGGAAATGCGGAAGACCTAGAAAATAAAAATAAAGAAACAATACAAAACGATAAGTACAAATAAAAATGAGTTACAACAAAATCAACAGCTTAGAGTTGGTGGGCTATCTCTTGATATTCGTGCTGAATTGTTAGAAGAGGATAAGGAGATTGGCGAAGGTAACCAGAAAAAGGAGCCATGCCCTAAAATTGAGTGTAAAGTAGAAGGGCACTCTATAGAGGTAGAGATTGACACGGGTGCGGACGGGTCAGTCATTCAAGAAAAGGCTTACAACAACCTCAAGTTGCAAGTGTTCAAGTTCCTAGAACTACCCATCAAAAATGTGGGAGTTGTAACAGCCATTAAGGCTACACAAATAAAGGTTACCCGGCAATGCTTGATTCCATTGACAATTCAGGGCATAAAAGTGGACTGCATTTTCATAGTGGTCTCGAAACTTCGGTCGGAGATGATTAGGGGGTGCAACACACTGTATAACCTAAAGGCACGAATAAACATGGATAGACGCTTTGTGACCTTCGAGATAGAAAGGAGGATGGTGTACAAAGACTTCATAAACAAAACCAATATAAATATCGAAAAAAATAAGTCAATAACATAAAACAACAGTTGACGATGCATCAACAATAGAGCATCAAAGCAAAAAGGAGGGGTTAATGCGACAGTGCGAGAAGCAGTGAAGGAGGTAATGGACCAGAAAAAGTAAAGGGGAAACATTGCATATAAAAAAATGAACATCGAGGAAAAATAAAAAATGAAACAGAGGAAAAATTAGGTAAAAACAAAAAATTAAAAAACAAAAAAGAAAATATAATAAATAAAGAAATTAATTTAAGACCTGAAGGAGTCAATACAGGAGATAAAAAAACGAAGGAGATGGAAAGAAGAGCTGGAACTGAGATTAACAGCAAAACAAAATATAAACAAAGTAAGGCCGAAATAGAGCGAAATAGGGGATATAATGTAAATGAAAAAATAATAAATAAGAAAATAAATTTTAAAAAAGTATAAACGTCACGTCGAAACAAATAAAAGGGGGAACAACGAGGTTAATATAAATAACAGGTTGCTCAGAAGCCCATGGCCAAGACTTTAGGTTCTGCAGAGATAACCGAAAGGAAAGAAATAGAAATTAAAGAGAGGAAAAAGAAAACCCCATTTACTGGTTCAGGAGTTCAAAAGTTAATTAAGGTGAGAATTAAGCCATATACCAGAAGAACCTTCATTTCATTACCATTTAAAAGAAGAAACATAAAATGTAAATTAAACAAAAATAAGGGAAAGGTAAGAAATTGGAAAAGGAGAAAGAAAAAAGGGAAAGATAAAGCTGGAAGGATAAAAAGGAATTATTTTAAAATCAACCATTTAGGAATTGAAGAAAAGGAAACAAAAAATAAATGTATATTACACGAAGAACAGCAAAGTCAATTAAACCAGCTAATATTTGAATATGACGATATATTTAGCGATATACCGGGAAGATCAAATAAATATAAGCATCAATTGAAACTAATAGAGAATAAAACTTTTGTACGGAGGAATTATCAAATTCCAATCAATTACCGTAAACAGGTCCAAGAAGAGATTGATAAAATGCTCAGATATGACATCATGGAACGCTCAAGAACTCCTTACATCAACCCAATGGTGACAGTAATAAAACCAGACAAGACCATCCGTCTGTGCCGGAAGTTGAATGAGATAACTGTACCGGATTATGAAAGTGCACCTACTATTGACGACATACTAAGGAAAGGCCGCAGCAGGAGATATATTTCAAAAATAGATTTAACGTCAAGTATCTGGCAAATACCGTTGACCAATGAGTCCAAAAAATATACAGGATTTTTATTTAATAATGAGGTATGTAATTTCAAAGTGGTGCCTTTCGGACTCCAAAACTCCCTAGCGGCTCTAGTAAGAACTGTAGATATCACTTTGGGTAAGGAGTTAGAGGAAAATATTTTAGTGCATGTCGATGCTCTGTTGTCTATCTGAGACATTCGATGAGCACCTCAGTCACCTGAGCATAATTTTCACCAGATTCAGAGAGGGGAATTTAACCATCAACCCGAAGAGACCTTGTTCTGTCAACAAGAGGTAAAGTTCTTAGGATATATATTCAAACAAGAAGGGGTCACCACCGACCCAGAGAAGCTACAGGCGATACAGGATTTCCCAGAACCTAGAAACAAAAAACAACTCAATCGTTTCTAGGTTTTGTAAATTACTACGCACGGTTTACAAGGAAACATGCTGAAGAGACTTCATCCTTGTTGATATTACTAAGAAAAGAACAGCACTGGATCTGGGATGAATATATGACTAAAGATAAATGTAACTAAGCCTAGAATAGTTAAATAGATCAATCAACTAATATTCCAATTACGTCATAGTATTATAATAAAAATGTTAAATATAGGGAAAATCAATGTAAACTAAGGTAATTAGAACTAAATAGACAAACTGGGAATGTTAGAATAAAATTATAAACCAACACAACATTATTTAGGTTAACGGCTAATAGACCGATTTAAATGAAACAGTAAAAGTGAGTCCTATGGGACCCAGCCAAAAATGTATAATATTAAATTAATTCTTGACCAAATATAATCAGGGATAGTGAATATAAGTATAAAAATGTGCGGAAAGTAAATTATGCATAGCTAGAGAGAGTTGTATTTCTGTAAAGATGCAAATTTTAATGTAAAACATAATAGCATAAAATAGAGGTTATCCAGGATTGGAGCTATACTAGTTTCGGTAAAAACCCGCGTGGGAATACTGTTTATACGATCTTGCCACACTGCAGCGACAGCGCTACCATCGAAGTTTGAGTTAGCAAGAAGAAACAGCAAGTTAATTAAATTAGAAGAATAAAGACAAACAAATTATTAAATGGAAGTTTAAAAATTGAAATAACACATTGGAGTAAAAAAAGGTTTTTCACAAAAATTGAAACTAATTAAAATTCAAAATTACGAAACAAATAAAGTCAGTCGCCATAGCAACGGCTTTCTCATTGGTGAAAAATGTAAGATGGATATAGGAAAGGCGGAAGGTTGAAGAAATTGGGAAAGACGAAGCCAAAATAGTGACGCTTTAGGAGTACAGTTTGGACGGCCGTCGAGTGCGATCGTATTGATAAACGCAGAATCATTAACGACCCAATATGCGGTAAGACGTCCGTATAAAGTGCTACCATGTGACCCGGGAAGTGTACCAATATACGAGATGAGGCTCATATATGTTTTTACCAACATATCAACCAAGGAAATGAAAAAGAAGCCGAACTTAACAAAATTCACCGACGCCATGCAATGCAGTGAAGCCTACATCCAAACCCCATGGGACCTGTGAAGAGACCTAAAGACAACCCGACCATAGAAGATATCTAACGTTTTGCAATATAAGGTCATATAAACAATTTAATTTTCTTTTAGATAAAATTTTATTATTGATAGATAATAGTTTTTTTATAGGTAAAAATTATAGTTTCCAATTAGCTGTGTTTTCATTTAAAATAAAATAAGTTCACTAGGTATCCATACATACTCTTTAAGTCACAAATGTCTCTCAAAGATTCCACCACCCCGAAAGGAGCTTAAAGAGACTTATGGAAGGCTAATTGGTTTTCATAAAAATTCAGGAGCTGGTTCTCCTGATAGGTTTATTCCTTGAGATACAGGTCTCGAACCAAGGTTCGTAAGTACTCTCTTACGGACAAGGTGTTGTAAAAAGAAGGAAGATAGGTGAAGAGTAAGAGAAAAGGCTAGTCGCAGGGAAAAGCAGCAGCGGGGAAGGTAAGGTCCGTGAGAGTATGCAGATGACAAGATTATACAGATGAGTAACCTATACTGGCGACCTACGATATTCAGGTTTCAAAATAAACACAGGAGGGTTGATTTATTATGTATAGGCGACAAACGTATGCAGATGACAAGATTATACAGGGGACTAGCCTACATTGGCGACTTACGATAATCGGTTGTTTAAATTAAACAATGGAGGGCTGATTTATTATATAGAGGCGAATAACGTAGGCAAATGATGAGAATATACAGGTGACTAACCTATACTGGCGACTAATGATAATCAGGTGACTAAATTATAGAAAGAAAGGGTAACTTACTTTATACACGCGACTAACATATGCAGATGACAAGATTATACCAGTGACTAACCTATACTGGCTACTATCGATAATCAGATGTCTAAACTGTACAAGGGACTGGTGACTTAATTTTCAAAGGTGACTAACGTATGCAGATGACAAGATTAAACATTTGATAAATCTATACAGGCGACTAACGTACAGATATGACAAGCATATACAAGTTATTATGTCGACTAACGATAATCAGGTGACTAATTTATAAGAGAATGAGTTACTTTCTTTATACTTGCAAATAACGTATGCAGAAGACAAACTTTACAGGTGAATAATCTTTAATAGCGACTAAAGATAATCAGGTGTTTAAATTATGAAAAGGGAGGTGAGTTCCTTTATACAGACGAATAATATATGCGGATGGGATGATTATAAAGGTGACTAACACGTACTGGCGACTAACAAAAAGGGGTGTATTAATTATACAATGACTCACTCTATAAAGGCGGCCAATGTATGAAGATGACAAGATTACACAGGTGACTAATCTATACTGGCGACTAATGATAATCAGGTAACTGAATATACAAATAAGGGGTGACTTACCTTATACAGGCGACTAACGTATGGATATGAAAGATTACAGAGGTGACTAACCTATACAGACGACTAAAGTATGCAGACGACAAGATTGTACGTGTGATTATCCAATACTGTCAACGATAACCAGTCAACTGTTTGTACAAGGCGACTGACTTTATACAGGTGACCAACGTATGCATATTACAACATTATACAGGTGAAAAAACTACCTGACGATTAACGATAATCAGGTGATTAAATTATACAGGCTACTAACGTATGCAGATGATAAGATTATACAGGTGACTAACCTATACAGGCGACTAACATATGCAGATAACAAGAATTTTCAAGTGACTAACCTAAACATGCGACTACGATTTAACGATAAGTAGGTGAATAAATTATATAAGACAACTGTTCTTACTTTATACAGGCGACTATCGAATGGAGATGACAAGATCATACAGGTGGCTAACCTATACTGGCGACTAACGATAATCAATTGTCAAAATATAATATTATTATAATATACTGATCTGCTAACTTATTAAACAAAATTGTGTAAACTATATTTCCCTCAAAATTTCCCTAGAAACCCTAGACGTTCCCCTGATCCTACATCGCTGGATCGGACATATTCTGCACACCTGCTCTCACCATAATCATCAAGATGTTTGCCAGTTTTCCAGAAACACCATGAAAGATATAAACATCCAGCAAAACTGACTTACATTTATAATTTCTCACATGCTGTATTAAAAGCTTGCACTTTGTTAAACCAAGGAAATCAACAAATATAAAATTTATTGACAGACGAAAAAAAAATAAATAAAAAGGTAATTTGCTGCGACTAATAGGGTGGAGGGAAGTTTAGTAATAATAGAACAAATTCAACACTAGGACAAGAAACTACATGGATAGAGAAGTGGAAAGAATACCCTTGAAAAACATGGACAAACCATATAAAAAATTGATGTCAGAAAGAAATGTTGAGCACTTATACTGGTATCATTGTACAGGATTTTGTGAATTAGAAAATATTAAAAAGTAAAAATACGTACTGCACCATTTCTGTTGATAAATCCTTTTCTTTTTCCTTGATGTTCAAAGTTCGTTTCAAGTCCTTCTGTAGAAGATTTCGTTCATTACTTATTTCTTCTATTTTACAGGCGACAAACTACTGCAGATGACAAGATTATACAGGTGACTAACCTATGCTGGGTTTGACGATAATCAGGTGTCAAAATAAACAAAGCAAGGTTTACTTACTTTATACAGGCGATAACATATGCAGATGTCAACACTATGCAGGTAGCTAACCTTACTAGCTACTGACGATAATCAGGGGACTAAACTATACAAAGAGAAGGTGACATACTTTATGCAGACGACTACCTTATGCAGATGACAAGAATTTACAGGTGACTATCCTATAGGCTACTAGCGACTAACGATAATCATGTGACTAAATTATACAAAGCAGGGTTGACTTACTTGAATCAGGCGACCATCGTATGTAGATGACAAAATTATATTATAGGTCTCTAAATTATACCGGTGACTAAAGATATTCAGGTGACTAAATTATACAAAATAGAGGTGACTTAATTTATACAGGCGAATAACGTATTCAGGTGACAAAATTATGCATTTCACTCACTCATACTGGCGCCTGACGTTAATCAGGAGTCTAAATTATACAAAGGATGGCTTATGTTATACATGCGATTAACTTATGCAACACTACATCGGCGACTAGAGTATACCTGCGACTAATGGTCTAACAATAATTAGGTAACTACTTTATATAAAGGAGGGCTATACTAACTTTTTATAAGCGACTAACGTATGTAGAAGACAAGAATTTAACAGTATACTGGATACAAAAAAAATCTGGTGTCTAAGTTATACAACGTCTACAGGTGGCTACTTTTGCAGGTGACTACGTGTACATGTGAGAACGTATACGGATGATTACCATACAAATAGTGACGTATAGAATTAGTTACGTTTGTGTCTAATTTTTTCAGATGTCAAATGTATACAGCTGAATAACGTATACAATTAAACAGCCTATAAAACTGTTCAACTTGTACAGGAGTCAAAAATATGCATTTGACTAACTTATACTTGTGTTGAATGTATACAGGCGACAATGTTATGTATACGACTAACGCGTACAGGTCATTACGTTATACAAGTGATTACTTATTCGCCTGTATAACATACATAGGTAACTAACATTATACACAAGCCTAATATATACGGATTATCTATACATCTATACACTTGTATCAGTTGGAGCCTATACAAATATACAGGTGACTAAATGTATACAGGTTACTAGGTTATACAAGTGACTGACCTTTACAGGTAACTAAATGCTTACAGTGGACTAATATGAGAAATTTATACATGTGAATACCGTTTACCGGTTGCTAAACATGTGCAAATAAGTAAAAAACGTCTCAAACCTATGATGGTGCCATTTATACAGGGAACACTCATATACAGGTGCCTAACGTGTCAATGACAAGTGAATAACGTTTATAGGTGACTCAGTTACACAAGTTCAATGTTTATCAGGTGTGTAGTTTGAACATTTATAGTTTTTACGACATGTATGAGTCAAGCAATCCTAACAAATGACTAAGTAATACTAGTATAAGGGAATGTTTGAGACCAGTAGGAGTCAAGCAACCCATAAAAGTAGGACATACAAGTTTATTTACATGACAATATTGTACACTCTCAAATTAATAAGTACAACAACCTGTATTAGATTATATTATACAGCCAATGGATATATTATGCAACTTAGTCAATTACCTAGAATTAAATTCAATTATTTTCTTACATTTTAAAACAAAAATAATTTACATGGCAATATTGTACACTATAGAAAGATCTGAAATAACTACCTGTAAGATTTAAGAAAGAATAACATTGTATTTAAAAAGTTATGACAAAAGACTCTCAAATTAATAAGTACAACAACCTGTGTTAGATTATATTATGCAACCAAAAGACATATTACACAACTTAGTCAAATACCTATCATTAAAATCAATGCTTTTCATACATTTTAAAACAAATTAATTTACATGGCAATATTATACACTATAGAGCAATCTGAAAAACTACCCGTAAGATTTAAGAAAGAATAACACTGTATTTAATAAGTTATATTAAAAAACTGTCAAATTAATAAGTACAACAACCTGTATTAGAATAAATTATGCAGCCAAAATATATATTAAACATCTTAGTCAATTACCTATTATTAAAATCAATGCTTCTAATACATATTATTACAAAATAATTTACATGACAATATTGTACACTATAGAAAGACCTGAAATAACTACCCGTAAGATTTAAGAAAGAATAACATTGTATTTAAAACGTTATATTAAAAGACTCTCAAGTTAATAAGTACAACAACCTGTATTAGATTATATTATGCAACCAACAGATATATTATACAACCTAGTCAATTACCTAGAATTAAAATCAATTCTTTTCATACATTTTAAAACAAAATAATTTACATGACAATATTGTACGCTATAGAAAGATCTGAAATAACTACCCGTAAGATTTAAGAAAGAATAACATTGTATTTAATAAGTTATATTAAAAGACTCTCAAATTAATAAGTACAACAACCTGTATTAGATTATATTATGCAACCAACAGATATATTATACAACCTAGTCAATTACCTAGAATTAAAATCAATTCTTTTCATACATTTTAAAACAAAATAATTTACATGACAATATTGTACGCTATAGAAACATCTGAAATAACCACCCTTAAGATTTAAGAAAGAAAAACATTGTATTTAATAAGTTATATTAAAAGACTCTCAAATTAATAAGTACAACAACCTGTATTTGATTATATTATGCAACCAACAGATATATTATACAACCTAGTCAATTACCTAGAATTAAAATCAATTCTTTTCATACATTTTAAAACAAAATAATTTACATGACAATATTGTACGCTATAGAAAGATCTGAAATAACTACCCGTAAGATTTAAGAAAGAATAACATTGTATTTAATAAGTTATATTAAAAGACTCTCAAATTAATAAGTACAACAACCTGTATTAGATTATATTTTGTAACCAACAGATATATTATACAACCTAGTCAATTACCTAGAATTAAAATCAATTCTTTTCATACATTTTAAAACAAAATAATTTACATGACAATATTGTACGCTATAGGAAATAACTACCCGTAAGATTTAAGAAAGAATAAT
Organism: Prosapia bicincta; assembly: GCA_036971475.1. NCBI lineage: Eukaryota > Metazoa > Arthropoda > Insecta > Hemiptera > Cercopidae > Prosapia > Prosapia bicincta. The sequence goes on along the minus strand of JBAIZL010000001.1, from coordinate 251,088,399 downwards.
ATTGTATTTAATAAGTTATATTAAAAGACTCAAATTAATAAGTACAACAACCTGTATTAGATTATATTTTGTAACCAACAGATATATTATACAACCTAGTCAATTACCTAGAATTAAATCAATTCTTTTCATACATTTTAAAACAAAATAATTTACATGACAATATTGTACGCTATAGAAAGATCTGAAATAACTATCCGTAAGATTTAAGAAAGAATAACATTGTATTTAATAAGTTATATTAAAAGACTCTCAAATTAATAAGTACAACAACCTGTATTAGATTATATTTTGTAACCAACAGATATATTATACAACCTAGTCAATTACCTAGTATTAAAATCAATTCTTTACATACATTTTAAATCAAAATAATTTACGTGACACCACTGCACTCAATAGAAGGATCTGAAATAACTACCCGTAAGATTTAAGAAAGAATAATATTATATTTAATAAGTTATATTAAAAGACTCTCAAATTAATAAGTACAACAACCTGTATTAGATTATATTTTGTAACCAACAGATATATTATACAACCTAGTCAATTACCTAGAATTAAAATCAATTCTTTTCATACATTTTAAAACAAAATAATTTACATGACAATATTGTACGCTATAGGAAGTAACTACCCGTAAGATTTAAGAAAGAATAATATTGTATTTAATAAGTTATATTAAAAGACTCTCAAATTAATAAGTACAACAACCTGTATTAGATTATATTTTGTAACCAACAGATATATTATACAACCTAGTCAATTACCTAGAATTAAAATCAATTCTTTTCATACATTTTAAAACAAAATAATTTACATGACAATATTGTACGCTATAGAAAGATCTGATATAACTACCCGTAAGATTTAAGAAAGAATAACATTGTATTTAATAAGTTATATTAAAAGACTCTCAAGTTCATAAGTACAACAACCTGTGTTAGATTATATTGTGCAACCAACAAATAAATTAAAGAACTTAGTCAATTACCTAGTATTAAAATCAATTCTTTACATACATTTTAAATCAAAATAATTTACGTGACACCACTGCACTCAATAGAAGGATCTGAAATAACTACCCGTAAGATTTAAGAAATAATAACATTGTATTTAATAAGTTATATTAAAAGACTGTCAAATTAATAAGTACAACAACCTGTATTAGATTATATTGAGTAACCAACAGATATATTAAACAACTTAGTCAATTACCTAGAATTAAAATCAATTCTTTACATACATTTTAAATCAAAATAATTTACGTGACACCACTGCACTCAATAGAAGGATCTGAAATAACTACCCGTAAGATTTAAGAAAGAATAACATTGTATTTAATAAGTTATATTAAAAGACTCTCAAATTAATAAGTACAACAACCTGTATTAGATTATATTGTGTAACCAACAGATATATTAAACAACTTAGTCAATTACCTAGAATTAAAATTAATGCTTTTTATACATTTTAAATCAGAAATATTTACATGACACCACTGCACACTATAGAAAGATCTGAAATAACTACCCGTAAGATTTAAGAAAGCATAACATTGTATTTAATAAGTTATAATATAAGACTCTTAAATAAATAAGTACAACAACCTGTATTAGAATATATTTTACAGCCAACAGATATCGTCCAACAAGCATGGACCTATACAAACATTAGTTTCGTCAAAGTATTTTAATTTGTTTTGTGTATATGGGCCCAAGATATCGATTTGCATCGGTATTAACCTTTGAATAATTCGGGAGTCCACCACTGACCCCTAGAGTTTCCGTTATTCTAAAAAAACCTATGTATGGGACGATTACGCGTATGATTTTTTTTTATTTTGGGGGTTTTCGGCCAAGGGAAATCAATTTACACCGGTTCTAAACTTGTGAAAATTCCTGATTCTGCCCCAGTAGCTCCGAGCGTTGCAGCCCCCGGACAAACGTTTTTTTCCGTTCAGCAATTACTGATTTTATGATTATTTGAAGGGGATTTTCGGTCTTGGAAAATCTATTGCCAAACCCACACACAGCCTCAACGAAGTATGGAAAGAAGTTCTAAACAACATTTCTACAGCTCCTCCAATTCCAACAGACAACCCGAACGATTTGGAAGTTGATATATCCGATATGATATACCTTAAAAATTGTTTATATTGTGTATATAATAAATACATTTTTAAATATTTCCTAATTAACTTACCCTAATGGTTCTATTTAATCCGAACGTAGGTCGGTCTCCCGGTACTATTAAATTACTTATAATTAAAATAAATTCTATTCTCATTTTTTAAATGAAGTTTATTTATTTTACACTACTGTATACCATAAAAACATCTGGCAGATTTAAGAGTAGATAACCTTGTATTTAACAAGTTATATACTTAAACTTATATAAAAATAAAGTCAATTATTACCATACATTTTAAATGAAGTTTTTTTACATTACATCAGTGTACACTATAGAAAGATCCCAAATAACGCCACAATAAGGGGAGATTTAAGAGTAAACAAGCTTGTATTTAGTAAGTTGTATTACGAAAACAAAATGCCTCAACACTCACACTTTGCATTAGAAATTTGTATCAGTTATTAATTTAAAGATAGTCATTGAATCATTATAAATGTAGATGAGAGCAAAAGATATAATTCACATAATGTTAACTCGAATAAATAACACTTTATTAAATAAGCTTGCTTTAAATATTTAGTAACCTAAAGATGTAGCTTTACATATTATAGGGTTTTTAAAATAATAATATAAAGATAAAGTTATACAATTGTCCCACATAAACAGTACAAGTGTTAAAACAATAAAATGATGAGCATTTGCAGGAGTCCAAAATATACAATGGTCTAATGTATAATTGTGATTTCGTAACACATATGAATGACATATACAATAAAATAATTTATCCATGTGTTTACATTTGTAAAACCAATACAATTGACTAATGTATACATGTGATTAACATTTACAGATGTAAAACCTATACATGTGACTAATGTATACAAGTGACTAACATTTACAGGTGTAAAAAATACAGGTGACTAATAATACATGTTACTAAAGATGGCAGGTTTAAAACCTATACAAGTGACTAATGTATAATTTTGAGTAGAATTTAGTTGTCTAAAACCAATACAGGTTACTAATGTATGCATGTGACTAACATTTGCAGGTGTAAAACCTATACAGATCACAAATGAATACATGCGACTAAAATTTACATATGTGAAACCTATATAGGTGACTAATATATACATTCGACTAACATTTACAAGTGTAAACCCAATACAGGTCACTAATGTGTACATGTGACTAACATTCACAGGTGTAAAACTAATACAGGTGACTATTGTATACATATGACTCACCTTTAAAGGTATAAAACCATTACAGGAGAATAATGTATACATGTGACTGACATTTACAGGTGTAAAACAAATACAGGAGACTAATTTACACATGTGGCTAACAATTACAGGTGTAAAACTAATACAGAAGACAACTTTATACATGTGATTGAAATTTTTCAGGTATAAATCATATACAGGTGAATAATGTATCCTTGTAACTAACATTTACATGTGTAATACCAATACAGGTGACTAATTTATACACGTGACTAACATTTACAGATGTAAAACCAGTACAGGAGACTAATATATACATGTGACTAACATTTAGAGGTGTATAGCAAATATAGGAGACTAAGTTTTACATGTGAATAACATTTACAGGTGTAAAACCTATACAGGTTACTACTGTATACATGTGACAATAATTACAGGTGTAAAACCAATACAGGAGACTAATATATACATGCGACTAACATTTACAAGTGTAAAACGAATACAGGTCTACGTTATACAAGTGTCTAACATTTGCAGGTGTAAAACCAATACCGGAGACTAATTTATACATGTAACTAAGATTTACAGGTGTAAAACCAATACAGGTGTCTAACGTATATATGTGACTAACATTTACATATGTAATACCAATACAGGTGACTAATTTATACACGTGGCTAACATTTACAGATGTAAAATCAATACAGGGAACTAATGGATACTTGTCTCTAGCATTTACAGGTATTGTCTACAGGTAGCAACAGGTAGCATTTACCCTATATAGATGACTAATGTATACATGTAACTACCATTAACAAGCTTAAAACCTGTAAAGGTAACTAATGTATACTTGTGACTAACATTTTTAGGTGTAAAACCTATACAGGTCACTAACATTTACAAGTGTAAATACTATACAGGTGATTAACGTATGCAAATGACTAAATATACGTTTGACTAACTTTTACTAATGACTAACCTATGCAAGTGTCTAACTTATGATTGTAACTAAAGAATTGAAGTGACTAATTTATACAAATGATAATTCTAAACAAGGGTGGGTGATTAACTGCTACAGGGTAATAAATTTAGACATGTAAGTAATTAACGCATGTGGCAAAGCTAAAACATATAATGTTTCTAAAAACTAAGATTTATTAACAAATATTCATGTTTTTATTGTTTCAGTGACAATGACGAGGAAATGAATGAAGCAACGGCTGCGACAAGCTCTCCAACCAAGTAATTTCAAAATTCAATTATTTATTTCTGCATTAATTCTGTATATAACTTTCTATTCATTCTATAGAATATAAACGCTTTTTATTTCTACAAATTTTGTATCTTTATAAAGACAATATGGGCAATATATCTAAGGTATTTAAGTGTTAGAATTCATCCCATTGTAAACAGAGTGTTGGGATTTTCTGGCCTGTTTATTTCCGGGTATCTAGATATTGCTACGAAGTTCCTCCTACCGAAAAATCGTTGAAATTCAATCAGAAAACACATTCCAAAGGTTATTCTTATCACTGAATCTTTAGATTCTATTTAACTTTTACCGTTTAGCAAACCGTCATAATTTTAAATCACCAGGTTGTGAATATAATATAGCAAATGTCCTTGAAGAGAACACAGACATCCGTGTTATATTTCACAGATATTTTTACATTTACTTAGATTATTTAACCCATATATACGTAAAGAAAACAAGGTTAAAAGCAATCAACAGGTTCGTGAACAAATTAAAAAATAAACATTTTTAATAGCATTTCGTTTTTTTTATATATTATATTAGAATCCCAGGTTGTCTTGCTGAACCTTGCCGTACATCTATCCACCATAAAATATAGAAGGTTTATATTAGTGCACTTGTTTAATCTTTTGTGATTCAGTAACACACAAGTGACTAACTTAAATAGATATCAAACCTAAGCAGGTATACTGATGACTTAAGTATACAAAGGACAGGTAACTAACTATATATAGGCGTTTAACCTATTCGTATGACTAAATTATAAAAAGGACAGGTGACTAACACTATTACAGGTGTTTAAGCTATACGTGTGACTAAATTATATAACGGACAGTTACTAACTCTAATGCAGGTGTTAAACTATACCTGTAACTAAAACATACAAAGGACAGGTAACTAACTTTATACAGGTGTTTAACCTATACCTGTTACTAAATTATATAAATGACCGGTTACTAACACTTTTAAAGGTGTACAACCTATACATGTGACTATATTATACAAAGGACAAGTGACTAACTTTATTCAGGTGTTTAGCCTTTACCTATAACTAAATATTATAAAGGACAGGTGACAAACACTTTTAGAATGGTTTAACCTATACGCATGACTAAATTATACAAAGGACAGGTAACTAACTTTATACAGGCGTTTAACTTATTCGTATGACTAAATATTATAAATGACCGGTTACTAACACTTTTAAAGGTGTACAACCTATACATGTGACTATATTATACAAAGGACAAGTGACTAACTTTATTCAGGTGTTTAGCCTTTACCTATAACTAAATATTATAAAGGACAGGTGACAAACACTTTTAGAATGGTTTAACCTATACGTGTGACTAAATTTTATAATGGACAGTTAAAGTTAAATAACTTTAATACAGGTGTTTAAACTATACTTATGACTAAATTATACAAAGCACAGAAAACTAACTTTATAAAGGCGGTTAGCCTATACGTGTGACTAAACTATATAAAAGACAGGTAACAAAATTTATACAGGTGTTTAACCTTTACGGTTGACTAAATTATGTAAAAGATAGGTGAATAACACTTTTAAAGGTGTTTAACCTATACGTGTGACTAAATTATATAAAGGCCGGTTAACTAACTTAAATACAGGTGTTTAAACTATACTAAATTATTATGTATTTAATTAGGTGACTAAATTATATAAAGGTCAGGTGACTAATACTTTTAGATAGGTTTAACCTGTACGTGTGGCTAAATTATATAAAGAACAGGTGACTAACACTATTACAGGTGTTTAAGCTATACGTGTGACTAAATTATATAAAGGACAGTTACTAACTGTAATACAGGTGGTTAACCTATACGTGTGACTAAAATATATAAAGGACAGGTAACTAACTTTATACAGGTGTTTAACCTATACCTGTTACTAAATTATATAAAGGCCGGTTACCTAACTAAAATACAGGTGTTTAAACTATACTAAAGTATTATGTATTTAATTAGGTGACTAAATTATATAAGGGACAGGTGACTAACACTTTTAATTGTGTTTAACCTCTACGTGTGACGAAATTATATAAAGGCCATGTAACTAGCCTTAATACAGGTGTTTAAACTATTCGAGTTACTAAATTATATAAAGGACAAGTATATAATTTTAATACAAGTGTTTGAACTATACGCATGACTAAATTATACAAAGGACAGGTAACTAACTTTATACAGGCGTTTAACTTATTCGTATGACTAAATATTATAAATGACCGGTTACTAACACTTTTAAAGGTGTACAACCTATACATGTGACTATATTATACAAAGGACAAGTGACTAACTTTATTCAGGTGTTTAGCCTTTACCTATAACTAAATATTATAAAGGACAGGTGACAAACACTTTTAGAATGGTTTAACCTATACGTGTGACTAAATTTTATAATGGAGAGTTAAAGTTAAATAACTTTAATACAGGTGTTTAAACTATACTTATGACTAAATTATACAAAGCACAGAAAACTAACTTTATAAAGGCGGTTAGCCTATACGTGTGACTAAACTATATAAAAGACAGGTAACAAAATTTATACAGGTGTTTAACCTTTACGGTTGACTAAATTATGTAAAAGATAGGTGAATAACACTTTTAAAGGTGTTTAACCTATACGTGTGACTAAATTATATAAAGGCCGGTTAACTAACTTAAATACAGGGGTTTAAACTATACTAAATTATTATGTATTTAATTAGGTGACTAAATTATATAAAGGTCAGGTGACTAATACTTTTAGATAGGTTTAACCTATACGTGTGGCTAAATTATATAAAGAACAGGTAACTAACTTTATACAGGTGTTTAACCTATACCTGTTACTAAATTATATAAAGGCCGGTTACCTAACTTAAATACAGGTGTTTAAACTATACTAAAGTATTATGTATTTAATTAGGTGACTAAATTATATAAAGGACAGGTAACTAACTTTATACAGGTGTTTAACCTATACCTGTTACTAAATTATATAAAGGCCGGTTACCTAACTAAAATACAGGTGTTTAAACTATACTAAAGTATTATGTATTTAATTAGGTGACTAAATTATATAAAGGACAGGTGACTAACACTTTTAATTGTGTTTAACCTCTACTTGTGACGAAATTATATAAAGGCCATGTAACTAGCCTTAATACAGGTGTTTAAACTATTCGAGTTACTAAATTATATAAAGGACAAGTATATAATTTTAATACAAGTGTTTGAACTATACGCATGACTAAATTATACAAAGGACAGGTAACTAACTTTATACAGGCGTTTAACTTATTCGTATGACTAAATATTTTAAAGGACAGGTGACTAACATTTTTATAGGTGTTTAACCTATACGTGTAACTAAATTATATAAACGACAGTTATTAACTCTAAAACAGGTGTTTTAAACTATATGTATGACTAAATAGTACAAAGGACAGGTAACTAACTTTATACAGGTGATTAAACTATACTGGTGTCTAGCCTATCCAGGTGACTAAATTAGAAAAACGACACGTGACTAACTTTATACAGTGGTTTAACTTATACGAGTGACTAAATTATATAAAGGGCAGGTGACCAACTTTATTCAGATGTCTAACCTATACAGGTGAATATCCTATCCATGTGACTAAATTATGTAACGGACATGTGACTCACTTTATACAGAGGTTTAACCAATACGTGTGACTAAAGTATATAAAAAAAAGGTAACTAACTTTATACAGTTGATTAAACTATGCTGGTGACTAACCTATCCAGGTGCCTAAATTATACAAAGAGCAGGTGAATAACTGTATACAGGTGTTTAACCTAAACTAGTGACTAAACTATATAATGGACATGTGACTAGCTTTATACAGCGGTTTAACCTATACGAGTGACTAAATTGTATAATTATATTTCCCTTTACTGGAGATTAACCAGGATTAAACGACAAATTAAAGGACAGATTACTAGTTTGATATAAGTGATTAACCTAGACATCTGACTAACCTATACATATGGCTAACCTATACAGGTGACGGAATTAGACAAAGGACAGGTGACTAATTTTATACATGAGTTCAACCCTACGGGTGAATAAATTATGAAAAACAGCTGACCAGACTTACACAGGTGTTTACCCTATACACGTCACTAAATTACATAAAGGACATGTGATTACCTTTTTACAGGTATGTAACCTACATTGGTGACTAACCTATCCAGGTGATTGAATTGTACAAAGGACAGGTGACTAACTTTATACAGGTGATTAACCTATTCAGGTGATTAAATTATACAAACGAAAGGTGACTAACATTATTCAGGTGTTTAACCTATCCGGGTAACTAATACATACATATATATATATATATATATATATATATATATATATATATATATATATATATATATATGACAGGTGACCAACTTTATGCAGGTGACTAACCTATCTATAACTACGGATCTTTCCTTACCCTCACCAACTCAGCTCAACTCCAGCCAGTTCATCTCCTATCTCCCACTCATTTGTGTAACAACACACCTTGTAATGATTTATTTTTCTAGTTCGACTTCTAGTTCAAATTCTGATCTCAATTTCTAAATCTATCAGAATTCTCCAACGTACATTCTTCATAAGTTGTAACTGATGAATGAATAGTATTACCACTTTTTTTTACCTAACCTAGTTTAAGGTATTTCACTTAATTCATTATTATTATTTCGCTTTATCAATATTATTTCAATTAAAGTTCATACAACAAATTATTTATCTTTTTATAAATAGTATTAAAATTACTTAGGTAATTATTAAATAAATAATTATTTAAATTGCTATGTTTACTTAGAAATAGAGCTATCATATTATCATTCATGTTACAAGGAAAGCCTAATTACTTAATTTATACTTCATTTCAAAATATATTTATTCATAACACAATTATTAGCCCTTATAGCCTACAACTAACAAATTGAAATTTATCTGTCATGAACCCAAATATATATTTATTAAAAGTAGTTTTCTTTTTTCTATACAATTATAAAATTATCATTTAAGGTAACATTTCTGTTTAAACATAATATTCATATTAACATACATTTATCCTAACACAGTCATTATTCGTTTATTTATTAGCTATTTGTTTAATAAAGCCATATATGAATTTATTTTATGAAATAATTACTTACTCTCCATTACAGGCAAACGTTTATAGTGAGAGTCAATTATAAAAATTAATAAATTTCTCCTAAACTGGCGACGATATAAAAGGTGACTAAATAATACAAGGGAGTGAATTATACGAAGGAGTAAATAAATGACTTACTTTATACAGGTGACCAACGTATGCAGAGGACAAATATACAGGCGACTAAATTATACTGACGACTTTAGAAATGCAGATGACAAGATTATACAGGAGACTAACGTATGAAGATCACAAGCTTATACTGACGACTAACGATAATCATTTTACTAAAATATACAAAGGAGGGGTGACATACTATATATAGACGCCTAACGTATGCAGATGCCAAAATTATTCAGGTCGCTATCCTATATAGGCGACTAACGTAAGCAGACATCAAGAACACTCAGGTGACTATACCATTCAGGCGACTAACGTATGCAGATGATAAAATTATTCAAGTGACTAACCTATACAGGCGAAAAACCTATACAGATAACAAGATTATTCATGTGCCTATCCTATACCGGCGAAAAACCTTGATGATAACAAGAATATTCAAGTGACTATACTAAACATACGACAAACGTATACAGATGACAAGATAATACTGGTAACTATCGTATACAGGTGACGAACGTAGTGACTATCGTATACTAGCGACTCACGGATGCAGATGACAAGATTATTCATGTGCCTATCCTATACCGGCGAAAAACCTTGATGATAACAAGAATATTCAAGTGACTATACTAAACATACGACAAACGTATACAGATGACAAGATAATACTGGTAACTATCGTATAGAGGTGACGAACGTAGTGACTATCGTATACTAGCGACTCACGGATGCAGATGACAAGATTATTCATGTGCCTATCCTATACCGGCGAAAAACCTTGATGATAACAAGAATATTCAAGTGACTATACTAAACATACGACAAACGTATACAGATGACAAGATAATACTGGTAACTATCGTATAGAGGTGACGAACGTAGTGACTATCGTATACTAGCGACTCACGGATGCAGATGACAAGATTATTCATATGCCTATCCTATACCGGCGAAAAACCTTGATGATAACAAGAATATTCAAGTGACTATACTAAACATACGACAAACGTATACAGATGACAAGATAATACTGGTAACTATCGTATACAGGTGACGAACGTAGTGACTATCGTATACTAGCGACTCACGGATGCAGATGAGAAGATTATATATGTGAATATCCTATAAAGACGACTAACGTATGAAGTTGATAAGATTATTTAGGTGACTGTCCCATACTGGTGACTAACGTATGCAGATGGCAAGACTATTCAGGTGACTATTGAGTACAGGCGAATAACATACGAAGGACTATCCTATACAGGTGATTATCCTATACAAGCGTCTAACGTATGCAGATGGCATTATAATATAGGCGACTAATTTATACTGGCGACAAACGTATGCAGATGACAATATTATTCAGGTGACTATCTTATACTGGTGACTAAAGTATGAAGATTAGAAGATTATACAGATGTTTATACTATACTAGGGATGGAGATGACAAGATTATACACTACTAACGTATACTGGTGCCTAACGTATGCAGATGGCAAGATTATTCAGGTGACTATCTTATACTGGTGACTAAAGTATGAAGATTAGAAGATTATACAGATGTTTATACTATACTAGGGATGGAGATGACAAGATTATACACTACTAACGTATACTGGTGCCTAACGTATGCAGATGGCAAGATTATTCAGGTGACTATCTTATACTGGTGACTAAAGTATGAAGATTAGAAGATTATACAGATGTTTATACTATACTAGGGATGGAGATGACAAGATTATACACTACTAACGTATACTGGTGCCTAACGTATGCAGATGGCAAGATTATTCAGGTGACTATCTTATACTGGTGACTAAAGTATGAAGATTAGAAGATTATACAGATGTTTATACTATACTAGGGATGGAGATGACAAGATTATACACTACTAACGTATACTGGTGCCTAACGTATGCAGATGGCAAGATTATTCAGGTGACTATCTTATACTGGTGACTAAAGTATGAAGATTAGAAGATTATACAGATGTTTATACTATACTAGGGATGGAGATGACAAGATTATACACTACTAACGTATACTGGTGCCTAACGTATGCAGATGGCAAGATTATTCAGGTGACTATCTTATACTGGTGACTAAAGTATGAAGATTAGAAGATTATACAGATGTTTATACTATACTAGGGATGGAGCTGACAAGATTATACACTACTAACGTATACTGGTGCCTAACGTATGCAGATGGCAAGATTATTCAGGTGACTATCTTATACTGGTGACTAAAGTATGAAGATTAGAAGATTATACAGATGTTTATACTATACTAGGGATGGAGCTGACAAGATTATACACTACTAACGTATACTGGTGCCTAACGTATGCAGATGGCAAGATTATTCAGGTGATTTTCGTATGTATGTGACAAGTTTATACAGATGACTATCCTATACTAGTAACTAACTAATGCAGATAAAAAGTTTATACAGAGGACTAACCTATACAGGCGAATAACGTATGTGTATGAGATAATTTTAAAGGCGACTAACTTATACGTCTGCAGATGACAAAATGATACAGGTGATTATCCTATATGATTAACCAGGTGACTAATGTATGCAGAAGACAAGATTATACAGATGAGTATCCATTACAGGCGACCTTTGTATGCAGATGAGTAGATTATTCACTTGACTATCCACTACATGCTACTAACAAGATATGACAAGATAATGCAGACGACTAACGTATGTAGATGACACGATTATTAAGGTAAAAACGAATTTCACCAAAGAAGAAGTAAAAGTAATCGAAAATAGCACAAAAACCAACATCAAACCAAAATTACAAAGCACAATAGATAACCTCATAGTAGAAAAAGAACTGGCAATAAATCTCATAAATTACGAAAATGCAGACGAAAATTTTATACATTCGTAACATATACTGGCGATTGTCTTACACAGTGTACAAGTTTACGCAGGTGACTAAACTGTCCTTCCGTCTAACATTATCAACGATTATACAGGTGATTATGGTATACAAATTAGGTAAAATATACAAATTTGGAGTCACATACTTTAAACAGGCGAGAAACGATTGTAGATGACAAAGTTATTCAGGTAAATAACCTATACAGACAACTAACGTTTGCAGAAGAGATTATTATACAGGAGACTATCCTATACTGGCGAATAACGTATGCAGAAGACATAATTATGCAGGCGACTAACTTATGTAGATGACAAGATTTTACAGGTGACTATCCTATACTGACGACTAACGTATAAAAATGACAAGATTATACAGGGGACTAAGTTATACTGATGACTAACGTATGCAAATGACAAGACTATACAGGGGACTAACTTATACTGGCGACTAACGTATGCATGACAAGATTATACAGGTGATTAACCTATGCAGATGACATAAATATACAGGCGATCAACCTTTACTGGAAGCTTTCGTATGCAGATGACAAGATTTTACAGGTGACTATCTAATACTGGCGACTAACGTATGTAGATTACATATTTATACATGCTATCTTATACGGGCTAACTAACCTATACTATCGAAAAACGGATGCAGATTAAAATTTCATATAGGCGTCTTACATTTACAGGCTATTAACGTAGGCAGGTGAAAAGATTATACAGGCGACTAACCCTTAATGGCGACTAACGGATGGAGATTACAAGATTATACAGGTGACTATTCTATTCTACCGACTAAGGATAATCATTTTACTGAAATATACAAATTAGAGTGACATACTTCATACAGGCGAATAATACTATACTAGCAACAAACGTATGCAAATGAGAAGATAATACAGGTGACTAGCCTATACAAAGGAGGAGTGACATACTTTATACCGGCGACCAACGTATGCAGATGGCAATACTATATAGGTGATTATCCTATACTTTCGACTAAGGTATGCAAATGACAACATTATACAGCTGACTAGCCTATACGGGCGCCTAACGTATGCAGATGACTAATTATATAGACGACTAACTTATATTAGCAACTAACGTGTGCAAATGACAAGATATGTACGTGACTATACTATACTGTTGATTAAGGTATGCAAATGACATCATTATACAGGCGACTAACGTATGCAGATGACAAGATTATTCAGGTAACTATCCTATACAGGCGAATAATGTATGCAGATGACATAATAATACAGGTGACTAACTTATACTGGCGACAATCATAGGCAGATGACAAGACTATACTGATGACTATCCTATTCTGCCGACTAATGATAATCATTTTACTAAAATATACAAATTAAGGGTGACATACTTTTAACATGCGACTAACGTATGCAAATGATAAGATTATTTAGGTGACCATTCTATACAGGCGACTAACGGTTGCAGATGACAAGATTATGAAGGTGACTATCCTATACTACCAACTAACGCGTTCTTACCTCCACTCTTACCTTCCCTCGACGTCCTCCGGCCAACCCCTGTACAAATCTCTACTCAATGACCTTTCCTCGTCAGCAAGAAAGTAATGGTTTATCTCTTGACTACGGACCCTGGTTCATGACCTGTTTTTCAAGGAAGAAACCTTTCAGGAGAACCAACCTTTAAATTGGTTACAAAAAACAATTAGCCTCCTATAAACCTTTTAAGCTTCTTTCGGGGTAGTGGAATCTTTGAGAGGCACGTTTGACTTAAAGATTACAATTGGATACCTAGTGAATTTACTTTATCTTAAATGAAAACAAAGCTAATTGGAAAATATATTTTTTTTAATTTAGAATTTATTGTTATTTAGTTTAAATTATTTTACAGAATTTATCTTTTTCTTAAGTTTTATCTAACCTGAAACACATACACATATATATTTATATCTAGCCTATTCTTTTCTAGTATTAGCGTAAGCCAAAAGTTTATAATCTATATACTAACATTTACTTAATTTCAATTATCATAATTAATTTTATACATATTTTGTTTAACCAAGTTAAATTTCACATATTTCAGTATCTTGAAAAATCTTCAAAAAGTTTAAAGTTATTCTGTTTCGTTGCAATAGGTTATGCCTTCGAATACAAACTTCATCCAATTCAGTATCAGAGTCTTGTTAACATTTACCTATTTTTATGTTATCCTAGTTAGTTATACTAGGCTATACATTTAATAAAAGCTTCATTTACTTTCACTCCTATTCATACTTATCTACTAGGTTTAACGGATTTCTATCCGTTCCTCGAGAATAAAGCCATATTTGATAAAATCAATTAAACTTAATACGTTAATTCCCATTTCAGACAAACAGTTGAATAGAAAAAAAATTTAGAATATTTATAAGTTAATTTAGGTAACCTAAGAGAGGTTTCTCTCCCTTAGGCTATTCAATTTTCATTTACTTTTGACTTGAATTTAATATATTTTGAAATAACCATTTATTAAAAACAAAATTAAATTGTTTATATGACCTTGTACTACAAAAAGTTAAGTATAATCCTAAAGTGGTTGGTTCTTGGGCCTTGTCCCTTTCTTTCTTGAAATTTTGCTGTTCTCTTCTTGCACGGCGTTTGTGAAATTTGCTTAAGCCCGGCATTTGGCATTTTCTTTGTTGAGATGATGTTATGAGGATATTTGAGAATCTGCCCAATTATCCTTACACTCCCTGGTCACATCGAAACACTTTATACAGTCGTGTTACAACATACTGGATCGCTAAGGTACGCTTTCTTCTTCATAAGACCAAAATTCTACGTCACTTCTTCCATCTTAGTTTTTTTAACCAATGGGAATCCCGTTACTATGGTAGTCATACTGTGCATATTTAATCTCCAAACCATTCTACTTCTATTAGTTCAACTTATTTCTTCTCGATTTTTATGAAAGCCTTTTCTTTAATGGAATGTTTTACATTAATTTTTTAACTTTCATTTTAATAATTTATGTGTCTATATTTCTTCTAATTTATTTAATTTACTTTACCTTTTCGTATATCAAATTACGGAGTCAGCGCTGTTTCCTCTGTGTGGCAAGATCTTATAAACAATCTACACGTTTTGAAACCGAATCAAATATAATTTTATTCCTAACCTCAATTCCAGGCTATATCATTTTAGATTACGATTATTACCTTTAAAGAATTACAATTTTCCCTAGCTAGGCTTAAATTACTCTCCTTACACTTCTTATTCTTAAATTCACTTCTCATTGTTAGATTTGGTTAAAATTGTTGTAAAATTATGCCTTTAAGTCGATATTAATTGTACTAAAATATAAAAAGGAGGGGTGACAGGTGACTAACGTATGCAAACGACATAATTATACAGGTGACTAACGTATAGATATGACATATTTATACAGACAATTACCTTATACAGGCGACTAACGTATGCATATGACAAGATTATTCAGGTGAATAACCTATACAGGCCACTAACGTATGCAGTTGACAAGAATATACAGGTGACTAACCAAAACTTTCGACTAACGGTAATCATTTTAACAAAATATACAAAATATACGTATGTAATTTGCAAGATTTTACAGGTGACTAACTGAAACTTCCGACTAACGATAATAATTTTAATATAATATACAATGGAGAGGTGACTTTCTTTATAGATGTGACTAACGTATGCTATTGGCAAGATTATACATGTGACTAACCGAAACTTCCGACTAACGATAATAATTTTAATATAATATACAATGGAGAGGTGACTTTCTTTATAGATGTGACTAACGTATGCTATTGGCAAGATTACACATGTGACTAACCGAAACTTCCGACTAACGATAATAATTTTAATATAATATACAATGGAGAGGTGACTTTCTTTATAGATGTGACTAACGTATGCTATTGGCAAGATTATACATGTGACTAACCGAAACTTCCGACTAACGATAATAATTTTAATATAATATACAATGGAGAGGTGACTTTCTTTATAGATGTGACTAACGTATGCTATTGGCAAGATTATACATGTGACTAACCGAAACTTCCGACTAATGATAATAATTTTAATATAATATACAATGGAGAGGTGACTTTCTTTATAGATGTGACTAAAGTATGCTATTGGCAAGATTATACATGTGACTAACCGAAACTTCCGAATAACGATAATAATTTTAATATAATATACAATGGAGAGGTGACTTTCTTTATAGATGTGACTAACGTATGCTATTGGCAAGATTATACATGTGACTAACCGAAACTTCCGAATAACGATAATAATTTTAATATAATATACAATGGAGAGGTGACTTTATTTATAGATGTGACTAACGTATGCTATTGGCAAGATTATACATGTGACTAACCGAAACTTCCGACTAACGATAATAATTTTAATATAATATGCAATGGAGAGGTGACTTTCTTTATAGATGTGACTAGCGTATGCTATTGGCAAGATTATACATGTGACTAACCGAAACTTCCGACTAACGATAATAATTTTAATATAATATACAATGGAGAGGTGACTTTATTTATAGATGTGACTAACGTATGCTATTGGCAAGATTATACATGTGACTAACCGAAACTTCCGACTAACGATAATAATTTTAATATAATATGCAATGGAGAGGTGACTTTCTTTATAGATGTGACTAGCGTATGCTATTGGCAAGATTATACATGTGACTAACCGAAACTTCCGACTAACGATAATAATTTTAATATAATATACAATGGAGAGGTGACTTTCTTTATAGATGTGACTAACGTATGCTATTGCAAGATTATACATGTGACTAACCGAAACTTCCGACTAACGATAATAATTTTAATATAATATACAATGGAGAGGTGACTTTCTATATAGATGTGACTAACGTATGCTATTGGCAAGATTATACATGTGACTAACCGAAACTTCCGACTAACAATAATAATTTTAATATAATATACAATGGAGAGGTGACTTTCTTTATAGATGTGACTAACGTATGCTATTGGCAAGATTATACATGTGACTAACCGAAACTTCCGACTAACGATAATAATTTTAATATAATATGCAATGGAGAGGTGACTTTCTTTATAGATGTGACTAACGTATGCTATTGGCAAGATTATACATGTGCCTAACCGAAACTTCCGAATAACGATAATAATTATAATATAATATACAATGGAGAGGTGACTTTCTTTATAGATGTGACTAACGTATGCTATTGGCAAGATTATACATGTGACTAACCGAAACTTCCGACTAACGATAATAATTTTATTATAATATACAATGGAGAGGTGACTTTCTTTATAGATGTGACTAACGTATGCTATTGGCAAGATTATACATGTGACTAACCGAAACTTCCGACTAACGATAATAATTAATATAATATACAATGGAGAGGTGACTTTATTTATAGATGTGACTAACGTATGCTATTGGCAAGATTATACATGTGACTAACCGAAACTTCCGACTAACGATAATAATTTTAATATAATATGCAATGGAGAGGTGACTTTCTTTATAGATGTGACTAACGTATGCTATTGGCAACATTATACATGTGACTAACCGAAACTTCCGACTAACGATAATAATTTTAATATAATATGCAATGGAGAGGTGACTTTCTTTATAGATGTGACTAGCGTATGCTATTGGCAAGATTATACATGTGACTAACCGAAACTTCCGACTAACGATAATAATTTTAATATAATATACAATGGAGAGGTGACTTTCTTTATAGATGTGACTAGCGTATGCTATTGGCAAGATTATACATGTGACTAACCGAAACTTCCGACTAACGATAATAATTTTAATATAATATACAATGGAGAGGTGACTTTCTTTATAGATGTGACTAACGTATGCTATTGGCAAGATTATACATGTGACTAACCGAAACTTCCGACTAACGATAATAATTTTAATATAATATACAATGGAGAGGTGACTTTCTTTATAGATGTGACTAACGTATGCTATTGGCAAGATTATACATGTGACTAACCGAAACTTCCGACTAACGATAATAATTTTAATATAATATGCAATGGAGAGGTGACTTTCTTTATAGATGTGACTAACGTATGCTATTGGCAAGATTATACATGTGCCTAACCGAAACTTCCGACTAACGATAATAATTTTAATATAATATACAATGGAGAGGTGACTTTCTTTATAGATGTGACTAACGTATGCTATTGGCAAGATTATACATGTGACTAACCGAAACTTCCGACTAACGATGATAATTTTAATATAATATACAATGGAGAGGTGACTTTCTTTATAGATGTGACTAACGTATGCTATTGGCAAGATTATACATGTGACTAACCGAAACTTCCGACTAACGATAATAATTTTAATATAATATACAATGGAGATTTGACTTTCTTTATAGATGTGACTAGCGTATGCTATTGGCAAGATTATTCATGTGACTAACCGAAACTTCCGACTAACGATAATAATTTTAATATAATATACAATGGAGAGGTGACTTTCTTTATAGATGTGACTAACGTATGCTATTGGCAAGATTATACATGTGACTAACCGAAACTTCCGACTAACGATAATAATTTTAATATAATATACAATGGAGAGGTGACTTTCTTTATAGATGTGACTAACGTATGCTATTGGCAAGATTATACATGTGACTAACCGAAACTTCCGACTAACGATAATAATTTTAATATAATATACAATGGAGAGGTGACTTTCTTTATAGATGTGACTAACGTATGCTATTGGCAAGATTATACATGTGACTAACCGAAACTTCCGACTAACGATAATAATTTTAATATAATATACAATGGAGAGGTGACTTTCTATATAGATGTGACTAACGTATGCTATTGGCAAGATTATACATGTGACTAACCGAAACTTCCGACTAACGATAATAATTTTAGTATAATATGCAATGGAGAGGTGACTTTCTTTATAGATGTGACTAGCGTATGCTATTGGCAAGATTATACATGTGACTAACCGAAACTTCCGACTAACGATAATAATTTTAGTATAATATACAATGGAGAGGTGACTTTCTTTATAGATGTGACTAACGTATGCTATTGGCAAGATTATACATGTGACTAACCGAAACTTCCGACTAACGATAATAATTTTAATATAATATACAATGGAGAGGTGACTTTCTTTATAGATGTGACTAACGTATGCTATTGGCAAGATTATACATGTGACTAACCGAAACTTCCGACTAACGATAATAATTTTAATATAATATGCAATGGAGAGGTGACTTTCTTTATAGATGTGACTAACGTATGCTATTGGCAAGATTATACATGTGCCTAACCGAAACTTCCGACTAACGATAATAATTTTAATATAATATACAATGGAGAGGTGACTTTCTTTATAGATGTGACTAACGTATGCTATTGGCAAGATTATACATGTGACTAACCGAAACTTCCGACTAACGATAATAATTTTAATATAATATACAATGGAGAGGTGACTTTCTTTATAGATGTGACTAACGTATGCTATTGGCAAGATTATACATGTGACTAACCGAAACTTCCGACTAACGATAATAATTTTAATATAATATACAATGGAGAGGTGACTTTCTTTATAGATGTGACTAACGTATGCTATTGGCAAGATTATACATGTGACTAACCGAAACTTCCGACTAACGATAATAATTTTAATATAATATACAATGGAGAGGTGACTTTCTTTATAGATGTGACTAACGTATGCTATTGGCAAGATTATACATGTGACTAACCGAAACTTCCGACTAACGATAATAATTTTAATATAATATACAATGGAGATTTGACTTTCTTTATAGATGTGACTATCGTATGCTATTGGCAAGATTATTCATGTGACTAACCAAAACTTCCGACTAACGATAATAATTTTAATATAATATACAATGGAGAGGTGACTTTCTTTATAGATGGGACTAACGTATGCTATTGGCAAGATTATACATGTGACTAACCGAAACTTCCGACTAACGATAATAATTTTAATATAATATACAATGGAGATTTGACTTTCTTTATAGATGTGACTATCGTATGCTATTGGCAAGATTATTCATGTGACTAACCAAAACTTCCGACTAACGATAATAATTTTAATATAATATACAATGGAGAGGTGACTTTATTTATAGATGTGACTAACGTATGCTATTGGCAAGATTATACATGTGACTAACCGAAACTTCCGACTAACGATAATAATTTTAATATAATATGCAATGGAGAGGTGACTTTCTTTATAGATGTGACTAACGTATGCTATTGGCAAGATTATACATGTGACTAACCGAAACTTCCGACTAACGATAATAATTTTAATATAATATACAATGGAGAGGTGACTTTCTTAATAGATGTGACTAACGTATGCTATTGGCAACATTATACATGTGACTAACCGAAACTTCCGACTAACGATAATAATTTTAATATAATATGCAATGGAGAGGTGACTTTCTTTATAGATGTGACTAGCGTATGCTATTGGCAAGATTATACATGTGACTAACCGAAACTTCCGACTAACGATAATAATTTTAATATAATATACAATGGAGAGGTGACTTTCTTTATAGATGTGACTAACGTATGCTATTGGCAAGATTATACATGTGACTAACCGAAACTTCCGACTAACGATAATAATTTTAATATAATATACAATGGAGAGGTGACTTTCTTTATAGATGTGACTAACGTATGCTATTGGCAAGATTATACATGTGACTAACCGAAACTTCCGACTAACGATAATAATTTTAATATAATATACAATGGAGAGGTGACTTTCTTTATAGATGTGACTAACGTATGCTATTGGCAAGATTATACATGTGCCTAACCGAAACTTCCGACTAACGATAATAATTTTAATATAATATACAATGGAGAGGTGACTTTCTTTATAGATGTGACTAACGTATGCTATTGGCAAGATTATACATGTGACTAACCGAAACTTCCGACTAACGATAATAATTTTAATATAATATACAATGGAGAGGTGACTTTCTTTATAGATGTGACTAACGTATGCTATTGGCAAGATTATACATGTGACTAACCGAAACTTCCGACTAATGATAATAATTTTAATATAATATACAATGGAGAGGTGACTTTCTTTATAGATGTGACTAACGTATGCTATTGGCAAGATTATACATGTGACTAACCGAAACTTCCGACTAACGATAATAATTTTAATATAATATGCAATGGAGAGGTGACTTTCTTTATAGATGTGACTAACGTATGCTATTGGCAAGATTATACATGTGACTAACCGAAACTTCCGACTAACGATAATAATTTTAATATAATATACAATGGAGAGGTGACTTTCTTTATAGATGTGACTAACGTATGCTATTGGCAAGATTATACATGTGACTAACCGAAACGTCCGACTAACGATAATAATTTTAATATAATATACAATGGAGAGGTGACTTTCTTTATAGATGTGACTAACGTATGCTATTGGCAAGATTATACATGTGACTAACCGAAACTTCCGACTAACGATAATAATTTTAATATAATATGCAATGGAGAGGTGACTTTCTTTATAGATGTGACTAACGTATGCTATTGGCAAGATTATACATGTGACTAACCGAAACTTCCGACTAACGATAATAATTTTAATATAATATACAATGGAGAGGTGACTTTCTTTATAGATGTGACTAACGTATGCTATTGGCAAGATTATACATGTGACTAACCGAAACTTCCGACTAACGATAATAATTTTAATATAATATACAATGGAGAGGTGACTTTCTTTATAGATGTGACTAACGTATGCTATTGGCAAGATTATACATGTGACTAACCGAAACTTCCGACTAACGATAATAATTTTAATATAATATACAATGGAGATTTGACTTTCTTTATAGATGTGACTAGCGTATGCTATTGGCAAGATTATTCATGTGACTAACCAAAACTTCCGACTAACGATAATAATTTTAATATAATATACAATGGAGAGGTGACTTTCTTTATAGATGTGACTAACGTATGCTATTGGCAAGATTATACATGTGACTAACCGAAACTTCCGACTAACGATAATAATTTTAATATAATATACAATGGAGAGGTGACTTTCTTTATAGATGTGACTAACGTATGCTATTGGCAAGATTATACATGTGACTAACCGAAACTTCCGACTAACGATAATAATTTTAATATAATATACAATGGAGAGGTGACTTTCTTTATAGATGTGACTAACGTATGCTATTGGCAAGATTATACATGTGACTAACCGAAACTTCCGACTAACGATAATAATTTTAATATAATATACAATGGAGAGGTGACTTTCTATATAGATGTGACTAACGTATGCTATTGGCAAGATTATACATGTGACTAACCGAAACTTCCGACTAACGATAATAATTTTAATATAATATACAATGGAGAGGTGACTTTCTTTATAGATGTGACTAACGTATGCTATTGGCAAGATTATACATGTGACTAACCGAAACTTCCGACTAACGATAATAATTTTAATATAATATGCAATGGAGAGGTGACTTTCTTTATAGATGTGACTAACGTATGCTATTGGCAAGATTATACATGTGCCTAACCGAAACTTCCGAATAACGATAATAATTATAATATAATATACAATGGAGAGGTGACTTTCTTTATAGATGTGACTAACGTATGCTATTGGCAAGATTATACATGTGACTAACCGAAACTTCCGACTAACGATAATAATTTTAATATAATATACAATGGAGAGGTGACTTTCTTTATAGATGTGACTAACGTATGCTATTGGCAAGATTATACATGTGACTAACCGAAACTTCCGACTAACGATAATAATTAATATAATATACAATGGAGAGGTGACTTTATTTATAGATGTGACTAACGTATGCTATTGGCAAGATTATACATGTGACTAACCGAAACTTCCGACTAACGATAATAATTTTAATATAATATGCAATGGAGAGGTGACTTTCTTTATAGATGTGATTAACGTATGCTATTGGCAAGATTATACATGTGACTAACCGAAACTTCCGACTAACGATAATAATTTTAATATAATATACAATGGAGAGGTGACTTTCTTAATAGATGTGACTAACGTATGCTATTGGCAACATTATACATGTGACTAACCGAAACTTCCGACTAACGATAATAATTTTAATATAATATGCAATGGAGAGGTGACTTTCTTTATAGATGTGACTAGCGTATGCTATTGGCAAGATTATACATGTGACTAACCGAAACTTCCGACTAACGATAATAATTTTAATATAATATACAATGGAGAGGTGACTTTCTTTATAGATGTGACTAACGTATGCTATTGGCAAGATTATACATGTGACTAACCGAAACTTCCGACTAACGATAATAATTTTAATATAATATACAATGGAGAGGTGACTTTCTTTATAGATGTGACTAACGTATGCTATTGGCAAGATTATACATGTGACTAACCGAAACTTCCGACTAACGATAATAATTAATATAATATACAATGGAGAGGTGACTTTATTTATAGATGTGACTAACGTATGCTATTGGCAAGATTATACATGTGACTAACCGAAACTTCCGACTAACGATAATAATTTTAATATAATATGCAATGGAGAGGTAACTTTCTTTATAGATGTGACTAACGTATGCTATTGGCAAGATTATACATGTGACTAACGAAACTTCCGACTAACGATAATAATTTTAATATAATATACAATGGAGAGGTGACTTTCTTAATAGATGTGACTAACGTATGCTATTGGCAAGATTATACATGTGACTAACCGAAACTTCCGACTAACGATAATAATTTTAATATAATATGCAATGGAGAGGTGACTTTCTTTATAGATGTGACTAGCGTATGCTATTGGCAAGATTATACATGTGACTAACCGAAACTTCCGACTAACGATAATAATTTTAATATAATATACAATGGAGAGGTGACTTTCTTTATAGATGTGACTAACGTATGCTATTGGCAAGATTATACATGTGACTAACCGAAACTTCCGACTAACGATAATAATTTTAATATAATATGCAATGGAGAGGTGACTTTCTTTATAGATGTGACTAACGTATGCTATTGGCAAGATTATACATGTGACTAACCGAAACTTCCGACTAACGATAACAATTTTAATATAATATACAATGGAGAGGTGACTTTCTTTATAGATGTGACTAACGTATGCTATTGGCAAGATTATACATGTGACTACCCGAAACTTCCGAATAACGATAATATGTTTAATATAATATACAATGGAGAGGTGACTTTCTTTATAGATGTGACTAACGTATGCTATTGGCAAGATTATACATGTGACTAACCGAAACTTCCGACTAACGATAATAATTTTAATATAATATACAATGGAGAGGTGACTTTCTTTATAGATGTGTCTAACGTATGCTATTGGCAAGATTATACATGTGACTAACCGAAACTTCCGACTAACGATAATAATTTTAATATAATATACAATGGAGAGGTGACTTTCTTTATAGATGTGACTAACGTATGCTATTGGCAAGATTATACATGTGACTAACCGAAACTTCCGACTAACGATAATAATTTTATTATAATATGCAATGGAGAGGTGACTTTCTTTATAGATGTGACTAACGTATGCTATTGGCAAGATTATACATGTGACTAACCGAAACTTCCGACTAACGATAATAATTTTAATATAATATACAATGGAGAGGTGACTTTCTTTATAGATGTGACTAACGTATGCTATTGGTAAGATTATACATGTGACTAACCGAAACTTCCGACTAACGATAATAATTTTAATATAATATGCAATGGAGAGGTGACTTTCTTTATAGATGTGACTAACGTATGCTATTGGCAAGATTATACATGTGACTAACCGACACTTCCGACTAACGATAATAATTTTAATATAATATACAATGGAGAGGTGACTTTCTTTATAGATGTGACTAACGTATGCTATTGGCAAGATTATACATGTGACTAACCGAAACTTCCGACTAACGATAATAATTTTAATATAATATACAATGGAGAGGTGACTTTCTTTATAGATGTGACTAACGTATGCTATTGGCAAGATTATACATGTGACTAACCGAAACTTCCGACTAACGATAATAATTTTAATATAATATGCAATGGAGAGGTGACTTTCTTTATAGATGTGACTAACGTATGCTATTGGCAAGATTATACATGTGACTAACCGAAACTTCCGACTAACGATAATAATTTTAATATAATATACAATGGAGAGGTGACTTTCTTTATAGATGTGACTAACGTATGCTATTGGCAAGATTATACATGTGACTAACCGAAACTTCCGACTAACGATAATAATTTTAATATAATATGCAATGGAGATTTGACTTTCTTTATAGATTTGACTAACGTATGCTATTGGCAAGATTATACATGTGACTAACCGAAACTTCCGACTAACGATAATAATTTTAATATAATATACAATGGAGAGGTGACTTTCTTTATAGATGTGACTAACGTATGCTATTGGCAAGATTATACATGTGACTAACCGAAACTTCCGACTAACGATAATAATTTTAATATAATTTACAATGGAGAGGTGACTTTCTTTATAGATGTGACTAACGTATGCTATTGGCAAGATTATACATGTGACTAACCGAAACTTCCGACTAACGATAATAATTTTAATATAATATACAATGGAGAGGTGACTTTCTTTATAGATGTGACTAACGTATGCTATTGGCAAGATTATACATGTGACTAACCGAAACTTCCGAATAACGATAATAATTTTAATATAATATACAATGGAGAGGTGACTTTCTTTATAGATGTGACTAACGTATGCTATTGGCAAGATTATACATGTGACTAACCGAAACTTCCGACTAACGATAATAATTTTAATATAATTTACAATGGAGAGGTGACTTTCTTTATAGATGTGACTAACGTATGCTATTGGCAAGATTATACATGTGACTAACCGAAACTTCCGACTAACGATAATAATTTTAATATAATATACAATGGAGAGGTGACTTTCTTTATAGATGTGACTAACGTATGCTATTGGCAAGATTATACATGTGACTAACCGAAACTTCCGAATAACGATAATAATTTTAATATAATATACAATGGAGAGGTGACTTTCTTTATAGATGTGATTAACAATGCTATTGGCAAGATTATACATGTGACTAACCGAAACTTCCGACTAACGATAATAATTTTAATATAATATGCAATGGAGAGGTGACTTTCTTTATAGATGTGACTATCGTATGCTATTGGCAAGATTATACATGTGACTAACCGAAACTTCCGACTAACGATAATAATTTTAATATAATATACAATGGAGAGGTGACTTTCTTTATAGATGTGACTAACGTATGCTATTGGCAAGATTATACATGTGACTAACCGAAACTTCCGACTAACGATAATAATTTTAATATAATATGCAATGGAGAGGTGACTTTCTTTATAGATGTGACTAACGTATCTATTGGCAAGATTATACATGTGACTAACCGAAACTTCCGACTAACGATAATAATTAATATAATATACAATGGAGAGGTGACTTTCTTTATAGATGTGTCTAACGTATGCTATTGGCAAGATTATACATGTGACTAACCGAAACGTCCGACTAACGATAATAATTTTAATATAATATACAATGGAGAGGTGACTTTCTTTATAGATGTGACTAACGTATGCTATTGGCAAGATTATACATGTGACTAACCGAAACTTCCGAATAACGATAATATGTTTAATATAATATACAATGGAGAGGTGACTTTCTTTATAGATGTGACTAACGTATGCTATTGGCAAGATTATACATGTGACTAACCGAAACTTCCGACTAACGATAATAATTTTAATATAATATACAATGGAGAGGTGACTTTCTTTATAGATGTGACTAACGTATGCTATTGGCAAGATTATACATGTGACTAACCGAAACTTCCGACTAACGATAATAATTTTAATATAATATGCAATGGAGATTTGACTTTCTTTATAGATGTGACTAACGTATGCTATTGGCAAGATTATACATGTGACTAACCGAAACTTCCGACTAACGATAATAATTTTAATATAATATACAATGGAGAGGTGACTTTCTTTATAGATGTGACTAACGTATGCTATTGGCAAGATTATACATGTGACTAACCGAAACTTCCGACTAACGATAATAATTTTAATATAATATACAATGGAGAGGTGACTTTCTTTATAGATGTGACTAACGTATGCGATTGGCAAGATTATACATGTGACTAACCGAAACTTCCGACTAACGATAATAATTTTAATATAATATACAATGGAGAGGTGACTTTCTTTATAGATGTGACTAACGTATGCTATTGGCAAGATTATACATGTGACTAACCGAAACTTCCGAATAACGATAATAATTTTAATATAATATACAATGGAGAGGTGACTTTCTTTATAGATGTGACTAACGTATGCTATTGGCAAGATTATACATGTGACTAACCGAAACTTCCGACTAACGATAATAATTTTAATATAATATGCAATGGAGAGGTGACTTTCTTTATAGATGTGACTATCGTATGCTATTGGCAAGATTATACATGTGACTAACCGAAACGTCCGACTAACGATAATAATTTTAATATAATATACAATGGAGAGGTGACTTTCTTTATAGATGTGACTAACGTATGCTATTGGCAAGATTATACATGTGACTAACCGAAACTTCCGACTAACGATAATAATTTTAATATAATATGCAATGGAGAGGTGACTTTCTTTATAGATGTGACTAACGTATGCTATTGGCAAGATTATACATGTGACTAACCGAAACTTCCGACTAACGATAATAATTAATATAATATACAATGGAGAGGTGACTTTCTTTATAGATGTGTCTAACGTATGCTATTGGCAAGATTATACATGTGACTAACCGAAACTTCCGACTAACGATAATAATTTTAATATAATATACAATGGAGAGGTGACTTTCTTTATAGATGTGACTAACGTATGCTATTGGCAAGATTATACATGTGACTAACCGAAACTTCCGAATAACGGTAATAATTTTAATATAATATACAATGGAGAGGTGACTTTCTTTATAGATGTGACTAACGTATGCTATTGGCAAGATTATACATGTGACTAACCGAAACTTCCTAATAACGATAATAATTTTAATATAATATACAATGGAGAGGTGACTTTCTTAAGAGATGTGACTAACGTATGCTATTGGCAAGATTATACATGTGAAAACCGAAACTTCCGAATAACGATAATAATTATAATATAATATACAATGGAGAGGTGACTTTCTTTATAGATATGACTAACGTATGCTATTGGCAAGATTATACATGTGACTAACCGAAACTTCCGACTAACGATAATAATTTTAATATAATATACAATGGAGAGGTGACTTTCTTTATAGATGTGACTAACGTATGCTATTGGCAAGATTATACATGTGACTAACCGAAACTTCCGACTAACGATAATAATTAATATAATATACAATGGAGAGGTAACTTTCTTTATAGATGTGACTAACGTATGCTATTGGCAAGATTATACATGTGACTAAGCGAAACTTCCGACTAACGATAATAATTTTAATATATTATACAATGGAGAGGTGACTTTCTTAATAGATGTGACTAACGTATGCTATTGGCAAGATTATACATGTGACTAACCGAAACTTCCGACTAACGATAATAATTTTAATATAATATGCAATGGAGAGGTGACTTTCTTTATAGATGTGACTAGCGTATGCTATTGGCAAGATTATACATGTGACTAACCGAAACTTCCGACTAACGATAATAATTTTAATATAATATACAATGGAGAGGTGACTTTCTTTATAGATGTGACTAACGTATGCTATTGGCAAGATTATACATGTGACTAACCGAAACTTCCGACTAACGATAATAATTTTAATATAATATGCAATGGAGAGGTGACTTTCTTTATAGATGTGACTAACGTATGCTATTGGCAAGATTATACATGTGACTAACCGAAACTTCCGACTAACGATAATAATTTTAATATAATATACAATGGAGAGGTGACTTTCTTTATAGATGTGACTAACGTATGCTATTGGCAAGATTATACATGTGACTAACCGAAACTTCCGAATAACGATAATATGTTTAATATAATATACAATGGAGAGGTGACTTTCTTTATAGATGTGACTAACGTATGCTATTGGCAAGATTATACATGTGACTAACCGAAACTTCCGACTAACGATAATAATTTTAATATAATATACAATGGAGAGGTGACTTTCTTTATAGATGTGTCTAACGTATGCTATTGGCAAGATTATACATGTGACTAACCGAAACTTCCGACTAACGATAATAATTTTAATATAATATACAATGGAGAGGTGACTTTCTTTATAGATGTGACTAACGTATGCTATTGGCAAGATTATACATGTGACTAACCGAAACTTCCGACTAACGATAATAATTTTAATATAATATGCAATGGAGAGGTGACTTTCTTTATAGATGTGACTATCGTATGCTATTGGCAAGATTATACATGTGACTAACCGAAACTTCCGACTAACGATAATAATTTTAATATAATATGCAATGGAGAGGTGACTTTCTTTATAGATGTGACTAACGTATGCTATTGACAAGATTATACATGTGACTAACCGAAACTTCCGACTAACGATAATAATTTTAATATAATATACAATGGAGAGGTGACTTTCTTTATAGATGTGACTAACGTATGCTATTGGCAAGATTATACATGTGACTAACCGAAACTTCCGACTAACGATAATAATTTTAATATAATATACAATGGAGAGGTGACTTTCTTTATAGATGTGACTAACGTATGCTATTGGCAAGATTATACATGTGACTAACCGAAACTTCCGACTAACGATAATAATTTTATTATAATATGCAATGGAGAGGTGACTTTCTTTATAGATGTGACTAACGTATGCTATTGGCAAGATTATACATGTGACTAACCGAAACTTCCGACTAACGATAATAATTTTAATATAATATACAATGGAGAGGTGACTTTCTTTATAGATGTGACTAACGTATGCTATTGGCAAGATTATACATGTGACTAACCGAAACTTCCGACTAACGATAATAATTTTAATATAATATACAATGGAGAGGTGACTTTCTTTATAGATGTGACTAACGTATGCTATTGGCAAGATTATACATGTGACTAACCGAAACTTCCGAATAACGATAATAATTTTAATATAATATACAATGGAGAGGTGACTTTCTTTATAGATGTGACTAACGTATGCTATTGGCAAGATTATACATGTGACTAACCGAAACTTCCGACTAACGATAATAATTTTAATATAATATGCAATGGAGAGGTGACTTTCTTTATAGATGTGACTATCGTATGCTATTGGCAAGATTATACATGTGACTAACCGAAACATCCGACTAACGATAATAATTTTAATATAATATACAATGGAGAGGTGACTTTCTTTATAGATGTGACTAACGTATGCTATTGGCAAGATTATACATGTGACTAACCGAAACTTCCGACTAACGATAATAATTTTAATATAATATGCAATGGAGAGGTGACTTTCTTTATAGATGTGACTAACGTATGCTATTGGCAAGATTATACATGTGACTAACCGAAACTTCCGACTAACGATAATAATTAATATAATATACAATGGAGAGGTGACTTTCTTTATAGATGTGTCTAACGTATGCTATTGGCAAGATTATACATGTGACTAACCGAAACTTCCGACTAACGATAATAATTTTAATATAATATACAATGGAGAGGTGACTTTCTTTATAGATGTGACTAACGTATGCTATTGGCAAGATTATACATGTGACTAACCGAAACTTCCGACTAACGATAATAATTTTAATATAATATACAATGGAGAGGTGACTTTCTTTATAGATGTGACTAACGTATGCTATTGGCAAGATTATACATGTGACTAACCGAAACTTCCGACTAACGATAATAATTTTAATATAATATGCAATGGAGAGGTGACTTTCTTTATAGATGTGACTAACGTATGCTATTGGCAAGATTATACATGTGACTAACCGAAACTTCCGACTAACGATAATAATTAATATAATATACAATGGAGAGGTGACTTTCTTTATAGATGTGTCTAACGTATGCTATTGGCAAGATTATACATGTGACTAACCGAAACTTCCGACTAACGATAATAATTTTAATATAATATACAATGGAGAGGTGACTTTCTTTATAGATGTGACTAACGTATGCTATTGGCAAGATTATACATGTGACTAACCGAAACTTCCGACTAACGATAATAATTTTAATATAATATACAATGGAGAGGTGACTTTCTTTATAGATGTGACTAACGTATGCTATTGGCAAGATTATACATGTGACTAACCGAAACTTCCGACTAACGATAATAATTTTAATATAATATGCAATGGAGAGGTGACTTTCTTTATAGATGTGACTAACGTATGCTATTGGCAAGATTATACATGTGACTAACCGAAACTTCCGACTAACGATAATAATTTTAATATAATATACAATGGAGAGGTGACTTTCTTTATAGATGTGACTAACGTATGCTATTGGCAAGATTATACATGTGACTAACCGAAACTTCCGACTAACGATAATAATTTTAATATAATATACAATGGAGAGGTGACTTTCTTTATAGATGTGACTAACGTATGCTATTGGCAAGATTATACATGTGACTAACCGAAACTTCCGAATAACGATAATAATTTTAATATAATATACAATGGAGAGGTGACTTTCTTTATAGATGTGACTAACGTATGCTATTGGCAAGATTATACATGTGACTAACCGAAACTTCCGACTAACGATAATAATTTTAATATAATATGCAATGGAGAGGTGACTTTCTTTATAGATGTGACTATCGTATGCTATTGGCAAGATTATACATGTGACTAACCGAAACTTCCGACTAACGATAATAATTTTAATATAATATACAATGGAGAGGTGACTTTCTTTATAGATGTGACTAACGTATGCTATTGGCAAGATTATACATGTGACTAACCGAAACTTCCGACTAACGATAATAATTTTAATATAATATGCAATGGAGAGGTGACTTTCTTTATAGATGTGACTAACGTATGCTATTGGCAAGATTATACATGTGACTAACCGAAACTTCCGACTAACGATAATAATAATTATAATATACAATGGAGAGGTGACTTTCTTTATAGATGTGTCTAACGTATGCTATTGGCAAGATTATACATGTGACTAACCGAAACTTCCGACTAACGATAATAATTTTAATGTAATATACAATGGAGAGGTGACTTTCTTTATAGATGTGACTAACGTATGCTATTGGCAAGATTATACATGTGACTAACCGAAACTTCCGAATAACGATAATATGTTTAATATAATATACAATGGAGAGATGACTTTCTTTATAGATGTGACTAACGTATGCTATTGGCAAGATTATACATGTGACTAACCGAAACTTCCGACTAACGATAATAATTTTAATATAATATGCAATGGAGAGGTGACTTTCTTTATAGATGTGACTATCGTATGCTATTGGCAAGATTATACATGTGACTAACCGAAAATTCCGACTAACGATAATAATTTTAATATAATATACAATGGAGAGGTGACTTTCTTTATAGTTGTGACTAACGTATGCTATTGGCAAGATTATACATGTGACTAACCGAAACTTCCGACTAACGATAATAATTTTAATATAATATACAATGGAGAGGTGACTTTCTTTATAGATGTGACTAACGTATGCTATTGGCAAGATTATACATGTGACTAACCGAAACTTCCGACTAACGATAATAATTTTAATATAATATACAATGGAGAGGTGACTTTCTTTATAGATGTGACTAACGTATGCTATTGGCAAGATTATACATGTGACTAACCGAAACTTCCGACTAACGATAATAATTTTAATATAATATGCAATGGAGATTTGACTTTCTTTATAGATGTGACTAACGTATGCTATTGGCAAGATTATACATGTGACTAACCGAAACTTCCGAATAACGATAATAATTTTAATATAATATACAATGGAGAGGTGACTTTCTTTATAGATGTGACTAACGTATGCTATTGGCAAGATTATACATGTGACTAACCGAAACTTCCGACTAACGATAATAATTTTAATATAATATGCAATGGAGAGGTGACTTTCTTTATAGATGTGACTATCGTATGCTATTGGCAAGATTATACATGTGACTAACCGAAACTTCCGACTAACGATAATAATTTTAATATAATATACAATGGAGAGGTGACTTTCTTTATAGATGTGACTAACGTATGCTATTGGCAAGATTATACATGTGACTAACCGAAACTTCCGACTAACGATAATAATTTTAATATAATATGCAATGGAGAGGTGACTTTCTTTATAGATGTGACTAACGTATGCTATTGGCAAGATTATACATGTGACTAACCGAAACTTCCGACTAACGATAATAATAATTATAATATACAATGGAGAGGTGACTTTCTTTATAGATGTGTCTAACGTATGCTATTGGCAAGATTATACATGTGACTAACCGAAACTTCCGACTAACGATAATAATTTTAATGTAATATACAATGGAGAGGTGACTTTCTTTATAGATGTGACTAACGTATGCTATTGGCAAGATTATACATGTGACTAACCGAAACTTCCGAATAACGATAATATGTTTAATATAATATACAATGGAGAGATGACTTTCTTTATAGATGTGACTAACGTATGCTATTGGCAAGATTATACATGTGACTAACCGAAACTTCCGACTAACGATAATAATTTTAATATAATATGCAATGGAGAGGTGACTTTCTTTATAGATGTGACTATCGTATGCTATTGGCAAGATTATACATGTGACTAACCGAAAATTCCGACTAACGATAATAATTTTAATATAATATACAATGGAGAGGTGACTTTCTTTATAGTTGTGACTAACGTATGCTATTGGCAAGATTATACATGTGACTAACCGAAACTTCCGACTAACGATAATAATTTTAATATAATATACAATGGAGAGGTGACTTTCTTTATAGATGTGACTAACGTATGCTATTGGCAAGATTATACATGTGACTAACCGAAACTTCCGACTAACGATAATAATTTTAATATAATATACAATGGAGAGGTGACTTTCTTTATAGATGTGACTAACGTATGCTATTGGCAAGATTATACATGTGACTAACCGAAACTTCCGACTAACGATAATAATTTTAATATAATATGCAATGGAGATTTGACTTTCTTTATAGATGTGACTAACGTATGCTATTGGCAAGATTATACATGTGACTAACCGAAACTTCCGACTAACGATAATAATTTTAATATAATATACAATGGAGAGGTGACTTTCTTTATAGATGTGACTAACGTATGCTATTGGCAAGATTATACATGTGACTAACCGAAACTTCCGAATAACGATAATATGTTTAATATAATATACAATGGAGAGATGACTTTCTTTATAGATGTGACTAACGTATGCTATTGGCAAGATTATACATGTGACTAACCGAAACTTCCGACTAACGATAATAATTTTAATATAATATGCAATGGAGAGGTGACTTTCTTTATAGATGTGACTATCGTATGCTATTGGCAAGATTATACATGTGACTAACCGAAAATTCCGACTAACGATAATAATTTTAATATAATATACAATGGAGAGGTGACTTTCTTTATAGTTGTGACTAACGTATGCTATTGGCAAGATTATACATGTGACTAACCGAAACTTCCGACTAACGATAATAATTTTAATATAATATACAATGGAGAGGTGACTTTCTTTATAGATGTGACTAACGTATGCTATTGGCAAGATTATACATGTGACTAACCGAAACTTCCGACTAACGATAATAATTTTAATATAATATACAATGGAGAGGTGACTTTCTTTATAGATGTGACTAACGTATGCTATTGGCAAGATTATACATGTGACTAACCGAAACTTCCGACTAACGATAATAATTTTAATATAATATGCAATGGAGATTTGACTTTCTTTATAGATGTGACTAACGTATGCTATTGGCAAGATTATACATGTGACTAACCGAAACTTCCGACTAACGATAATAATTTTAATATAATATACAATGGAGAGGTGACTTTCTTTATAGATGTGACTAACGTATGCTATTGGCAAGATTATACATGTGACTAACCGAAACTTCCGACTAACGATAATAATTTTAATATAATATACAATGGAGAGGTGACTTTCTTTATAGATGTGACTAACGTATGCTATTGGAAAGATTATACATGTGACTAACCGAAACTTCCGAATAACGATAATAATTTTAATATAATATACAATGGAGAGGTGACTTTCTTTATAGATGTGACTAACGTATGCTATTGGCAAGATTATACATGTGACTAACCGAAACTTCCGACTAACGATAATAATTTTAATATAATATGCAATGGAGAGGTGACTTTCTTTATAGATGTGACTATCGTATGCTATTGGCAAGATTATACATGTGACTAACCGAAACTTCCGACTAACGATAATAATTTTAATATAATATACAATGGAGAGGTGACTTTCTTTATAGATGTGACTAACGTATGCTATTGGCAAGATTATACATGTGACTAACCGAAACTTCCGACTAACGATAATAATTTTAATATAATATGCAATGGAGAGGTGACTTTCTTTATAGATGTGACTAACGTATGCTATTGGCAAGATTATACATGTGACTAACCGAAACTTCCGACTAACGATAATAATTAATATAATATACAATGGAGAGGTGACTTTCTTTATAGATGTGTCTAACGTATGCTATTGGCAAGATTATACATGTGACTAACCGAAACTTCCGACTAACGATAATAATTTTAATATAATATACAATGGAGAGGTGACTTTCTTTATAGATGTGACTAACGTATGCTATTGGCAAGATTATACATGTGACTAACCGAAACTTCCGAATAACGATAATATGTTTAATATAATATACAATGGAGAGGTGACTTTCTTTATAGATGTGACTAACGTATGCTATTGGC
The DNA here is from genome assembly GCA_036971475.1 of Prosapia bicincta. Taxonomy (NCBI): domain Eukaryota; kingdom Metazoa; phylum Arthropoda; class Insecta; order Hemiptera; family Cercopidae; genus Prosapia; species Prosapia bicincta. The sequence continues at coordinate 251,051,136 of JBAIZL010000001.1, read as the reverse complement.
AAGATTATACATGTGACTAACCGAAACTTCCGACTAACGATAATAATTTTAATATAATATGCAATGGAGATTTGACTTTCTTTATAGATGTGACTAACGTATGCTATTGGCAAGATTATACATGTGACTAACCGAAACTTCCGACTAACGATAATAATTTTAATATAATATACAATGGAGAGGTGACTTTCTTTATAGATGTGACTAACGTATGCTATTGGCAAGATTATACATGTGACTAACCGAAACTTCCGACTAACGATAATAATTTTAATATAATATACAATGGAGAGGTGCTTTCTTTATAGATGTGACTAACGTATGCTATTGGCAAGATTATACATGTGACTAACCGAAACTTCCGACTAACGATAATAATTTTAATATAATATACAATGGAGAGGTGACTTTCTTTATAGATGTGACTAACGTATGCTATTGGAAAGATTATACATGTGACTAACCGAAACTTCCGAATAACGATAATAATTTTAATATAATATACAATGGAGAGGTGACTTTCTTTATAGATGTGACTAACGTATGCTATTGGCAAGATTATACATGTGACTAACCGAAACTTCCGACTAACGATAATAATTTTAATATAATATGCAATGGAGAGGTGACTTTCTTTATAGATGTGACTATCGTATGCTATTGGCAAGATTATACATGTGACTAACCGAAACTTCCGACTAACGATAATAATTTTAATATAATATACAATGGAGAGGTGACTTTCTTTATAGATGTGACTAACGTATGCTATTGGCAAGATTATACATGTGACTAACCGAAACTTCCGACTAACGATAATAATTTTAATATAATATGCAATGGAGAGGTGACTTTCTTTATAGTTGTGACTAACGTATGCTATTGGCAAGATTATACATGTGACTAACCGAAACTTCCGACTAACGATAATAATTTTAATATAATATACAATGGAGAGGTGACTTTCTTTATAGATGTGACTAACGTATGCTATTGGCAAGATTATACATGTGACTAACCGAAACTTCCGACTAACGATAATAATTTTAATATAATATACAATGGAGAGGTGACTTTCTTTATAGATGTGACTAACGTATGCTATTGGCAAGATTATACATGTGACTAACCGAAACTTCCGACTAACGATAATAATTTTAATATAATATGCAATGGAGATTTGACTTTCTTTATAGATGTGACTAACGTATGCTATTGGCAAGATTATACATGTGACTAACCGAAACTTCCGACTAACGATAATAATTTTAATATAATATACAATGGAGAGGTGACTTTCTTTATAGATGTGACTAACGTATGCTATTGGCAAGATTATACATGTGACTAACCGAAACTTCCGACTAACGATAATAATTTTAATATAATATACAATGGAGAGGTGCTTTCTTTATAGATGTGACTAACGTATGCTATTGGCAAGATTATACATGTGACTAACCGAAACTTCCGACTAACGATAATAATTTTAATATAATATACAATGGAGAGGTGACTTTCTTTATAGATGTGACTAACGTATGCTATTGGAAAGATTATACATGTGACTAACCGAAACTTCCGAATAACGATAATAATTTTAATATAATATACAATGGAGAGGTGACTTTCTTTATAGATGTGACTAACGTATGCTATTGGCAAGATTATACATGTGACTAACCGAAACTTCCGACTAACGATAATAATTTTAATATAATATGCAATGGAGAGGTGACTTTCTTTATAGATGTGACTATCGTATGCTATTGGCAAGATTATACATGTGACTAACCGAAACTTCCGACTAACGATAATAATTTTAATATAATATACAATGGAGAGGTGACTTTCTTTATAGATGTGACTAACGTATGCTATTGGCAAGATTATACATGTGACTAACCGAAACTTCCGACTAACGATAATAATTTTAATATAATATGCAATGGAGAGGTGACTTTCTTTATAGATGTGACTAACGTATGCTATTGGCAAGATTATACATGTGACTAACCGAAACTTCCGACTAACGATAATAATTAATATAATATACAATGGAGAGGTGACTTTCTTTATAGATGTGTCTAACGTATGCTATTGGCAAGATTATACATGTGACTAACCGAAACTTCCGACTAACGATAATAATTTTAATATAATATACAATGGAGAGGTGACTTTCTTTATAGATGTGACTAACGTATGCTATTGGCAAGATTATACATGTGACTAACCGAAACTTCCGAATAACGATAATATGTTTAATATAATATACAATGGAGAGGTGACTTTCTTTATAGATGTGACTAACGTATGCTATTGGCAAGATTATACATGTGACTAACCGAAACTTCCGACTAACGATAATAATTTTAATATAATATACAATGGAGAGGTGACTTTCTTTATAGATGTGTCTAACGTATGCTATTGGCAAGATTATACATGTGACTAACCGAAACTTCCGACTAACGATAATAATTTTAATATAATATACAATGGAGAGGTGACGTTCTTTATAGATGTGACTAACGTATGCTATTGGCAAGATTATACATGTGACTAACCGAAACTTCCGACTAACGATAATAATTTTATTATAATATGCAATGGAGAGGTGACTTTCTTTATAGATGTGACTAACGTATGCTATTGGCAAGATTATACATGTGACTAACCGAAACTTCCGACTAACGATAATAATTTTAATATAATATACAATGGAGAGGTGACTTTCTTTATAGATGTGACTAACGTATGCTATTGGCAAGATTATACATGTGACTAACCGAAACTTCCGACTAACGATAATAATTTTAATATAATATGCAATGGGGAGGTGACTTTCTTTATAGATGTGACTAACGTATGCTATTGGCAAGATTATACATGTGACTAACCGAAACTTCCGACTAACGATAATAATTTTAATATAATATACAATGGAGAGGTGACTTTCTTTATAGATGTGACTAACGTATGCTATTGGCAAGATTATACATGTGACTAACCGAAACTTCCGACTAACGATAATAATTTTAATATAATATACAATGGAGAGGTGACTTTCTTTATAGATGTGACTAACGTATGCTATTGGCAAGATTATACATGTGACTAACCGAAACTTCCGACTAACGATAATAATTTTAATATAATATACAATGGAGAGGTGACTTTCTTTATAGATGTGACTAACGTATGCTATTGGGAAGATTATACATGTGACTAACCGAAACTTCCGACTAACGATAATAATTTTAATATAATATACAATGGAGAGGTGACTTTCTTTATAGATGTGACTAACGTATGCTATTGGCAAGATTATACATGTGACTAACCGAAACTTCCGACTAACGATAATAATTTTAATATAATATACAATGGAGAGGTGACTTTCTTTATAGATGTGACTAACGTATGCTATTGGCAAGATTATACATGTGACTAACCGAAACTTCCGACTAACGATAATAATTTTAATATAATATGCAATGGAGAGGTGACTTTCTTTATAGATGTGACTAACGTATGCTATTGGCAAGATTATACATGTGACTAACCGAAACTTCCGACTAACGATAATAATTTTAATATAATATACAATGGAGAGGTGACTTTCTTTATAGATGTGACTAACGTATGCTATTGGCAAGATTTTACATGTGACTAACCGAAACTTCCGACTAACGATAATAATTTTAATATAATATACAATGGAGAGGTGACTTTCTTTATAGATGTGACTAACGTATGCTATTGGCAAGATTATACATGTGACTAACCGAAACTTCCTACTAACGATAATAATTTTAATATAATATGCAATTGAGAGGTGACTTTCTTTATAGATGTGACTAACGTATGCTATTGGCAAGATTATACATGTGACTAACCGAAACTTCCGACTAACGATAATAATTTTAATATAATATACAATGGAGAGGTGACTTTCGTTATAGATGTGACTAACGTATGCTATTGGCAAGATTATACATGTGACTAACCGAAACTTCCGACTAACGATAATAATTTTAATATAATATACAATGGAGAGGTGACTTTCTTTATAGATGTGACTAACGTATGCTATTGGCAAGATTATACATGTGACTAACCGAAACTTCCGACTAACGATAATAATTTTAATATAATATACAATGGAGAGGTGACTTTCTTTATAGATGTGACTAACGTATGCTATTGGCAAGATTATACATGTGACTAACCGAAACTTCCGACTAACGATAATAATTTTAATATAATATGCAATGGAGAGGTAACTTTCTTTATAGATGTGACTAACGTATGCTATTGGCAAGATTATACATGTGACTAACCGAAACTTCCGACTAACGATAATAATTTTAATATAATATACAATGGAGAGGTGACTTTCTTTATAGATGTGACTAACGTATGCTATTGGCAAGATTATACATGTGACTAACCGAAACTTCCAACTAACGATAATAATTTTACTATAATATGCAATGGAGAGGTGACTTTCTTTATTGATGTGACTAACGTATGCTATTGGCAAGATTATACATGTGACTAACCGAAACTTCCGACTAACGATAATAATTTTAATATAATATACAATGGAGAGGTGACTTTCTTTATAGATGTGACTAACGTATGCTATTGGCAAGATTATACATGTGACTAACCGAAACTTCCGACTAACGATAATAATTTTAATATAATATACAATGGAGAGGTGACTTTCTTTATAGATGTGACTAACGTATGCTATTGGCAAGATTATACATGTGACTAACCGAAACTTCCGAATAACGATAATATGTTTAATATAATATACAATGGAGAGGTGACTTTCTTTATAGATGTGACTAACGTATGCTATTGGCAAGATTATACATGTGACTAACCGAAACTTCCGACTAACGATAATAATTTTAATATAATATACAATGGAGAGGTGACTTTCTTTATAGATGTGTCTAACGTATGCTATTGGCAAGATTATACATGTGACTAACCGAAACTTCCGACTAACGATAATAATTTTAATATAATATACAATGGAGAGGTGACTTTCTTTATAGATGTGACTAACGTATGCTATTGGCAAGATTATACATGTGACTAACCGAAACTTCCGACTAACGATAATAATTTTATTATAATATGCAATGGAGAGGTGACTTTCTTTATAGATGTGACTAACGTATGCTATTGGCAAGATTATACATGTGACTAACCGAAACTTCCGACTAACGATAATAATTTTAATATAATATACAATGGAGAGGTGACTTTCTTTATAGATGTGACTAACGTATGCTATTGGCAAGATTATACATGTGACTAACCGAAACTTCCGACTAACGATAATAATTTTAATATAATATGCAATGGGGAGGTGACTTTCTTTATAGATGTGACTAACGTATGCTATTGGCAAGATTATACATGTGACTAACCGAAACTTCCGACTAACGATAATAATTTTAATATAATATACAATGGAGAGGTGACTTTCTTTATAGATGTGACTAACGTATGCTATTGGCAAGATTATACATGTGACTAACCGAAACTTCCTACTAACGATAATAATTTTAATATAATATGCAATTGAGAGGTGACTTTCTTTATAGATGTGACTAACGTATGCTATTGGCAAGATTATACATGTGACTAACCGAAACTTCCGACTAACGATAATAATTTTAATATAATATACAATGGAGAGGTGACTTTCTTTATAGATGTGACTAACGTATGCTATTGGCAAGATTATACATGTGACTAACCGAAACTTCCGACTAACGATAATAATTTTAATATAATATACAATGGAGAGGTGACTTTCTTTATAGATGTGACTAACGTATGCTATTGGCAAGATTATACATGTGACTAACCGAAACTTCCGACTAACGATAATAATTTTAATATAATATACAATGGAGAGGTGACTTTCTTTATAGATGTGACTAACGTATGCTATTGGCAAGATTATACATGTGACTAACCGAAACTTCCGACTAACGATAATAATTTTAATATAATATACAATGGAGAGGTGACTTTCTTTATAGATGTGACTAACGTATGCTATTGGCAAGATTATACATGTGACTACCCGAAACTTCCGACTAACGATAATAATTTTAATATAATTTACAATGGAGAGGTGACTTTCTTTATAGATGTGACTAACGTATGCTATTGGCAAGATTATACATGTGACTAACCGAAACTTCCGACTAACGATAATAATTTTAATCTAATATACAATGGAGAGGTGACTTTCTTTATAGATGTGACTAACGTATGCTATTGGCGAGATTATACATGTGACTAACCGAAACTTCCGACTAACGATAATAATTTTAATATAATATACAATGGAGAGGTGACTTTCTTTATAGATGAGACTAACGTATGCTATTGGCAAGATTATACATGTGACTAACCGAAACTTCCGACTAACGATAATAATTTTAATATAATATACAATGGAGAGGTGACTTTCTTTATAGATGTGACTAACGTATGCTATTGGCAAGATTATACATGTGACTAACCGAAACTTCCGACTAACGATAATAATTTTAATATAATATACAATGGAGAGGTGACTTTCTTTATAGATGTGACTAACGTATGCTATTGGCAAGATTATACATGTGACTAACCGAAACTTCCGACTAACGATAATAATTTTAATATAATATGCAATGGAGAGGTAACTTTCTTTATAGATGTGACTAACGTATGCTATTGGCAAGATTATACATGTGACTAACCGAAACTTCCGACTAACGATAATAATTTTAATATAATATACAATGGAGAGGTGACTTTCTTTATAGATGTGACTAACGTATGCTATTGGCAAGATTATACATGTGACTAACCGAAACTTCCAACTAACGATAATAATTTTACTATAATATGCAATGGAGAGGTGACTTTCTTTATTGATGTGACTAACGTATGCTATTGGCAAGATTATACATGTGACTAACCGAAACTTCCGACTAACGATAATAATTTTAATATAATATACAATGGAGAGGTGACTTTCTTTATAGATGTGACTAACGTATGCTATTGGCAAGATTATACATGTGACTAACCGAAACTTCCGACTAACGATAATAATTTTAATATAATATACAATGGCGAGGTGACTTTCTTTATAGATATGACTAACGTATGCTATTGGCAAGATTATACATGTGACTAACCGAAACTTCCGACTAACGATAATAATTTTAATATAATATACAATGGAGAGGTGACTTTCTTTATAGATGTGACTAACGTATGCTATTGGCAAGATTATACATGTGACTAACCGAAACTTCCGACTAACGATAATAATTTTAATATAATATACAATGGAGTGGTGACTTTCTTTATAGATGTGACTAACGTATGCTATTGGCAAGATTATACATGTGACTAACCGAAACTTCCGACTAACGATAATAATTTTAATATAATATACAATGGAGAGGTGACTTTCTTTATAGATGTGACTAACGTATGCTATTGGCAAGATTATACATGTGACTAACCGAAACTTCCGACTAACGATAATAATTTTAATATAATATGCAATGTAGAGGTGACTTTCTTTATAGATGTGGCTAACGTATGTAATTTGCAAGATTTTACAGGTGACTAACTGAAACTTCCGACTAACGATAATAATTTTAATATAATAGGCAATGGAGAGGTGACTTTCTTTATAGATGTGACTAACGTATGTAATTTGCAAGATTTTACAGGTGACTAACTGAAACTTCCGACTAACGATAATAATTTTAATATAATATGCAATCCAGAGGGTTGACTTTCTTTATAGATGTGACTAACGTATGTAATTTGCAAGATTTTACAGGGGACTAACTGAAACTTCCGAGTAACAATAATAATTTTAATATAATTTGCAATGGAGAGGTGACTTTCTTTATAGATGTGACTAACGTATGTAATTTGCAAGATTTTACAGGTGACTAACTGAAACTTCCGACTAACGATAATAATTTAAATATAATATGCAATGGAGAGGTGACTTTCTTTATAGATGTGACTAACGTATGTAATTTGCAAAATTATACATGTGACTAACCGAAACTTCCGACTAACGATAATAATTTTAATATAATATGCAATGGGGAGGTGACTTTCTTTATAGATGTGACTAACGTATGCTATTGGCAAGATTATACATGTGACTAACCGAAACTTCCGACTAACGATAATAATTTTAATATAATATACAATGGAGAGGTGACTTTCTTTATAGATGTGACTAACGTATGCTATTGGCAAGATTATACATGTGACTAACCGAAACTTCCTACTAACGATAATAATTTTAATATAATATGCAATTGAGAGGTGACTTTCTTTATAGATGTGACTAACGTATGCTATTGGCAAGATTATACATGTGACTAACCGAAACTTCCGACTAACGATAATAATTTTAATATAATATACAATGGAGAGGTGACTTTCTTTATAGATGTGACTAACGTATGCTATTGGCAAGATTATACATGTGACTAACCGAAACTTCCGACTAACGATAATAATTTTAATATAATATACAATGGAGAGGTGACTTTCTTTATAGATGTGACTAACGTATGCTATTGGCAAGATTATACATGTGACTAACCGAAACTTCCGACTAACGATAATAATTTTAATATAATATACAATGGAGAGGTGACTTTCTTTATAGATGTGACTAACGTATGCTATTGGCAAGATTATACATGTGACTAACCGAAACTTCCGACTAACGATAATAATTTTAATATAATATACAATGGAGAGGTGACTTTCTTTATAGATGTGACTAACGTATGCTATTGGCAAGATTATACATGTGACTAACCGAAACTTCCGACTAACGATAATAATTTTAATATAATATGCAATGGAGAGGTGACTTTCTTTATAGATGTGACTAACGTATGTAATTTGCAAGATTTTACAGGTGACTAACTGAAACTTCCGACTAACGATAATAATTTTAATATAATATGCAATGGAGAGGTGACTTTCTTTATAGATGTGACTAACGTATGTAATTTGCAAGATTTTACAGGTGACTAACTGAAACTTCCGACTAACGATAATAATTTTAATATAATATACAATGGAGAGGTGACTTTCTTTATAGATGTGACTAACGTATGTAATTTGCAAGATTTTACAGGTGACTAACTGAAACTTCCGGCTAACGATAATAATTTTAATATAATATACAATGGAGAGGTGACTTTCTTTATAGATGTGACTAACGTATGCTATTGGCAAGATTATACATGTGACTAACCGAAACTTCCGACTAACGATAATAATTTTAATATAATATACAATGGAGAGGTGACTTTCTTTATAGATGTGACTAACGTATGCTATTGGCAAGATTATACATGTGACTAACCGAAACTTCCGTCTAACGATAATAATTTTAATATAATATACAATGGAGAGGTGACTTTCTTTATAGATGTGACTAACGTATGCTATTGGCAAGATTATACATGTGACTAACCGAAACATCCGACTAACGATAATAATTTTAATATAATATACAATGGAGAGGTGACTTTCTTTATAGATGTGACTAACGTATGTAATTTGCAAGATTTTACAGGTGACTAACTGAAACATCAAACAACATAAAATATGCTGATGCCATATTTATAACGAAGACTAAATTATACTGGAGATACAGATGATAACATATGCAGATGATAAATTTTACAGGAGACTATCCTATACAGACGAATAACGTTTGCTGATGACAAAATTTACAGGTGGCTATCTTATACTGGCGACTAACGTATGCAAATGACAATTTTAGACAAGTGACTAAACCAACAGTGGCGAAAAACCTATGTAGATGACATAATTATACAGGCGACTAAGTTTTACATGAGTCTTACGTATGCAGATGACAAGATTATACAGGTGACCTATGAAGTCGACTAACGTGTACAGGTAACCAAATTATACAGATTACTAACCGATACAGACGACTAACGTGTGAAAATGACAATATTATACAGGTTACTAACCTATAATAATTTCACTAAACTATACAAAGAAGGTTTGACTCACTTTATACAGGCGACTAACGTATAAAGATGACAAGATAATTCAGGTGACTAACCTGTACTGTGAACTAACGATAATAATTTCACTAAACTATACAAAGAAGGTTTGATTCACTTTAGACAGGCGACTAACGTATAAAGATGACAAGATAATTCAGGTGACTAACCTGTACTGTGAACTAACGATAATAATTTCACTAAAATGTACAAACAAAGGTTGGCTCACTTTAGACAGACGACTAACGTATAAAGATGACAAGATAATTCAGGTGACTAACCTATACTGTGAACTAACGATAATAATTTCACTAAAATACACAAATAAAGTTTGACTCACTTTAGACAGACAACTAACGTATAAAGATGACTAGATAATTCAGGTGACTAACCTATACTGGGTACTAACGATAATAACTTCACTAAAATATACAAACAAAGGTTGACTCACTTTAGACAGACGACTAACGTATAAAGATGAAAAGATAATTCAGGTGACTAACCTATACTGTGAACTAACGATAATAATTTCACTAAAATACACAAATAAAGGTTGACTCACTTTAGACAGACAACTAACGTATAAAGATGACTAGATAATTCAGGTGACTAACCTATACTGGGTACTAACCATAATAATTTCACTAAAATATACAAACAAAGGTTGACTCACTTTATACAGACGACTAACGTATAAAGATGACTAGATAATTCAGGTGACTAACCTATACTGGGTACTAACGATAATAATTTCACTAAAATATACAAACAAAGGTTGACTCACTTTAGACAGACGACTAACGTATAAAGATGACTAGATAATTCAGGTGACTAACCTCTACTGGATGCTAACGATAATAATTTTACCAAAATATACAAAGAGGAGGTGTGGCTTACAGGTGACTAACCTATCCTGCCGACTAATTATAGTCATTTAAATAAAATATGCGCGGAAAGGGCGACTTACTTTATACAGGCGACTAACGAATGCAGATGGCAATATTATGCAGGCAACTTACCTATAAAGGCGAATAAGGTAGCAGATTACAATATTATACAGCCGACTATCCTATAAAAGCGACTAATTTATACAGGCGACTAACAATACAGGTTACTAAATTATACGAAGAAGTTTGACTTACTTTTTACAGGCGAATAACGTATGCAGATGACAAGGTAATACAGGTGACTAACCTATTTATCTGACTAACAACGATCATTTTACTGATATATATATATATATATATATATATATATATATATATATATATATATATATACATATATATATATATATATATATATATATATATATATATATATATATACACATATATAAAGAATTCAAGACTTACTTCATACAGACGAATAACGTATAAAGATGACAAGAGTATATAGGGGCTATCTATCAGGTGAGTAACATTTGCCTTGTGAGTAACATTTACAGTCGTGAAACCAATACAGGTGACTAATGTATAGCTGTGAGTAACATTTACAGATGTAAAACCTATATAGGTGACTATTGTATACTTGTGACTAACATTTACAGTTGTAAAACATATACAAGGTGACTAACGTATAGTTATGAGTAACATTTATAGATGTAAAACCTATACATGTGACTAATGTATACTTGTGAGTAACATTTGTAGTCGTGAAACCAATACAGGTGACTAATGTATAGCTGTGAGTAACATTTACAGATGTAAAACCTATATAGGTGACTATTGTATACTTGTGACTAACATTTACAGTCGTAAAACATATATAAGGTGACTAACGTATAGTTGTGAGTAACATTTATAGATGTAAAACCATTACAGGTGACTTTTGTATACTTGGGAGTAACATTTACAGATGTATAACCTATACATGTGACTAATGTATACATGTGATAAATATTTAAAGGGGCAAAACTATATAGGTGACTAATATTTACATGTGAACAACATTTACAGTCGTAAAACCTATACAGGTGACTATTGCATACATGCGACTAACATTTACAATCGTAAAACCTATTCAGGTGACTAATGTATAGTTGTGAGTAACTACTATACATTTTTCACACATGTAAAACCTTTACAGGTGACTAATGCATAAATGTGTCTAACTTTTACAGTCGTGAAACCTATACAGGTAACTAATAAATACATGTGACTAACATTTATATTTGTAATACCAATACAGTTGACTAATGTATACACATGACTAACATTTACAGATTTAAAACCAATACAGGGAAATAATGTAAACATATGACTAACATTTACAGGTGCAAACCCTATTTAGGTGACCAAGTAATACATGTGAATAACATTTACAGGTGAAAAATCAATGCAGGTGACTATTGTAAACATACGACTAACGTTATTAGGTGTAAAACGTGGATTTTCATTTAAACGAGCTCTTTTAGGTATGGTTTCTGCTGCTTGTTCTACTTGGATTTCATCTACACTATTTCTTAATTTTTCTCTTTCTCATTTAAACAAAGATATGGATTCTTTTGCCCAAACGGGATCTATATTTCTTTTTTGAAATGAATCGTACAAAATCTGGACGTGAGGCATAACTTTAGCGAAAAAATTGAGCCAAAACATAAACTGTGGTTGCAACAGCTTTAACCTCAAACCTTGTGCCTGATTAATTGTGGCAACTTGAAAACTGGTTTCTTCAATTTTTTCAAAGCACAAAATTAAGCTTTCCAAATTTTCGTGAACAGTAAGAACTAATCTGGAATTATAATTCCATCTAGTAGATGAACCCGAAGGAAGCCTGTTCTTCACAATTTCCTCTAAAATACCAGTCCTTTGAGAGGAATGACAGAAGAAATTGTTTATCTCTTGTAGGTTGGCAAAAAAAATTTTTACTTCTCTGTTTTGTTTAGCAGCTCTCGACATAATTAAGTTAAGTTGATGCGCATAACAGTGCACAAAGTGTGCATTTGTGTACTCCGTTTACACTCGTGCTTGAACACCTGAGTATTGACCGCTCATGGTATTAGCACCATCATAACTCTGGGAAATTAACTTTTCCTTATTTTCACCAATCACATCAATTAGAACAGTTTTAATACAAGCAGACAGAGTTTCTGCATTTGTGTTTGAAGGATTGAGAAATCTTCAAAAGCGTTCCACTGGAAGCCCGTTCTTAAGAGCATAACGGAAAACTACAACCATTTGGGCTTTTGTTGAAACATCAGTAGTCTCGTCTGCAATTATGGACACATAGTCTGCACTACGAATCTCCTGAAGTATGTTTTGTTGACAAACATAAAACATACACTCTAAAATATCATTTTGTATTTCTTTAGAGGTCCCCTTACATACAGTAGCAGTTTGAAGGTGTTCCTTCAGAATGTTATCAAGGCTAGCAGAAAAATTTACTAAACTCTTGAAAATTCCAGGGTTTTCAGAGTCTAACTTCTCATCATGACCACGCAGTGCTAGTTCAAATTCACCACAACATCTAATACAATCGATTACTTTTGACAAGACATACCTATTTTTTCTAACTTGACCATTTTGCTTTTCAATGTTTTCTCTGAAAGCCTCGCTTAGTTGTTGCCTGATTTCTGTTCGTCCTAATATGGAAAGATCAAGACATGCATTACCGTGAGAAATAGATTGTTCGTGTTTTTTAATTTTTTGAGACAAATGTCCCAAATCAGCAACTCCAGTTTTCGTCCAGCTATTGTCTTTACCTTTCGCAAACAAAAGACAAGGAAAACAAAAAAACTTGTTCAAACTATCACAACCACAAATCCAAGAATTCCTTTCGTACAACTTATCGTTAAATGACCGGCAATACTCACGTCCTTTGACTTTTTGTGATAAATTTAGTACTGGCTTTGGTCTTCCAAGCTCTTTTAGTGAGCATTTTTCTTCTATTGTTAACGATGAAAAGTTGTTAATTAATAAGTACTGAACTTTATTCATTTTATCTTAAATATTTATCATCACTGAACCACAATTCACAACAACGTAACTCACACTCAAGGACCAGATAGCACAATGCTTGACCAACCGTGTGTACGGCGTGCAACGCTAAAGGAAGTGGGAGTTGCTTCAGCTGCCGCTTTCGGTTTCCATCGGGTAACTTCGCCAGAGCTCGGCTACGCGCTAACTATAGTCGTTAGCTCCTTTCTCATTTAAATTAACAGGACCCCACCACATAACCCTACTCGCACGCCAACAGAATGGGGTTCACATCGAGAAGGGAACCAGCCAAGTTGTTCAGGCCGCTTCGATCTAAATTAGCGCCAAAATTCACTATTTCTATTGTATACTACTTTAGTTTTTTGTCAAAGTTTATTATTTTCACGGAATTTAATTTATTCTTGGGGGTTCACTGAACCAGTGAACCTATGGACGAGTCGCCCCTGTATAGTATAATAATGTATACTTGTGACTAACATTTACAGGTGTAAAAGCAATACAGGTGACTAATGTATAAATATGAATAACATTTACAGGAGACTTATTTATACATGAGACTAATATTTATAGGTGGAATACCAATACCGGAGAATAAGTTATACATGTGTCTAAGATTTACAGGTGTATAACCAATACAGGAAACTAATGTATACATGTGACTAACACTTGCAGGTGTAAAACAAATACAGTAGACTAATTTATACACGTGACTAACATATACAGGTGTAAAATCAATACAAGTCACTAATGTATACATGTGACCAACATTTACAGGTGTAAAACCTATACAGGTGACTAATGTATAAAGGTGACTAACATTTATAGGTGTAAATCCTATACAGATGACGATTGTATAAATGTGAATTTGTAAAACAATACAGGAGACATACTTATACATGTGACTAACATTTATATGTGTAAAACCAAAACCGGAAACTTTTTATACTCCTGACTAACATTTGCAGTTGTAAAACTAATACAGGAGACTAATGTATACATTTGATTAACATTTACATGTGTTAAACCAATACAGGAGACTAATGTATATATGTGAATAACATTTATATGTGTAAAACCCATACAGGTGACTACTGTTAACATATGAATAACATTTACAGGTGTCAAACCAATACATGAGACTAATGCATTCATATGACTAACATTTACAGGTGTAAAACCAATACCGGAGACTAATTTACACAAGTGACTAACATTTACAGGTATAAAACCTTTACCGGAGACTAACTTATACATGTGACTAAGATTTATAGGTGTAAAACCAATACAGGTGACTAATGTATACATGTGACTAACATTTACATGTGTAATACAAATACAGGTGGCTAGTTTGTACACGTGACTATCATTTACAGGTGTAAAATCAATACAAGTCACAATTGTATAAATATGAATTTGTAAAACCAATATAGGAGACATATGTATACGTGTGACTAACATTTACATGTTTAAAACCAATACCGGAAACTAATTTATACTCGTGACTAACATTTGCAGATGTAAAACCAATGCAGGAGATTAATGTATACATGTGATTAACATTTACATGTGTAATACCAATACAGGAGACTAATTTATACATGTGAATAACATTTATAGGTTTAAAACCCATACAGGTGATTACTGTATACATATGAATAGCATTTACAGGTGTAAAACCAATACAGGAGACTAATGTATACACGTGACTAACATGTACAGGTGTAAAACCTAGATAGGTGAGTAATGTTTACAAGTGACTAACATTTGTAGGTGTAACACCTATACATGTGACTAACATTTACAAGTGTAAAAACTATACAGGTGATTAACGTATGCAAGTGACTAACTAAACCTTTGACTAACTTTCACTAATGAGTAGCCTATGCAAGTTTCAAACTTATGATTGTAACTAAAGAATTGAAGTTACTAATTTATACAAATGGTAATTTTATACAAGGGGGGGTGACTAACTACTACAGGGTAATTGATATAACCATGTGAGTAAATAACGCAGGTAACAAAGCTAAACCATTTAATTATTTCCAAAACAAAGATTTATTATCGTTTTTTTATTGTTTCAGGGACAATGACGAGGAAATGAATGAGGCAACGGCTGCGACAAGCTCTCCAACCAAGTAATTTCATAATTTAATTATTTATTTCTACATTAATGCAGCATTTAACTTGCTATTCATTTTATAAAATATGCGCGCTTTTATTTCTATAAATTTTGTATCTTCATAAAGACAATATGTACAATATATCTAAGGTATTTAAGAGTTTGAATTCATCCCATTGTAAACAGAGTGTTGGGATTTTCAGGCCTGTATATTTCCGGGTACAGTAAACTCCCGATTATCCGTAGGTGGATTAACCGGTTTGCGGATTATCCGGGGTCTGCCATTGTTTTACAAATATCCAATTTTTATTCCAATCAGATTCATGTATTTAAATTTCCAAACGGTGAATTACGATGTAAATACTGTACATATAAGGTTTAATAGAAGTTGAGAGGAAGGGAATAGATATGTAAATATGTACGTACTAATTTTTACATTGAAAGGAAAGCGCCAGCGAAATAAAAGTGGCGAGCAGACTACTGTAAGAGAAAATTACAAAATGCTTGTACGCCCGAAAACCTAATGTGTATCATAAGATTGTAAACAAATGTCAGCTTATCTCGGCTATAAATAGTCTAGGACGTGACATATGCATTATCCATGTCTGTCATATACATTATCGATCTTTATGGCTTTGTGACACAAGTAGACACTGTGTGACAAAATGGTTCTCAAGAAACTCAGATTGCACATTAAAGCTAAATCAATGCTCACAAAAAAAAACAGACGAAAGTGACAGATTTTTTTGTTAAAAAGTGTAAGTATTATGTGTAAAGGAAATTACATATGTACATACATACTTACTTTTGACATATACTTATGTACTTATAATCCGTCAAATACATCGACATTTTAAATTATTTTCTGTATTTATTTTGTCCTCTGAAGATTATTTGTGAATTGCACTAACCGGGGTCCTTATTTGTTTAACTTATGGTATATTAATCGATTATCGATCGTTTTGGGTATGCTTTGTTCATAGCAGATTATCCGGGGAATTCGTTATCCGGCGTTGCCGGGCCACTCTATTCCACGGATAATCGGGAGTTTACTGTATATAGATATTGCTACGAAGTTCCTCCTACCGAAAAATCGTTGAAATCCAATCGGAAAAGTAGGTAAAGACATTCCGTAGGCTTTTCTTATAACTGAATCTTTAGATTGTAATTCACTTTTACCGATTAGCAAACCGTCATAATTTCAAACCACCGGGTCGTGAATGTGATATAGCAAATGACCTAGAAGAAAACATTGTTACATTTCACATATATTTTTAGATTTATTCTCGGAACCCACATATAAGGAGGAAAACAAGGTTAAAAGCAATCAACAGGTTCGTGAACAAATTACAAAATAATCATTTTTAATGACTTTTCGTTTTTGTTGGAAATTTTAGATTGGAATCTCAGGTCATCATGGTGAACCTTGCCTTACATCTAGCCACTATATAATACAGTAGGATTTTATTACTAATACAGAAGTGACTAACTTAAATAGATATCAAGCCTAAGCAGGTATACTGATGACTAAATTATTCAAAGGACAGGCGACTAACTTTATACAGGTGTTTAACCTATAAGTAGGACTAAATTATAGAAACTAAAGTTGACTAACTTTTTTATGTGTTTAACCTATACGTATGATTAAATTATGCAAAGGACAAGTGACTAACTATAACCTAACTTATTTAAAATATTTACCTTTAGGTTATATTTTATAATTACCTTACCTTTCTATAGTCACGCCTTCAGGTTTCTAAATAATTAAGAATCATATAAATTTCGCATCACTTACATTTATTCACCTGGCATCTAATTATTACAAACTATACAGAATTACATTAATATGATTCAGTGACAAAGATTGATTGCTTAACTAATACTACAATTACTAAAAGGAGAACTCTTGAGGCTTTAGGTTTTAATACTATAAAGTTTAATAATTACAGTGGTAAATTTGCTCTTTTTCTCGGGTCGTTATTACGCGTTCTTCTAAAAATTAGAAAGTGGTGAAAGAAACTAGATTAATTTTTATAAGTACAATGAATTTAAATTGGGTCTAAACTTATAAATCTCTATTGGCTAAATCTAATGTAAGAAAGATTGTACTTATTGTTGAGTTCCTGGAATTGGCCGTTGCATTAACTGCTTCACTGCACTTTTACACATAGATAACTTACATCCCTAATTTCTTTACTATCTGTCTAATTCATTCACGTCACAATTTAAATTTTTACACATACATAACTAACAACTCCCTTAACTCTTCTCAACAAATTTGCCCTTTTTAAAACTTTGCCCCCCTTCCAAATACGCCTGCACTCCTCTGAAGTTCGCCAAAAACTTAGTCTTTTACCCGATGATATTAGTTTTTAAGAACCCGCATAATATCCCCCTCAGGTATTTCAGTTATTCCGGTGGTTCTCACACAGCTTTTACAAATTATTTCCCACGGTAAAATGTTACTTTTCCAGGCTATTCGTGATTCCAGAAATACTTAAATATTACAATACTTAGACCCTTCACTTGTCAATAGGTTCCCACAGCTCATTTATGGCTACCCCTGAAATAGAACAACGGTTTAGAAATCTTTGTCGGTACTTTAGTAAACTATTCTTGGCCACTCCATTCTTAATATTTCTACAGATTGTTATTATTTTGGATACCAACTAAAATTAAACTATATGCCTCATAAGTTTATGTTATACTATCATTATAGAGGTATTTAACCTATATGTGTGACTAAATTATATAAAGGCCATGAGACTAACTTTATAAAGGCGTTTAACCTATACGTGTGACTAAATTATACAGGTGACTAACCTATACTGGCGACTAACGATAATCAGGTGACTAAATTATATAAAGGAGGGGTGACATACTTTTTACAGCGACTAAGGTATCTAGATAACATAATTATACAGGTAATTAGCCCATGCTGGTGACTCACAATAATCTAGTGAACTAATTATACAAAGAAGAGGTGACTTTATTTTTTACAGCGACTGACGTATGTAGATGATAAGATTACACAGGTGTCTAACAGACGCTGGCGACTAACGATAATTAAATGACTAAATTACACAAAGGAGGGGTGACTCACTTTATACAGGCGGTTAACGTATGTAGATGACAAGATTATACAGGTGTCCAACACGTACTGGACCCTAGCGATAATCAAGTGACTAAATTTCACAAAGGAAGGGTGAGTGACTTTATACAGGCAACTAACGTATGCAGATGACAAGATTATACAAATGTCTAACACATACTTTCGATTAACGATAGTCAAATGACTGAATTATACAAGGGATGACTTATCTTATACAGGCGACTAATATATTTAGATGACAAGATTATACAGGTGACTAACCTATCCTGGCTTCTAACATTAATCAGGTGTTTAAATTACACAAAGGAGGTTTGACTTACTTCATCTTACTGCAGATGACAATATTATACAGGCTTCATTTGGGGGGTGTAGGGGTAACATTCTGATGGGTTCCTGGACACTGCGGAATTCTCGGAAACACAAAAGCGGATGTAGCGGCGAAGAATGCTACAAGTTTGGTGCCCATTACTCAACGAGTAGTCACAGCTGATTATGTTTATTTTGCGAGAAATGTATTGCTCACTGCTTGGAATGTCGAATGGCATACCGTGATTCAGAATAAGGTGAGGGAAATTAAAGATATCGTCCGTCCATTGAGGTCTTCTATTCGTTCAAAACGTAATGAGGAAGTGGTGGTTACACGCCTTCGCCTTGGCCACTCTTATGCTACTCATGGATATTTGATGCGTCTTGAAGATCCACCAATATGTCAGTACTGTGGTGATACCTTCACTATAAAACATATTTAGGAGGATTGTGTTGGTTAGCAAATATTCGTGACCCTTTCAAAGTGGAAGGCAGTTTAAAGGTGGTGCTAAGGGACGATACCTCGACCATTGACCGAGTCTTCGCTATATTGCACCACTTAAATATATTTTTTGAAATAATATTATAATTTGAAAATATATGTTTTTGAATTTCTACATATAGTTCTTTGTGTGTAGGTGTTTTGTGTACAGTATTTATTCATTTACATTTTATATAATTTATGCTTTTGTTACGATGCTATTAATATTTATTTATTGTTGTTTTGTTACTTATAGTTATGTTTTAATTATTGATACTATTTATTTACTGTTGTATTAATCTTTGTTGCTATTTTGTTATTTATTGTTTTATATTTTTATTGTAATTTTAGTGGTATAATTATTTAATTAAGTAATTAATTAACCTTTATTGTTATTGTTTAGTTTTATAAGTTTAACGTTGTTGAATTATATTTATTTTATTTTAGGGTTTGTAATTTGGTAGATATTTATTGGTTTATTTAAAATATTTTGAGTTAGTGACTTCCGTTGATTGACAATAATAAACAAAATTGGTTTTTCGCCAGGAAAAAAAATTATGTCTAACTCCATTTGTGCGACCATTTATGAATTCGTCAACCAATTCGTGGACGCTCCGTTGTGATAAAGCATTACTCCCTTATTGCACCAAAAATCGTCAATGAATTTCGAACTGTGATACACCTTCCGATCACTAACCTTTTGCCGACGACAAACATATTTATATAGGAGCTCAAATTATAAAAAAAGGTGATTATTTTATATAGGTTACTAACGTATGCAGATGACTAAATTATACATGTGATTAACTTATACAGGCTACCAACATATTCTCTTGACTAATTTATACAAGGACAAGTTACTAACCTTTTACCGACGACAAATATATTTATATAGGAGCTTAAATTAAACAAACAAGGTGAATATTTTACATAGGTTACTAACGCATGCAGACGACTAAATTATACATCTGATTAACTTATACCGATGTCTAAATTGGTGCAGCGGACAAGCCTATATAGGCGACCTATGATATTCAGGTGACTACATTATACTAAAGACGTGAGTAGGGGTATCTTTTTACAGGCGACTATAGTCCACAGATGAGTACGTTATACGGGGGCTAACGTATTCATGTGACTAACATATACAAATGACTAAATTATACAGATGACTATAGTATACAGGAGACTAACGTATTCAGGTGGCAAAATTATACAGTCAATTAATTAAACAGATGACTAAATTATACAAGTTACTAACGTAATCTGATGGCAGAAAAATACAACCAAATAACTTATACAGATGGCCTAATTATTCAGGTGACTAACGTATTCAGAGGACTAAATCATACAAGTAACTAACGTATACAGACGACTAAATTATGCACGGGACTAGCGTATACAGGTGACTAAATTATACAAGTGACTAGCGAAAACAGATATTTTTAACTGATATTCAATTTAATTATAACAAATCAACGTTTGGCTTTGGCTAATTATATTTGAGTGTTATTTTTTATCTATCTGAATTTATCTTGGCTTAAATTTTGATTCTTGTGGCAATTTTGTCTAATGTTTGTTCTCTGACTATTACCAATATTTGCAATGGTCAATTTGGTTGTAGCAGTATACAGGGACCTAATATACAGGTGACTACCTATACAGGTGAATTCGTATAAAGGCAACTACGTATACAGGTATTTAAGGTATATAGATGACATTGTATATAGTTGGTTGCGTATATAGGTGATTATACATACTGGTGACTATGTGTACAGGTGACTTGGAATACAGTTTCTACGGTTAAAGGTAACTACGTACACATGTGACTACGTATACATATAAATACTTTTACATTTTGCTACTTAATCTGGTGACTACGAGTAAAGGTGACAACGTATACACGTGATTGCGTATACACGTATCTACGTATACGGGTGGTAACGTATAGCTGTAACTAACTATGCAGGTTACTAACGTACACAAGTAGTCACTGACACATCGTCACATATACACGTCACTAATGAATACGGGTTACTAATCTATACACTCGACTACGTATATAGGTGACTAGGAATACAGTTTACTACGAACAAAGGTGACTATGTATTCTGGGGACTACGAATAAAGATGAAAACGTTTACAGGATACTGCGTATACAGGTGATTACGTATAGGACGAGACTAAGTTTAGTGATGACTAATTTATACAGGTAACTACGTTTACAGGTGATTACACGTAGATATGACAACGTATACAATTGGTCATGCATACCGGTGATCACGTATACAGGTGACTACGTATACAGTTGGCTACGAATACAGGTGATTACGTATACAAGTGACAACGTCTACATGTGGCTACTTTTACAGGTGACCACCTATACAGGCGAATTCGTATAGGCTACAGGTGACAACTTATACGGGTGACTTCAATACAAATACTGACTTATACAAATAGTTACGTTTGTGACTAACTTTTAACGTATACAGTTAAACAACCTATACAACTGTTCAACTGTAAAGGAGACAAAAATAAGCATTCGACTAACTTATACTAGTGTTGAATGTATACAGGCGACAATGTTATGTATACGACTAAGCGTACAGGTTATTACGTTATACGAGCGATTACTTATTCGCCTGTATAACATACATAGGTAACTAACATTATACACAAGCCTAATATATACGGATGTCTATATTGTACTAGTGTCTATACACTTGTATTAGTTGTAGCCTATACAAATATACAGGTGAATAAATGTATACAGGTTACTAGGTTATACAAGTGACTGATGTTTTCATGTGACTAACCTTTACAGGTAACTGAATGTTTACAGTGGACTAATATAATAAATTTAATCTTGTCAATACCGTATACAGATTCCTAACTTGTTGCAAATAATTAACTAAATATAAGTAACTTATCTGAAAAGTTTGTTAAATTTTAAATAATAAATTTGACTGTAAAAAATGACTTGTCAAAAGTTCTCACTTCCTTCCATCCTTGGTTCCTGGCCGTTAGGTCTTGTTCAGGCTTGGGTCTTCTTTCTTCCTCTCTTGATCCTTATGGATTATTCGGACAGCTAAACCCTGGTAAGTCGTAACGAATTTCTACGAAATGGAAGCACCGATGGCCGATTCACGATTTATAACTTGCGTTATAAATTTGACGATAGAAACGTTCTTGTAGACTTAATCTGGCCTATTGACTGTCTTTTCTAGCTGCAAACTGCAAATAGGTTTTTTAATAACCTATTTTATATGCCTTAAGTGTTAAATCTGCAAGTTATTTTTCCAACATATCTATATCAGTAAAAAATTCAGCAACCACTTCAGAAGTAAAGGAAAATCACCATTAGTAGTGAAGATCCACAACGAATTTACTAAGGTCCCAAAACAATAGGCACGATACACTGCAGTACCTGAAAGAAAAGCGAAATCATATTAAGTACGCTGCAGGCAACTTATTGAAACACCTAACTGTACCTGGTGAAGAAAAACTTTACATATTTGGAGGATTTGAAGATGAAAATGAATCCCAGAAACCTTGCAAATGTAGATACTGTTTTAAATCATCTCCTTCGGACTCCAAGGAGGAAAGCTTTTGCTGTTCGTATTATCCTTTTAAAATAAAATTCAAAAACAAGATTAAACAACGGGATCTATAAGAAGATGAAATACAATGGAATGTATTTAGCCTAAACATTTATTGGTCTCTTATACAGTCTCTGGCTTACGTTTATCACAATGAAATGTATTTCAATGAAAATTCACGCAACAACCAGAGGGAAAATAAATATTTTAAGAAAAATAATTTTTATCTATTAGGTATTATAGTTAGCCATTTTTACGTATAAAAATATTATTGAAGACCTTTTATTAGGGAGCTGAAAAGCATTTATTTTGGCTTTTCTATTTATAGTTTAAACGATACGAAGGTTCAAGTAAAGCGAGTTCCCCGCGACGTTCCCCCCCTCTCCCCGGCATGTCGACCACGTGAGAGGTTGATGGCATTCGTTTTTACAATCGCTCAAGTGCCCAGAACAATAATCTAAAATAAAATTGAGTTTGGCTTTCAGTGCTTGCTCAAACCCCTTTAGATATCTAGACTAGTACGAAAATGCTCATGGCGTTTACTTGCTTCTGTCCAGTGGTAATATTGCTTCTACAATAATTTAGACAGTTGTTATTAGTGTTTTCACTATACAAATATGTATTTCCAACGATTAGATCTGATAGAACGTAATTAATAAAAACAACTAGTTTTTTAGAGTTATTACTGAAATAAAACTATAGTTAAACCCCAAGATTTTGGAAAAAACATTTAACTAAAAAGGTGATAGAGATAGGTATTTAGTGGAAATGACCTTTTTTAAAATCCATATTTTTGTGAGAATAAAAACATTTATTTGGTTGTTCTATCTTCTATAGCTTAAAAGATTTAACGGTTCCAGCACAACCGTCTCCAGCGATGTTGCATCCTTCTCCCTTGGTATGTCGACCACGTGAGGGGGTGACGACATACGTTTTTACAATCACCCAGTTGCTCAGAATAGTACTATGGAATAAAATTGCGTTAGGCTTTCATTGTATGCTCAACCCCCTTTAGATCCTGGACTATTTAGACTCCGTTTATGTTCTCACTTAAACTTCCTTGATAATTTCCAATAGTTTATAAAGTGGCTGTTACTCTAAAGTAAAGTTTTTCGGTCTCGAAAAATCTATTGGCAAACCCACACACACCCGCAACGAATTATGGAAAGACGTTCTAAATCGTTGTTTTAATGCTCATCCAATGTCAACAGACAACCTGAACGATTTGGAAGTTGATATGTACAATATGATAGTAGTATAGGTATCCCCGGGGGCGTGGCTTGGGTACGATAATCTCCGGGGGCGTGGCTTAGGTGAGATAATCTCCGGGGTGGGGTCAGTGGGCGTGACTTGGGGTAATGGAGGGGTGGGCGTTGCTTGGAGGGGGAATGAAAGGAAGAACGTGTTTTGGTGGTTATAATGAGGGGAAGGGCGTAGTTTGGAGGGGGAATGGGTGGGAGAACTGTTTCGAGACAGGGGAACTGAGTCATTCAAGATGGCTGCTGTGTGACGTTTGCAAGAGATAATTGTATGTTTTCAAGATGACCGAATTTTTTTTGTGACGTTCACTGTAGATAATTTTATTTTCAAGATGGCCGACGTTTGTTTTTTGACGGTTTCTAGAGTTAATATTTTATCAAGATGGCCACCATTTTCGACAACTGTTTTTAATGTAAATTGCTTGCAATAGCCTGGGTACATAACACGTGTGTAGATAATTGTTTCAATGTCACTTACTTAATTATTTTTCAGCGTGGTCACACAAGAAATGTTTGTTTACAAGTACGCACACGTATGACCGTGAAACGTCCTTGCATATATCAAATGCTTATTCGCCTAATGATAATTGTTTTCATGGCTATATAAAAGTAACTTGCAATACAAATATTATTATTTCCGAAAGATATTTAATGGCTTGTTTTTAATTCTTTCAAAACCATGTATAGTTCAGTAGATTTAAGTTATTTAGGTAGTTGTAGTAATTTTGTATTGCGTAGATGTAGGGTGGATAAAGTTTATAGTAGTTTTTTATTTTATATATTTAATTTTGGTAGTTTTAGGATATCTATTATTTTGTTTTAGCCATGTTTAGTAATTATTTTATGAACATAAATCAAATAAATATAATATTTCAGTTTATAAGATCCGGTGAATGTCAGATTTAGATGTGTTTAAAAAAATTTTAACCTTAAAAATTTTATATTATAAATTGAAAAAATGCGAAATATTTGATAGATGTCCATTTTGTCATAAATATAAATATCAGATAAGGTATATTAATTATAAACAAACTGATACGATAGAAAATTTTGTTTATTATTATAATTATATAAATTTTAAATTAAGGGAATTGGGATATTTGAAAATGTTTTTTAGAACATGGAGAATATGTAGTTCATTCCATTCTTATATTGGTTGAATATGAGTTAAGAATAGAATATTCGAAAATTTTCAAAATGGACGACTTACAACACCACCATTATAATATGAAATTATTAAATGTCGTAAGACCGTTTATAAAACATATATCAAAAAATCATTTCTATTACATGTATTTATTTAATCATATTCTATATTGTGATCCTGATAGTATGTTTGCGGATATAGAATATGCTAAATATACTGTTATAGAAAGATATCAATTATTTTTAAAAAATGTTTTAAATTTGATGAATATATTAATCAGTCCTTTGAAATCTTACCCACAAATTGGTCTTGGGACGATAATAATATTGAATCAGATGAGTATGGAATATCCTATATGTTAGAATTGGAACATTTTAATAAAAATATGTCCCATTATGATTTAAAATTGACACGCAGACAAGAACGAATGGGTATACAAAATGGGATTAAGTAGCGTTAGTATTTCATATTATTAAAACGCCGTATTATTATTATTATTAGTATAATTATTAAAAAGTTATATTTATGACATAAAAATATTAATAATATTTTCAATTAATTATAAGACAAAAATTTTTTTTCAACAACTAATATTAGAGTTAAGTTGAATATAGTATAATCAATTAAATTTATATTAGTTTAAAGTTAGCCACTAATAAATACCATAACACATAACCTTATCAATTAGACATTAAACAATAAGTTCAAATCATTTAGTATCTAGAGTTTTGTTTATTAAACAACATTACAACGGCACAAGGTAAACTGGCTGCTTTGCTAGCACATGTTAAACTGTGTTCGTGTGGTAAAACTGAAGCTCATTATCATTTAACAGTTGCTAATTCTTATATACAGCATTATAATTTATCAGATGTAGATATATTGAGGGGCATTGAAGATCTACCTCTTAAAATTGAAATATGTTTTGGATAACTACTAACAAGTTTTAAAGACGAAAAATATAACTTAAAAATATATTGATCGGCAAAAAAGACATTTTGCTCAGTTGGTTTTTGATAAATAAAACAAATTTAGAAACATTTTCTGGTAAAAAAGTTAGCCACTCTTCAATTAGTGTTGCTTTGCTAATAACTGTCTCATCTTGTAAATTTACCGACCAAAACCATTTTTCATATAAAATATATAACTAATGATGAAAAGTTTTTAAATTCTTCAAATCACACAAATTCGGTGTATAATCTTCTTTAACTTGTTTTACACGTTCTGTAGTAGATATTGAAGGTCTTATCGTTTGTTGATTTGGTGTCTTTTGGTCCATATAAAGTTTGTATTGCTAAAATGTCGTCCGCTGACAGATCATCATTCATATTCCGATAATATGGATACATTACTGAAATCGGGTTGTTTAAGTGGCTTATAGCCAAAGTATGACCTATTTCGTGAATTAACACATTTAATAAAAAACTTTTACATTGATCACATTTTGAAATGTCTTTTTCTAAACACCATAATTCATCATGGTCAATGGGTATTTCATGAGTGCTTTGATTAACATCGGAATGAAAAGCGTTATCCCAGCGCTTCACGCAAGGTACTGACAGACACCTGAAAAATCAGTTTCGGCGATTTTGAAATTTAGATTTTGAAACAGACACGCTAAAGCGCTATAATCGGTGTTATACGTCATAAAATACATAGAGGCCATTTTAAAACAGTGTTGATTATCTTGAAAAATACGTTTATCTCTAGTTAAGGTCACAAAAAAACGTCGGCCATCTTAAAAGCATACAATTATCTCTTGCAAACGTCACAGCAGCCATCTTGAATAACGCAGTTCCCCTATCTCGTAACAGTTCTCCCACCCGTTACCGCTACCAATCCACGCCCTTCCTCTCATTCTCCACACCAAACCACGCCCTTAACTTCATTCCACCCTTCAAGCCACACCCACCCCCTCCATTACCTCACCAAGCCCAATAGCCACGCCTTCAAGATACCCGCAACCCTATACTACCCTTGATGTACCTTAAATGTGTTCATATTGTATATAATGAATGACTTTTTAAATATTACTTAATTACTTACCATAATTGTTCTATCTAATCCGAGGGTAGTTTGGTCTCCCGGTGCTATTTAATTACTTAATAAATTACTTAGAATTAAAATAAATTCTTTTCTCACATTTTAAATAAAGTTTATTTACAGGATAACACTGTACACCATAGAAAGAACGACCCGTAAGATTTAAGAAAGAATAACCTTGTATTTAATAAGATGTATTACGAGAACAAAAGTACTCAATAGTCCACTTTTTTGTATTAGAATTTTGTATTAGTAATTAAATTAAAGATGGTCATTGAATCATCATAAATGTATAAGTTATAATAGCGTAAGTTATAATTCACTTAATGTCAGCTGATATAACAATTTTTATTACATGAGCTTGCTTTAATTATTTAGCAATCTAAAAATGTAGCTGTTGGTATTATAAAATGTTCAATATAAAGTTACAAAGCTTTGACATATAAGTGACTAAGGTATACAATTGTCTCATGTAAACAGTTCAAGTACTAAACCAATATAATTATCAACATATGCAGTAATCCAAATCGAATAATTATCTAACGTATAAATGTGATTTTGCAATACAGGTGAATGATATATACGGGTGACTAATGTATACATGTAACTAACATTTACAGGTGTAAAACCTATACATGAGACTAATGTATATATGTGACTAATATTTTCAGGTGTAAAACTTACACATGTGACTAATCTATACAACTGACTAACATTTGCAGGTGTAAAACATATACAGGTGACTAATAAATACATGTAACTAACATTTACAGGTGCGAAACCTATACAGGAGACCAATGTATACATGTGACTAATATATACAGGTGTAAAACCTACACTGTAATACTCTCAAGTAATTGGGTATTACATATAAAAGAATTTATATTTTTAATTTTTACTTAATAATAAGATCGAGCTGACATAAAAGAAAATTTTTGTTTTCTATGTGAACACATGGTGCTGTAACGTAGGGAGTAAGGCGCTCATAGCGGAAAAATCATGTAAAATATCGTCAAGGTGGTCAGTTAAGGGAATAGGTTTAGATCACGCCATATTTCGTAAACATGAGGTGACTTCAGAAACCAATGAAATACGAATATAAAGTGGGAGGTGCTGGCTATCCAATTACCCACTTCAAGCCAGGTCTTTGGACGAGACAGTTGTGAAGGGCTGATCACCCCAATATTTCGGACATTTTTTAGAAAACCAGCAATCATTCAAGAATTAAATATGTTGAGGCCGGCAGTACTTTAATAAGGGGTACGTAAGGAAAAAGGCGAAGCATTTCGATGAGTTTCTTTAATTAAATTTTGTACCTTTTCGTTTAAGTGCAGTTATGTGAAAGTGATGTGCTGTGCTAAATCGAAAATAATAGTGTGATAGAAGCTACGAGGTTGACAAGGTACGTTTTAGTGTAATAAGGATAAATGTATCGTAATATTACCCAAATTAAATACCGACATGACAATTGTATAACACATAAACGGTACCTCCAATCGTTCCTTGATTGTTAGATTTTTAAAAAAAACTAAATTTTATTACTCAACTTACCACCTAACGGTACCTTCAATGATATTTAACTTGTAGTAATAAATTTGTTGGCAGTAATTTAATAGGTGATTTCTAAACATATTGATTTGTAATTTGTTTAAATTCTGACATTTTACATTACAAATACATTTTTATTGTCTTGTAAACATTCAATAGTTATTACGTATATAACCTAGTTCTATCTTCAAGATTTGGAAGGGCGTCACAGACAGACAGTTTCTGCCTGAGCCGTGACGTAGGACTAGATGAAGCACAAAACTCCCATCTAGTCCTGGTAAGTAAATATTAATTGTTGGAATAAGCAAAATAACATATTAAATAAAGATAAATTCCTAGCTACAAGGGCGAAGCGTTACAGGTGTGCATATCTGCTGTTAATTTGGATTTAAATTAATTAAATAGTTGAATGATAATTACTGGTAACTAATTCTAATGATTAATGCCGTTTATTTTTTAATGAGGTAATCTGTGCCCTCCTTAAGAATACTTGTTAGTGTGTAGTAAAGTTATTAAAAAAAAAAAATGTCTCGCGATTTGAAAATAAAGATTGATCTGTTAGTGAAAGACTAGTTAATTTTCGAACTAAAAATTAGAAGTGTAGAGGTTAGAACGGACAGTACAGTATCTGAAATAAGAAAGACCTTGAGAAAAATAGCCAAAGATACAGATTATAAAGCCGACCCTTTTAATTTAATTGGTAAAATGGATGTGCCTAGCAAGTTTTTGCCAATCGAAAATAAATTTAAGGACTTAGTAGAAATATGTAATAATTTTAAAACCCAATCTAGAGCTATTGATGTTTTAAGAGCTTAAACAAAAGTAGTGCATTTAAAAATAAGATGTAAATGCTTGTTGAAGTTTGAATTAGATTGTAAAATGTCAGACGACCTAAAGGATGTTTTTAAAAAGATGAAAGATTTGAAAAAATGATAAGCTGAAACAAGTTTAGACAGTAAAGTTAAGATAGAAACCGAAAGGCAATTATCTACTAGTAGCCTAGAGGAAGAGAAACTAATTAATGATGTGTTTGAAAAACAGAATAAAAAACAAACGGTTGCGATAGGGAATTAACGGAAATTGCAATACCTGAACTGTTAATTGGAGATAATGTAAATTTAGAAATAAGTAGTTTTGAACAGCAATTAGTAAAACATCAAACCAATTTTACGCCAGTGTTTAATCCTGAACTGTACAATAAATTGCCGAATCCTTTGGAAAGGTATTTAAAAATGTTTGACATGTCAGATGGATTAGAATTAGACAGCTTTGTAACACTCTTAAATAATTAGGTGTTACATATAAATTCATTTACATATTTAATTTTTATTTTATAATTAGATCAGCCCAATATAAAAGACAATTTTTGTTTTCTTGGTGAGCACTTGTTAATCTATCTTAAGAAGTAAGGCGCCCCTAGCGGCCAAATTTGTAAAATATCGTACGATGTTGGTAAGTTAAGGAAGTTGACCAGATCATGCCATATGACGTAAGCGTGGGATGATACCTGAGAACCAATTAAAAATGTATATAAGAACAAATAAGGGTGGGGTTGCATGAGAACTCAGCTTCGCGCGTATATCCAACTGTCCCACTTCACTAAGGGTCTATGGATGAGACGCTCGTGATGGTAATTTCGGAAATGATTTAGAAAATTTGCAAGCTTTCATTAATTAACATTTAAGATGTCAAGGCCGGTACCAGTTTATTAATGCAACTTACAGAAGAAGACAGAACCTTTTTTTTATGAGTTCCAAGTAATAAAAGTTCGTACTTTTTTTTGTTTAAGTGCGCTTGTTGCAAGAGCGATGTGCAGTGATAAAATATGTTATAGTGTTAAACAAGTGGTGTGCACAACCAGGTACGTTTTAGAGTATAATGAAGAAAATGTATTTTAATTTTAACTAACTTAAAATTTAATAGATAAATAATTAACACATAAACGGTAGAAATCGTCTTTGGACATTCATTTCTGAAATAAATATGAACCCTTAACTTACTACCTTCTCGATACATAAATTTGAACACTTAATATGTAATTGCTATATGTGAAGAAAAGTTAACAGTAGTTTGATATAAACCACTACATTGGTTGTCATTTGTTCAATTTGTAATTTGTGCCTAATAAATAAATTGTTTATAATTGTTTTTTAAACATTCAATGGTTATTTAGAACGTAACCTAATTCTATCTCCAAGATTGGGAGGCCGTGACAGACAAACAGTTCTCTGCCTGAGCTGTGACGTTAGGACTAGAAGTCCTGGTAAGTAAATTTAATTATTTTGTAATAAGCAAAATAACATATTTAAATAAAAAGAAATTCCCAAGGTAAAAGGGCGAATCGTTACAGCTTATTAAAATTTATGAGTGTAATTTTAAAAAGAAAATAAGAAACCAAATTGTCAGATACAAACATTTTAGAGTTAAGCATAGGACAGGTACAAGGGCCTTTGTTGGACGAAGTTCTCTTTGCTTTAGACAATAACGTTCCCTTAAAAGATAAAAGATTTTCATGAAGATGTATTAAAAAGCTTTATACCTATAAACCTCAGAGAAAATTTGAAAAGAAATCTTGTAAACAGAACGCAAGGTAATTTAGAACTAATTAATATGTATATTAGAAGAGTTAAAGATAACTGTAAATTCTTGAGACGTAATAATTCCGATACTGAGATAATAGAAATTATTAAGTTAGGAATTTCGCCAGAAGACCGTAATAAATTAATTTTTGTCAACAATCCTGCTAATTTTAACGACCTGGACAATATGTGTATTCAAATTAAAAACTTATGTTATAACGATGTAATAAGACAAGAAAACTATAATCCTGTATTTAGAAATAATCCAAGTAGAAAGCAGGAGCCTAATAAAATAAAATTTAAGAAATACAATAATGAACCAACAGTAAATGTGAATAGTAATAGGAATCATGTAAAATGCTATAACTGTAACAGGTTAGGTCATATTGCTAAGCATTGTAACAATAACAAATATGTTAACTAGCAATTACAATTAAAAGAAGAAATGCCATATTTCTCCCGCAATGAAGTAACACACCAAGTTAACTTAGTCAGAAAACGTCAAAATAAATTTAAATGTAACAATAAAGGGAATAACTTGAAACGCTCAGATTTAAAAAACAAGTGTAATAAATCCGAATATCTCAAAGAATAAAATCAATGAAACAAAAATTGAACAGGTTAATGTATTGGATAAATCAAATTTTTCAGAAAAACTAGAAAATGTTTAAAAATTATGAAAATAGTAGAAAAGAAAAATTGGTTAAAGAATGAAACAAAAATTGTTATGTTACCAACAATAAACATTAAATTAGGTAGTTGATTAAATTGTAATGCTTTAGTGGACACTGGATGTTCAATAAACATAATAAACAAAGAATATTTTAAAATATTGTTAAATCAAAAATTAGTTAAGAAAATCGTAAAGAAACAGGATAAAGTTTCAGCAGCTAATAATACAGAGATAAAAATAAAAGGTAATTGCATTGTCAAAATTAAAGTAAAAAATTTTTCATGGCAAGTTAAGTTTTTAATAGCAGAAGGTTTAAATTGTAAAATAATTTTGGGACTTCCCTTTATTAAAGAAACGGGTTTAGTAATAGATATTTCAAAGAACTCATGTCGTTTTAATTTTAAACCAAATGTGAATGTAGCGTTAAATAGTGTAAAAAGTTGTATGTTTAATAATTTAAACTCAAATAAAGTTCAAATTAGTTGTGAGGAAGCAAAAAAAGACATAGAAAAATTAGTAAAAAATATCCTAATGTTTTCACAGATAAGATTGGTAAGGCATTAAATTTTGAATTCGAATTGAAAGTTAAAAGTCAAGAAATAGTAAAATTAAAACCATATCCTTTAAGCCCGCAAAAATGGCAATTTTAAAGAAAATATTGGACGAACTTTTAGAACAAAAAATTATAGAGCATTCGACTAGTCCATATTTAAGTCCTTCGTTTTTAGTATCGAAAAAGGACAAACATAGGCTAGTAGTTAATTATGGAAAATTGAACCAAATAATAGAGAGAGTTTCACATCCAATAGGAGATATGTCTGATTGTTACCAATACTTAAGTGGTGCAAAGTATTTTACTTGTATGGATTTATGTAATTCCTTTCATCAGATTCCATTATCCGAAGGAAGCAAAAATATACTGCTTTCAGTACACCTTTTAGTCAATACAATTACACGCGAATTCCATATGGTCTCCATGTTGGGAGCGGAATATTGAGTGCGTATGTAGAACAAATTTTTTCTGACATAAAGTATTAATTAATGATAAATTTTGTTGATGACATCATTATTTATAGTAAATCTTTAAAAGAACATATTCAACATGTAACTGAAGTAGTCAATAGATTAAGTGAAAACAATTTAACTGTTAATTTGTCAAAGGCAAAGTTTGCTTGTACAGAGATAAGCTTTTTAGGTAACAAAATAAGCGAAAATGTAATTAAGATAGATCCAGATAGAACTAATTCTATTAAAGAATTTCCAAGACCTAAAACCCAAAGGATGTATCAAGATTTATTGGTATGGTATCTTTCTTTAGTACCTTTATAAAAGATTATGCTAAAATTGCTAGCCCACTAAACGAGCTACGCAAAAAAAGAGTAAAATTTAATTGGAGTCAAGAATGTGAAAATAGTTTTGTTAGATTAAAATATTATATAATGAACCCGCCTTGTTTAAATATTGCTAATTATGATAAACCATTTTATTTAATGACAAACACTAGTGAACATGGTATAGGTTCGTGTTTAATGCAAAAAGACAACAACGATAAACATAAACCTATAGCCTTTTATTCTAAAAACGTTACAAACTCTGAACGAAATTTATCAGTTTATGAAAAAAAACTTTAGCAATAGTACTGAGTATCGTAAAATTTTACAAATATTTAGAAGTAATGCCCTTTTATTTGATAACCGATAACCAAGCGCTGTCATGGTCTTTGAGTCACTTCAGAAAGTTAGGAAAAATTGGACTTTGGTTAGAGCGCATATTAAGATTACCTTTCAAAATATTTCACGTAAAGGGTAAGGACCCTGTAGCTGATGCCTTAAGCAGAATTCATACTGAGTGTAGTGACATAGAAATTGAAATAATAGAAGTAGAATCAAAAGACGAAATTCTTAATTTTGTTATTAAATTCTTAATAATATAATATTAAACAAAATTAGTAAAAAAAATAGATGGGTCAATAATAAATTGTTAAATGTAAATGTAATCTCTCAAATACCCTTAAGTTTTATAGATATAATGGAACACCAAAGAAATGACTTGGAAATTAATACGATAATTCAAAGTGTACAAAACGGAACTAATAACAAAAAATTTTATTTAAATAAAGGAGTTTTAATGTTTAAAAATAAGGAGAAATCCAAAGCACAGATTTATTTACCAAAATTTTAATAGATATGTTATTCGAATACTATCATAATTCTATGATGGGAGGCCATTTAAGTCAAGTGAGAACATTCGCTAAATAAATGAATATTTTTACAGACCTAATTTAAAGAACATTATTTTGGAAAAAGTAAAAAACTGTGAAATTTTCATTAAATCCAAACAAGCTCTGAGAGTGTATTATGGACCATTAATAAGCAAGGCAGCTAATAAACCAACGGAAAAATTGTAAATTGACATTTTAGGGCCTCTAGTTCGAAGTAAAAAAGGTAATATACATTTGTTAATCTGTGTGGACGATTTATCAAAATTTTGTTTTGAAATACCGTTAAGGAGAACAACTTCTGTAAATGTCATCAACAAAATGCAGGATATCATTTTTGCTAATTTCGGAGTACCACAGTGTGTTGTTTCAGATCAGGGTCCGTGCTTTAAATCAACAGAATTTAAAAATTTTATGTTCAATAATGGTATCAAACATACAAAAATTATCCCCTATATGCCTTGTGAAAATCGCGCTGAGCGATATATTGAAAACGTTAAAAACATGTTGAGAGCATACTTCCATAACAAACAAACATCTTGGGACGAAGGAATAAGCCTTTTGCAGAGGAGTTTAAATTCTGCTCTAATTGAGTCAACTGGATATTCCGAATTCGAATTACTGTTTAACTATAAACCAAATGATCCTTTAAGCAACATATGGGGCTTAAATGATATAATAGAGAACAAGTGTTCGAAAGGGGAATGGATAGAAAAGATTAGTAGAGCATTTAAAAATTTGAAAAATTCTTCAAAACGCAACAAAGATACGGAAAATATACTAAAGAGAAAAACAAACATCCGTTTAAAATAGGGGATGAGGTTTATGTTAGATGCCTTTATTTATCGAAAAAGGTTGATAATTTTCAAAGTAAATTGGCTATGAAATATGAAGGTCCGTATAAAATATTATATTTTTTTAGTCCTGTGTCTGTACTGATCCAACAAGATAATAACCTCAATAATATAAAAAGAGCTCATATAAGTCAATTAAAATTGAAACAGGGACGTACTGAAA
Organism: Prosapia bicincta; assembly: GCA_036971475.1. Taxonomy (NCBI): domain Eukaryota; kingdom Metazoa; phylum Arthropoda; class Insecta; order Hemiptera; family Cercopidae; genus Prosapia; species Prosapia bicincta. Next base: position 251,014,970 of record JBAIZL010000001.1, on the reverse strand, counting down.
AATAAATTCCTTATAAAAAGGAAAGGGGTAGGGAAAATGTGATGTAAACAAGTAAAGGTATATACGATTATACGCAATTGATTACATAACACGACGACAATATATATGCCATGACTGCATTGTATGTAGCCCACACAAATGCACGAGGCTGACTGACTTATAGCCTCTAAATACATGTAACACAACACCATTCCGAGACGACTAAGAATCCAGACTATTCACGACAGACTAACCAAATTGTGTGCAATCTAAATATACGTTTACAAGCAAGGGTTACTAGTGATTATCGTTTGTGGGAATGTAAAAAAAAATAATACTTTATACGAATAGTAGACTGAATATAAATGGGGCTAGATGAAAGGTGTGGGTCCAGAAGAGTTAAAGACGTAACTTAAAGGTAAAGTTAGGTTGAAGAAATAATTTTAAGGTATGAAACCTTTAAAGTCCAAAGGTTTATAAATTCGTAAGATATGTCGTACTAAAGGTTGTAATATAATAACATAAGGTTGTTATAACAATAAGTACTAACGAAACCTAAGGATATAATTTTAAGATATGGATTTAAAATACAAGGTTTGTGAAATTTGCAAAATATGTTTGCAAGATAATATGGTAAAACGTTGTCAAACTGTTAGATTTGTAAGAGAGCCTGTGTGGGAAGGGATGCCAAGGAACTATAGCGGAGAGAAAGGGCTGACGTGCATCCGTTGTCGAAGCACTTTGTAAACAAGTTTGAAGGTAAGGGAAATGGAAAGAATTCCGTAGTTGAGAATGCTAGTAAATAAAATCATCTGTAGTCGAGTAGATTGTTTGTATTTTTTCCTATAGTACGTTCAAGCTCTCTATAGTGCATACTTTGTTCAATATGTAAAGGGGGACTGCACACTCATGAATAAATGTTAAAATAAAATTAAGATGTAATGTGAAACGAAAATTTTCTTTTCAAGCCGACAGGAGAAAATGTAACACTCTCAAGTAATTGGGTATTACATATAAAAGAATTTATATTTTTGGGAATTTTTACCTAATAATATGTCGAACCGACATAAAAGAAAATTTGTGTTTTCTATGTGAACACATGGTATTGTAACGTAGGGAGTAAGGCGCTCCTAGCGGTCAAATCATATAAAACATCGTACGAGGTGGTCAGTTAAGATCACGCCCTATTACGTAAACATGAGGTGACGTTGTAACGGTCCAAGCCCTTTTTACCTCGGGTAAGTTTTTATCTTTATTAAAAATGTGTGTTAATTACTAATTAACAAATTAATTAACTTTACTTACCAGGGCTCTAGTTCTAACGTAATAGCTCAGGCAGATACTGTCTGTCTATGACGCTCTTCTATCTTGAAGCTAGAACTAGGTTACTTGTGAAATAAGAATTTAAAGTTTTAAAATACAAAGTTAAACAATTTATTAATCAATCACAAATTACAAAAGAACAAATGACACAAATGTGTCAAGTAATTAACTTTTAATTACTGCTAACTATTCCATACATTTCAATTACTTATTATCCTTTCAAATTTATATATATCAAGAAGGTAGTAGCTTACGTTTTCCAATTTAATTTTAAAAGTGAATATTCAAAGGACAATTTCTACCGTTCATGTGTTAACCGTTTATCAATTAAAATTCAACTTAGTTAAAATTAAAATACATTTTCTTTATTATTATTTAAAACGTACCTGGCTGTGCACATTACTTGTAAAACACTATAACACATACAATTAATTACTGCACATCGCTTTTGTACACTAATCACTGCACATCGCTCTTACGAATCAGCGCTCTTAAACAAAAATGATATAAACTTTTACTTATTTGAAACGCATAAATAATCGCTTCTGACTTCTTCTTTTGTTGCGTTTATAAAATTTGGTACCGGCCTTGACATCTTAAATTTTGAATACTGGAAGTTTATAAATTTCTAGGTTATGTCCGAAAGTGCCATCACGTCCGTCTCGTTCAAAGACTTTTTGAGAAGTGGGGTCGTTGCAAGGACGCACTAACTGAAATTTTCCACCCATACTTATTATTTTGAATTTATTGATTGGTGCTTCGGATTAGGCGATATCAGACCATGTTTACAACACATGGCGTGATGTGCTTATTACCCTAAGTTTCTGACTCGTACGATAATTTTCTATTTCGCCCGCTAGGAGCGCTCACCCTCTATGCTAGCTTCACGATGTGCACCAAGAGAACAAAAATTTTCTTTTATATTGGGACGATATAATTATTAAATAAAAATTAAATATATAAATGAATTTATATGTAACACCTTATTTTAAGAGTGTTACAACTTCAGGAACCAATAAAATATGAATATAAAGTGGGGGGTGCTGGCGAGACGGGCTTCTAGCGTCTATCCAACTGCCCACTTCAAGCCAGGTGTTTGGACGAGACAGTTGTGAAGGGCAGATCACCCCAATATTTCGGACACTTAACCAGCACTTTAGAAAACCAGCAATCATTCAAGAATTAAATATGTTGAGGCCGGCAGTACTTTAATAAGGGGTACGTAAGGAAGAAGGCAAAGCATTTCGATGAGTTTCTTTAATTAAATTTTGTACCTTTTCGTTTAAGTGCAAACAATGAATGTGTAATATAAGGATTACAATATACAATATTGTATAGTTAATATAAACTTGAAATAAGATTAAATAAAAAAGAATGTGACTAAGGACAGGAGTAATAAATGAGTAAATAGAATGTGAAGTGACTAATGTGACAATGATATATATGTGAGTGAAAGGGACAGGAGAGTAAATTGTGAACTTTAGTAAAATTAATTAAGTTATGAAGATGAATAGAAATAGTAGATTAATGAAAGGAATATGAAAATTTTAATATAAACTAGTATAAGTGTTAATGTTACTTTTCACAAATATGTTATTAATTATGTTTATCTGTTTCAAGGGAGAGAAGAAACAAAATTTTCATATTTTAAAAAGGGGGGAATTTTGCAGCGGCCAGAATGTCCGATGCAAAGAATCAGGTTAATTGTACAGAATACCAGAATCAAACCTAACCTGGGTAAATAATTGGCTAAATTTATATGTAAAAATTTTAAAGCATTATAATAATAATAATAATATTAAAACTAGGGTAAATAATAGTAAAATGAAGAAAATTAGAAATAACTTTAGACTTAAAAAACATAAATTATAATCAATAAGAAAAATTATCACTTCAAAGTGGATAGCCTAAATTATGTATACAAAAAAGACGGTAATTGTGTAGTATAACAAACTCGGCCTAGATGCCGGCTATTAAAATAATTGTAATTAAATATAATCAGGAATAAAGAATGTAAATTTATAAGATGTGAGGAAAGTAAATTAGGCCTAGCTAGGGAAAATAGTATTTATGTAAAAGTAAAGATTAAATGTTAAAATGTAATAGCCTAGAAATTAGGTTATACTAGAAGCAGTCATATTTGATTCCGGAAAAATCCGCTTAGGGTATTGATTATAAATCTTGTCACTACGAAACGAAAGCGCTACAGTCGAACTTTGGATTAGGAATTTTAAAAAGTAAATTAAATTAAATAAGAAGAAATAAAGTCAAATACGTTATTAAATAAAAGGTAAAATTGGAAAGGACACATCAGAATACAGAAACGCCTTTTACAAAAAGTGAAACTAATTTTAGTTCAGAATTTCCGAACAAACAAAGTCAATTGCCATGGCAACGGCTTTCTGATTGGTCAAAAGTTGAAAAATGGATACTATGAAGTGGGGCTCACAAAAAAGGACGCTATCCAGAATTAGAATGCATTAGGCTCTCAAGGCGAGCAGACGTGTTTTTGTACCATGCGAAAAGGACAAGAAAAAATGTGCTAGAAACAGAGTAAAAAGTGCTACGATGTGATCAGGGGAAGGAAGATATATATGAGCAAGGGCTCATATATACCCAGAACAAAATTTCGACCACCAAAATGCAAAATTAAAGAAAATAAGAAGATTAACCGAAATTATGGAGAGACGCCTACCTACCAAGACCCTTGAAGCTGTAATGGGACCGACAGATGACAACATTAATGAAGATAAAAAGATTTCTACAGTACAAGGTTATATAATCAATTTAATTATTCTTTTTTAATAACATTTTACTTCAAATTATATTAACTTAAATTCAAAATTAAATAAGATGGGAATAACCTAAGGGACTGATTAGTCAACTCTCTTAGGTTACCCAAATTTAAGTAACAAAGATTCAAAATTGACTTTCCATTCCCATCGCTGTGGGAATGTATGGATTAAGTATAAAGATGTATATCTTATATGGCTTTTTCTAAGTGAATTTCTAATGAATAATTTCTAAAGAAGTTAATTGTTCAAGGCCTAGCCTAAAGGCATTAAATAGTTTTATTAAGTGTTTGAAATAGAATCAGATTTTAAAATATGTTAAATTTAACTGTAACAATCAAAACTATATACAAAATTAATTATGGTAACTTTGATAATTTAAATTATATATAAAATTAATGATAATAAGAAAATTTAACAACATAGAATGAGATAATAATGTATAATTCAATGGCAAGTTGTATGAAATTTTGAAAAAGTAGTTAGTCAAGAAAATGCTGTTAAATTAAATAAAAACAATAATAATTAATTTGAACCTTGGAACAAATAAATAAAAAGGTATATTTTCCAATTAGCTGTGTTTTCATTCTAAATAAGATAAGTTCACTAGATATCCAGTTATAGTCTTTAAATCACAAGTGTCTCTCAAAGATTCCACTACCCGAAAAGGAGCTTGAACAGGGCTTATCGGAGGCTAATTGGTTTTATCAAAAATTCAGGGGTTGGTTCCTCTGAGAGGTTTATTCCTTGAGGCACAGGTCTATGAAATTAAGTTCGTAGTCAATGGATAAACCATTACTTTCTTACTGACTTAGCAATTGATGAAGAGAAAGAAACAAAGAAAGGCAGGAGGAAAAAGGTCGGTAAGAATGTGAATAATATTCATATGTGTAAAACCTATATAGGTGACTAACGTAAACATGTGACTAACATTTACAGGTGTAAAATCTATACAGGTGACTAACGTTTAAATGTATTTATGAAGGAACGTATGTGGAGTGTAACTTAAAAACGAGTGAATAACGTGTAGAGGTGACTAAGAATACATTTGGCTAAATTATACAAATAGTAACTTATGCACGTGTCAAACCTATACTGGTAATTAAAGAATAGAGGTGACTAAATTATACAAATGATACATTTATACAAGGGTGGGTAAACTAACATATACAGGGTAATTAATATAAACATGTGAGTAAATAACGCAGGTAACAATGCTAAAACATTTAACTATTTCCAAAACAAAGATTTATTAACAAATATTCATGTTTTTATTGTTTCAGGGACAATGACGAGGAAATGAATGAGGCAACGGCTGCAACAAGCTCTCCAACCAAGTAATTTCATATTTTAATTATTTATTTCTGCATTAATTTAGCATTTAACCTGCTATTCATTTTATACAATATACGCGCTTTTATTTCTACAAATTTTGTATCTTTACAAAGACAATGTGGACAATATAGCTAAGGTATTTAAGTGTTAGAATTCATCCCATTGTAACCCGAGTGATGGGATTTTCAGGACTGTTTATTTCCGGGTAAATAGATATTGCTACGAAGTTCCTCCTACCGAAAAATCGTTGAAATCCAATCGGAAAAGTAAGTAAACGAAACGAAAAGACATTCCGTTGGCTTTTCTTATCACTGAATCTTTAGATTGTAATTCACTTTTACCGATTAGCAAACCGACATAATTTCAAACCACCGGGTCGTGAATGTGATGTAGCAAATGACCTAGAAGAAAACATTGTTACATTTCACATATATTTTTAGATTTATTCTCGGAACCCACATATAAGGAGGAAAACAAGGTTAAAAGCAATCAACAGGTTCGTAAACAAATTTAAAAATAATCATTTTTAATGACTTTTCGTTTTTGTTGGAAATTTTAGATTGGAATCTCAGGTCATCATGGTGAACCTTGCCTTACATCTAGCCACCATATAATACAGTAGGATTTTATTACTAATACAGAAGTGACTAACTTAAATAGATATCAAGCCTAAGCAGGTATACTGATGACTAAATTATTCAAAGGACAGGCGACTAACTTTATACAGGTGTTTAACCTATAAGTAGGACTAAATTATAGAAACTACAGTTGACTAATTTTTTTATGTTTAACCTATACGTATGATTAAATTATACAGACGACAAGTGACTAACTATAACCTAACTTATTTAAAATTTTTACCTTTAGGTTATATTTTATAATTACCTTTTGGCACCCCCCCCCCCAAATACGCCTGCACTCCTCTGAAGCTCGCCAAAAACTTAGTCTTTTACCCGATGATATTAGTTTTTAAGAGCCAGCATAATTCCCCCCTTACGCATTTCAGTTATTTCGGTGGTTCTCACATAGTTTTTACAAATTATTTCACACGGTACAGTGTTACTTTCCCAGGCTATTCTTTGTTCCAGAAATACTTAAATAATTACAATATTTGCACCCTTCACTTGTCAATAGGTTCCCTCACCTCGTTTATGGCTACCCCCAAAATAGAACAATGGTTTAGACCTTTTGTCGGTACTTTAGTAATCTAATCTTGGCCACTACTTTCTTAATATTACTACAGATTGTTATTATTTTGGATAATATTAAATGGATGATAAAAAAGATAACTGAAATTAAACTATATGCCTCATAGGTTTATGTTATACTAACATTATAGATGTGTTTAACCTATACGTTTGACTAAATATATAAAGGACATGAGACTAACTTCATAAAGGCGTTTAACCTATACGTGTGACTGAATTATACAGGTGACAAACCTATACTGGCGGTTAACGTACGAAGGTAACAAAATTATTCAAGTGACTAGAATATACAGGTGACTAACGGTAATCAGATGACTAAATTACATAAATGACTTGTGACTTACTTCATGCAGGCGACTAACATATGCAGATGACAAGATTATACAAGTGACTGACCTATACTGGTGACTTGAGTTAGTCAGATGACGAAACGTTTCAAAGGAATGATAACTAACTTTCTACAGGTGACAAATATATTTAGATGACAAGATTATATTGGCGTTTAACACGTACTGGACCCTAACGATAATCAAGTGACTAAATTTCACAAAAAAAGGGGAGAGTTACTTTATACAGGCAACTAACGTATGCAGATGACAAGATTATACAGATGTATAACACATGCTAGCGACTAACGATACTCAGGTGAATAAATTATACAATGGTTGACTTAGCGATTAAAATAAAGAAGATAAGATTATACATGTATGTAACACATACTGGACACTAACGATAATCAAATGACTAAATTACACAAACGAGGGGTCACTTACTTTATACAGGCGACTAATATATTTAGATGACAAGATTATTCAGGTAACTGACGTATACTGGCGATTAACGATAATCAAGTGCCTAAATTACAGAAAGGAAAATTGACTTACTTTATACAAGCAATAACGTATGCAGATGACAAAATTGTACAGGTGGCTAACCTATACTGGTGACGAACAATAATCAAGTATCTAAATTACACAAAGGAGTGGTAGCTCATTTTTTACATGCGATAACGTTTGCAGATGACAAAATTATACAGGTGATTGACCTATACTGGCGACTAACAGAAATCAGGTGTCTAAATTACACAAAGGAGGGGTAACATACTTCATACAGGCGATAACGTATACAGATGACAGGAATATACAGGTGGCTAACCTATACTGGCGACGAACAATAATCAAGTATCTAAATTACACAAAGGAGTGGTAGCTCATTTTTTACATGCGATAACGTTTGCAGATGACAAAATTATACAGGTGATTGACCTATACTGTCGACTAACAGAAATCAGGTGTCTAAATTACACAAAGGAGGGGTAACATACTTCATACAGGCGATAACGTATACAGATGACAGGAATATACAGGTGGCCAACCTATACTGGTGACTAACAATAATCAGGTGTCTAAATTACACAAAAGAGGGGTAACATACTTCATACAGGCGATAACGTATACAGATGACAAGATTATTCAGGTGGCCAACTTATACTGGTGAATAAAAATAATCAGGTGTTTAAAATACACAAAGGAGGGTTACCTAATTTTGTACAACGGATAACGTATGCTGAAGACACAATTATACAGGTGGCTAACCTATACTGGCGGCTAAAAATAATCAAGTGTCTAAACTACACAAAGGAGGGGTAACGTATTTCAAACAGGCGACTAATATATTTAGATGACAAGCTTATACAGATGACTGACACATACTAGCGACTAACATCAATCAGGGGTCTAAATTATACAAAGGACTGATAATCTACTTTATACAGGTGATGACGGTTGGAGATGTCTAGATTATTCAGGTAAAGAACACATACTGGCGACTAACGATGTTGAATTGACTAAATGATATTAAATAGAGGTGTGATTCGTTATACAGCCGACAAACGTATGCTGATGACAAAATTATACAGGTGGCTAACCTATAATCAAGAGTCTAAATTACACAAAAGAGGGGTAACTTAATTCACACAGGCGATGACTTATACAGATGACAAGATTATACAGGTGGCTAACCTATACCGGCGACTAACAATAAACAGGTGTCTAAATTACAAAAAAGATGGTTTACTTACTTTATACAGGCGATAACGTATGCAGATGACAAGATTATACAGGTAGCCAAACTATACTGGTGAGTAACAGAAAACAGGTGTCTAAATTACAAAAAGGAAGGTTGACTCACTTTATACAGGCGATAACGTTTGCAGGTGACAAGAGTATACAGGTAGCCAAACTATACTGGTGAGTAACAGAAAACAGGTGTCTAAATTACAAAAAGGAAGGTTGACTCACGTTATACAGGCGATAACGTTTGCAGGTGACAAGAGTATACAGGTAGCCAAACTATACTGGTGAGTAACAGAAAACAGGTGTCTAAATTACAAAAAGGAAGGTTGACTCACTTTATACGGGCGATAACGTTTGCAGGTGACAAGAGTATACAGGTAGCCAAACTATACTGGCGACTAACAATAAACAGGTGTCTAAATTACAAAAACGAGGGTTGACATACTTTATACAGGCGATAACGTTTGCAGCTGACAAGATTATACAGGTAGCCAAACTATACTGGTGAGTAACAGAAAACAGGTGTCTAAATTACAAAAAGGAAGGTTGACTTACTTTATACAGGCGATAACGTTTGCAGGTGACAAGAGTATACAGATGGCTAACATATACTGGCAACTAACAATAATCAGATGTCTAAATTACACAAAGTAGGGATAACGTATTATACACGTGGCTAACTTATACTGGCGTCTAATATTATTCAGGTGTCTAAATTACACGATAACGTTTGCAGATGACAAGAATTTACAGGTGGCTAACTTATACAGTTGACTAACAATTGTCAGGTGTCTAATTTATACAAAGCAGGCCTAAATTACTTTATACAGACGATAACGTTTGCAGTTTAAAAGATTATACAGGTGTCTAACCTATACTGATGAATAACAATAATCAGGTTCCTAAATACAACAAAGGAGGGTTAGCTTAATTTATACAGGCGATAACGTTTGCAGATAACACGTTTTTACAGGTGGCTAACCTATACTGATGAATAACAATAATCAGGTTTCTAAATACACAGGAGGGTTAGCTTTATTTATACAGGCGATAACGTTTGCAGATAACACGTTTTTACAGGTGGCTAACCTATACTGGCGACTAACAATAATCGGGTGTCTAAATTATACAAAGGAGGGTAGGCTTAATGTATACAGGCGATAACGTTTGCAGATAACACGTTTTTACAGGTGGCTAACCTATACTGATGACTAACAATAATCAGGTTTCTAAATACACAGGAGGGTTAGCTTAATTTATACAGGCGATAACGTTTGCAGATAACACGTTTTTACAGGTGGCTAACCTATACTGATGAATAACAATAATCAGGTTTCTAAATACACAGGAGGGTTAGCTTTATTTATACAGGCGATAACGTTTGCAGATAACACGTTTTTACAGGTGGCTAACCTATACTGATGAATAACAATAATCAGGTTTCTAAATACACAGGAGGGTTAGCTTAATTTATACAGGCGATAACGTTTGCAGATAACACGTTTTTACAGGTGGCTAACCTATACTGATGAATAACAATAATCAGGTTTCTAAATACACAGGAGGGTTAGCTTTATTTATACAGGCGATAACGTTTGCAGATAACACGTTTTTACAGGTGGCTAACCTATACTGATGAATAACAATAATCAGGTTTCTAAATACAAAGGAGGGTTAGCTTAATTTATACAGGCGATAACGTTTACAGATAACACGTTTTTACAGGTGGCTAACCTATACTGATGAATAACAATAATCAGGTTTCTAAATACACAGGAGGGTTAGCTTTATTTATACAGGCGATAACGTTTGCAGATAACACGTTTTTACAGGTGGCTAACCTATACTGGCGACTAACAATAATCAGGTGTCTAAATTATACAAAGGAGGGTAGGCTTAATGTATACAGGCGATAACGTTTGCAGATAACACGTTTTTACAGGTGGCTAACCTATACTGATGACTAACAATAATCAGGTTTCTAAATACACAGGAGGGTTAGCTTAATTTATACAGGCGATAACGTTTGCAGATAACACGTTTTTACAGGTGGCTACCTATACTGATGAGTAACAATAATCAGGTTTCTAAATACACAGGAGGGTTAGCTTAATTTATACAGGCGATAACGTTTGCAGATAACAAGTTTTTACAGGTGGCTAACCTATACTGGTGACTAACACTAATCGGGTTTCTAAATACACAAAGGAGGGTTAACTTACTTTATACAGGCGATAACGTTTGCAGATGACAAGATTATACAGGTGGCTAACCTATACTGGTGACTAACAATAATCAGGTATCTAAATTATACAAAGGAGGGTTAACTTACTTTATACAGGCGATAACGTTTGCAGATGACAAGATTATACAGGTGGCTAACCTATACTGGTGACTAACAATAATCAGGTGTCTAAATTATACAAAGGAGGGTTAACTTACTTTATACAGGCGATAACGTTTGCAGATGACAAGATTATACAGGTGGCTAACCTATACTGGTGACTAACAATAATCAGGTGTCTAAATTATACAAAGGAGGATTAACTTACTTTATACAGGCGATAACGTTTGCAGATGACAAGATTATACAGGTGGCTAACCTATACTTGTGACTAACAATAATCAGGTGTCTAAATTACACAAAGGAGGGTTAACATACTTTATAAAGACGATAACGTTTGCAGTTTAAAAGATTATACAGGTGGCTAACCTATACTGCTGACTAACAATAATCAGGTTTCTAAATACACAAGGAGGATTAGATTAATTTATAAAGGCGATAATGTTTGCAGATAACACGTTTTTACAGGTGGCTAACCTATACTGATGACTAACAATAATCAGGTGTCTAAATTACACAAAGTAGGATTAACATACTTTATAAAGACGATAACGTTTGCAGTTTAAAAGATTATACAGGTGTCTAACCTATACTGATGACTAACAATAATCAGGTTTCTAAATACACAAGGAGGGTTAGCTTAATTTATACAGGCGATAACGTTTGCAGATAACACGTTTTTACAGGTGGCTAACCTATACTGATGACTAACAATAATCAGGTTTCTAAATACACAAGGAGGGTTAGTTTAATTTATACAGACGATAACGTTTGCAGATAACACGTTTTTACACGTGGATAACCTATACTGGTGACTAACAATAATCAGGTTTCTAAATACACAAGGAGGGTTAGCTTAATTTATACAGACGATAACGTTTGCAGATAACACGTTTTTACAGGTGGCTAACCTATACTGATGACTAACAATAATCAGGTTTCTAAATACACAAGGAGGGTTAGTTTAATTTATACAGACGATAACGTTTGCAGATAACACGTTTTTACAGGTGGCTAACCTATACTGGTGACTAACAATAATCAGGTTTCTAAATACACAAGGAGGGTTAGCTTAATTTATACAGGCGATAACGTTTGCAGATAACACGTTTTTACAGGTGGCTAACCTATACTGATGACTAACAATAATCAGGTTTCTAAATACACAAGGAGGGTTAGTTTAATTTATACAGACGATAACGTTTGCAGATAACACGTTTTTACAGGTGGCTAACCTATACTGGTGACTAACAATAATCAGGTTTCTAAATACACAAGGAGGGTTAGCTTAATTTATACAGACGATAACGTTTGCAGATAACACGTTTTTACAGGTGGCTAACCTATACTGATGACTAACAATAATCAGGTGTCTAAATTCCGCAAAGGAGGGTTAACATACTTTATAAAGACGATAACGTTTGCAGTTCAAAAGATTATACAGGTGTCTAACCTGTACTGATGGCTAACAATAATCAGGTTTCAAAATACACAAAGGAGGGGTAGCTTAATTTATACAGGCGATAACGTTTGCAAATAACACGTTTTTACAGGTGGCTAACCTATACTGGTGACTAACAATAATCAGGTGTCTAAATTAATTAAACGAGGGTTAACTTACTTTATACAGTTGATATCGTTTGTAGATGATAAGATTATTACAGGTGGTCAACCTATACTGGTGACTATGTATCAGGTGTCTATATTACACTAAAGAGGGTTAACTAACTTTATACAGGTGATAACGTTAGCATTAAAACAAGATTATACATGTGACTAACGTATATTGGGGACTAACAATAATTAGGTGTATAAATTACTCAAAGTAGGGGAGATTTACTTTATACAGGTGATTAATATATTTAGGTTTGCAGATAACAAGATTTATACAGATCGCTAACCTTTACTGGTTACTAACAATAATCAGGGGTCTAAATTATATGACATTATTATACAGGTGGCTAACCTATACTGGTGACTAACAATTATAACGTTTCTAAATTACACGAGGGAGGGTTACCTAACTTTATACAGGCGGAAAACCTTTGCAGATAACAACATTATACAGGTGGCTAACCTATAGTGGTGACTAAAAATAATCACTAGTCTAAATTATACAAAGAAGGCTCAACTTACTTTACACAGCCGATAACTTTAGCAGATGTTAGATTATACAGGTTGCTAACCAATACTGGTGATTAACAATAACTAGGTGTCTAAATTATACAAAGGAGGCTCAACTTACTTTATACAGAAGATAAAGTTTGCAGATGACAAGATTATATACGTGTCTAATCTATACTGGCGACTAATAATAATCAGGTGTCTAAATTACACAAAGCAGGTTAATCTTACTTTATACAGGCGATAACGGATGCAGATGACAAGTTTATACAAATGTCTAACCTATACTGGCAACTAACTATAATCAGGCGTTTTAATTACGCAAAGGAGGGTAAGTTTACTTTATATAGGTGTCAAATGCATGCACATAACAAGATTATACAAATGAGTAACATATACTGGCGGCTATCGATGATCAAATGACTGAATTATTCAGAGGTTGGGTGACTTACTTTTTACAGGCAACTAATATATTTAGATAACAAAATGCACAGAAAACGAACACATACTGGCGACTAACATTAATCAAGTGTCAAAATTACACAAAGGAGGCTGAACTTACTTTACACAGGCGGTAACGTTTGCAGATAACAAGATTATTCAGGTGGCTAACCTATACTAGTGACTAACAATAATCAGGTGTTTAAAATACACAAAGTAGGGTTACCTTATTTTGTATAACCGATAAGGTATGCTGAAGACACAATTATACAGGTGGCTAACCTATACTGGCGGCTAACATTAATTAAAGATCTAAATTACACAAAGGAGGGTTAAACAACTTTAAAAAGGCGATAACATTTGGAGATGTCAACATTATACAAGTTGATAACCTATACTGGTAACTAATAACAATCAGGTGTCTAGATTATACGAAGTAGGCTCAACCTACTTTAAACAGGCGGTAACGTTTGCAGATAACAAGATTATACAGGTGGCTAACCTATACTGGCGACTAACAATAATCAGGTGTCTAAATTATACAAAAGAGGTTTAACATACTTTATACAGGCGATAACGTTTGCAGATGTCATGATTATTCAAGTGGCTAAAATATACTGGCGACTAATAATAATCAGGTGTCTATATTATACAAAGGAGGCTTAACTTATTTTACACAGGTGGTAGCGTTCGCAGAAAACAAGATTATACAGGTGGATAACCTATACTGGCGACTAACAAGAATCAGGTGTCAAAATTATACAAAAGAGGTTTAACATACTTATTACTGGCGATAACGTTTGCAGATGTCATGATTATTCAAGTGGCTAACCTATACTGGTGACTAATAATAATCAGGTATCGAAATTATACAAAGGAGGCTCAACTTATTTTACGCAGGCGGTATTGTTTGCAGATAACAAGCATAATAAGGTGGCTAAATTATACTGGCGACTAATAATAATCAGTTGTCTAAATTACACAAAGGAGGGTTAACATACTTTATAAAGACGATAACGTTTGCAGTTTAAAAGATTATACAGGTTGCTAACTTATACAGGCGACTAACAATAATCAGGTTCCTAAATACAACAAAGGAGGGTTAGCTTAATTTATACAGGCGATAATGTTTGCAGATAACAAGTTTTTACAGGTGGCTAACCTATACTGATGACTAACAATAATCAGGTGTCTAAATTACACAAAGGAGGGTTAACATACTTTATAAAGACGATAACGTTTGCAGTTTAAAAGATTATACAGGTTGCTAACTTATACAGGCGACTAACAATAATCAGGTTCCTAAATACAACAAAGGAGGGTTAGCTTAATTTATACAGGCGATAACGTTTGCAGATAACACGTTTTTACAGGTAGCTAACCTATACTGATGACTAACAATAATCAGGTGTCTAAATTACACAAAGGAGGGTTAACTTAATGTATACAGGCGATAACGTTTGCAGATAACACGTTTTTACAGGTGGCTAACCTATACTGATGACTAACAATAATCAGGATTCTAAATACACAAAGGAGGGTTAGCTTAATGTATACAGGCGATAACGTTTGCAGATAACACGTTTTTACAGGTGGCTAACCTATACTGATGACTAACAATAATCAGGATTCTAAATACACAAAGGAGGGGTAGCTTAATTTATACAGGCGATAACATTTGCAGATAACAAGATTATACAGGTGTCTAACCTATACTGATGACTAACAATAATCAGGTTTCTAAATTAACTAAAGGAGGGTTAGCTTAATTTATACAGGCGATAACGTTTGCAGATAACAAGTTTTTACAGGTGGCTAACCTATACTGGTGACTAACAATAATCAGGTGTCTAAATTAACTAAAGGAGGGTTAACTTACTTTATACAGTTGATATCGTTTGTAGATGATAAGATTATACAGGTGGTCAACCTATACTGGTGACTATGTATCAGGTGTCTATATTACACTAAAGAGGGTTAACTAACTTTATACAGGTGATAACGTTAGCATTAAAACAAGAATATACAGTTGACTAACGTATATTGGCGACTAACAATAAGTAGGTGTATAAATTACTCAAAGTAGGGGTGATTTATTTTATACAGGGACTAATATATTTAGGTTTGCAGATAACAAGATTTATACAGATCGCTAACCTATACTGGTGACTAACAATAATCAGGTGTCTAAATTATACAAAGGAGGCTCAAACATGATTATACAGGTGACTGCCCTATACTGGTGACTAACAATAACGTTTGCAGATGACAGGATTCTGCAGAAGACTAGCCTATACAAGCAAATAACAATAATCAAGTGTCTAAATTACACAAAGGACAGTTAACTTACTTTATACAGGCGATAACGTTTGCAGATGACAGGATTCTGCAGAAGACTAGCCTATACTAGCAAATAACAATAATCAAGTGTCTAAATTACACAAAGGACAGTTAACTTACTTTATACAGGCGATAACGTTTGCAGATGACAGGATTCTGCAGAAGACTAGCCTATACTAGCAAATAACAATAATCAAGTGTCTAAATTACACAAAGGACAGTTAACTTACTTTATACAGGCGATAACGTTTGCAGATGACAGGATTCTGCAGAAGACTAGCCTATACTAGCAAATAACAATAATCAGGTGTCTAAATTACACAAAGGACAGTTAACTTACTTTATACAGGCGATAACGTTTGCAGATGACAGGATTCTGCAGAAGACTAGCCTATACTAGCAAATAACAATAATCAAGTGTCTAAATTACACAAAGGACAGTTAACTTACTTTATACAGGCGATAACGTTTGCAGATGACAAGATTATACAGGTGGCTAACCTATACTGGTGACTAACAATAATCAGGTGTCTAAATTATACAAAGGAGGATTAACTTACTTTATACAGGCGATAACGTTTGCAGATGACAAGATTATACAGGTGGCTAACCTATACTTGTGACTAACAATAATCAGGTGTCTAAATTACACAAAGGAGGGTTAACATACTTTATAAAGACGATAACGTTTGCAGTTTAAAAGATTATACAGGTGGCTAACCTATACTGCTGACTAACAATAATCAGGTTTCTAAATACACAAGGAGGATTAGATTAATTTATAAAGGCGATAATGTTTGCAGATAACACGTTTTTACAGGTGGCTAACCTATACTGATGACTAACAATAATCAGGTGTCTAAATTACACAAAGTAGGATTAACATACTTTATAAAGACGATAACGTTTGCAGTTTAAAAGATTATACAGGTGTCTAACCTATACTGATGACTAACAATAATCAGGGATAACGTTTGCAGATGACAGGATTCTGCAGAAGACTAGCCTATACTAGCAAATAACAATAATCAAGTGTCTAAATTACACAAAGGACAGTTAACTTACTTTATACAGGCGATAACGTTTGCAGATGACAAGATTATACAGGTGGCTAACCTATACTTTCGAATAACTATAAGCAGGTGTCTAAATTACACAAAAGAGGGTTAACTTACTTTATACAGCCGATAACGTTTGCATATGAAAGGATTCTACACGTGGATAACCTATACTGGTGACTAACAATAATCAGGTGTCCAGATTACACTTAGAAGGGGTTAACTAACTTTAAAATGTCAGTAACCTTTGCAGATGACAAAATTATACAGGTGGCTAACTTATACTGGCAACTAACAATAACCATATGTCTAAAAACATAAAAGAGGGTTAACTTACTTTATTCAGGCGAATTTACGTATGCAGATGACGAAATTATACAGGTGTATAACCTATACTGTGACTAACAATAATCAGGTGCTAAATTACACAAAGGACTAAATTACAGGTATCTAAATTACACCTACTTACTCCATACAGGCGACTAATATATTTAGATAACAAGATTATACAGATGACTAACACATACTGGCGACGAACAATTATCATGTGTCTAAATTATACAAAGGAGGGTTGTTTTACTTTATACAGGTAACTAACGATTACAGGTGACATGATTATACAGGTGACTGACCTATACTGGTGACTAACAGTAATCACGTGTATAAATCACACAAAGCAGGGTTACTTACGTTTTACATGCGATAACGTTTGCAGATGACAAAATCATACATTTGGCTAACCTATACTGGTGACTAACAACAATCAGGTGTATAAATTATACGAAAGAGTGTTACCTCACTTTATACAGAAGATAACGTATGCAGATGACAAGATTGTCCTATACGTATCATACAGGTGATTGACCTATACTGGTGACTAACAATAATTAGGTGTCTAAATTACACAAAGGAAGGTTCACTTACTTTATACATGCGATAACGTTTGCAGATGACAAAATCATACATTTTCCTATCCTATACTGGTGACTAACAACAATCAGGTGTATAAATTATATGAAAGAGTGTTACCTCACTTTATACAGAAGATAACGTATGCAGATGACAAGATTGTCCGATACGTATCATACAGGTGGCTAACCTATACTTTCGAATAACTATAATCAGGTGTCTAAATTACACAAAAGAGGGTTAACTTACTTTATACAGCCGATAACGTTTGCATATGAAAGGATTCTACACGTGGATAACCTATACTGGTGACTAACAATAATCAGGTGTATAAATTACACAAAGGATGTTTAACTTCCTTTATACAGTTAATAACGTATACAGATGACAAGATCATACAGGTGGTCTACCTATACTGGTGACTAACAGTAATCATTTGGCTAAATTATAAAAAGGACTTACTTTGTACTGGTGACTAACGTATGCATATGAGTAAATTATACAGGTGACTAACGATTATTAAGTTACTAAATTATACGAAGGGCCGGTGACTAGCTTTATACAGGTGTCTAATCTACATATGTGACGAAACTTTACAAGTGAGTAATATCTAAGTGAGATTAAGTGAGGTAATTCGTCGGCCTCTTGGTGCCTCTTCGATTGGACCAAAGAAGTGATTGTAAGATGGGGTACGATCGGGACTGTTAAATATTTTGCCATGTAACGGCAACATTGATTTCCGGAGGACCTTAACTCAATAAATGAAAAAAGTTAACATTTTTGCACATACCTCACTGGGCGAAGTACCACAACTTGTCGGACAGCTATTCGGGTGCACCCTTTCCCGCACTTATCATTTACCTAAGGATCTTAAGAGAAATCACATATAATTCAAAATGTCACTATTAATGCTAATAGTATCTTCGCCACATGACGGGAGAAACAAAGAGAGAAAAATCTATGTCACGAATAGCGTAACGGGAAATATGTTTGATCTAAACGGAGCCTTGCTTAGAACTCACGAGAAACTACGTCACGTAGCGCGTGACGGGAGGGATGTCGTCTAGCCGATGTCTTGAAAGGAACTGGGGCCGTACCGAACCTTGTAAGGGACAAAGGTTGTCCTCAAAGGAGTCCCTCTCTGAAGCATTTACACTGTTTTTTAAATTATATTTAATTTAAAGAAAAGTACGTAACATACCGGGGGCCTTGAATCCTCCTAGGATTCAAAGAAGAATACAATAAAAGCTACCCCAGCATGAGAGAAAAAAACAATAATTAACAATAAACAAACTGAGAGTTTTTTACTAAAAAAAAATATACACTAATAAAAATAAAAATCCTTTTTCTAGAGACATGAGGGAAAATAATAAGTTTATTCTGCACTAATGGGCAAGGGGAAAACCTTATGAGAAGGTCGAGTTATAAGTCCTTGTTGTGTCTTGAGCTGAACAACTCGCACCACACCGTCCGTGCCAGGGAACACTTGTGTCACTCTTGCCAATGGCCAAGAGAGAGGCGGAGTAGGTTGATGCACTAGCACAGGTCGCCCACACGCAGGTTGTCTGTCGTTTCCGTCCATTTGGTCCGCTGCTGTAGAGTGTGAAGATATTTCAGCTGCCCCCTTTTCCACACGCGTTGGTGAAAAGCATGGACGAAGTGCCAATGCTTAAGGTGATTAGTAGGGACTTCAGCCAGATTTCTTTCGGGTACGGCGACGAGTGGAGCTCCAATTAAAAAGTGTCCTGGGGTCAGAGCAGTGAGTTCGGAAGGATCGTTCGACAAAGGTGTGAGTGGTCTAGAGTTGAGGTTGAGGTAAGTTTCCCATAAGAGGATTTTTATTTTTAGGTCGGTGCTTAAAGCACACAGTACACTTGAAGACGCGTGCATGGATTACATTCCGAGCACACAATATTCACACCTCTTGTGCGAGAAGTGATTGAGTGAGTTGAACTCCAGAATGAAGGTACTTACGATGATATAGGTCAATCAAGGAGTCAACCACAGGGTGTTTCTTAGGCAAAATCACCGGATGTTGCGTCTCATAACGAATCTGTGCTGCTTCGAGTGGTCCACCAACTCGCAGGACTCCATCGCTATCGAGAAATGGTATTAGTCGTCGAAGCCTAGAAGATACCCTGTTAGGAGGGGTGTGTCCTAATGCCTTTAAATCTTCGATGAAGGAGGACGCCTGAAGTTATTTGAATATTCGGATTCTGGCCGAGTTTAACTCCCCAGTAGTGAGAGGTCCAACAGTTCTTCCTAAGTGACGAGAGTTGTGTATGAAACGCAACAAGTACGCTATTACACGCTGCAGTTGACTAAAGCTAGAATATTTCCGCAGCAAGTCCCATTCTGAGTGAACAGTGGAGAGAAGAGATATAGGTGAAATAGGTTTATATTCCCCTGTGTCAATGAGTTTTGCAGGCTC
The DNA here is from genome assembly GCA_036971475.1 of Prosapia bicincta. Lineage (NCBI taxonomy): Eukaryota > Metazoa > Arthropoda > Insecta > Hemiptera > Cercopidae > Prosapia > Prosapia bicincta. The sequence goes on along the minus strand of JBAIZL010000001.1, from coordinate 250,994,611 downwards.
AAAATGAGATATAGGCCAGTTATCACGAGACTGTTGTAACCAAGAGGGTCCGTACCACCATAATTTATGTTGAGGTAGGTCTGAAGGAAGTAATCCACGTGACGCGCAGTCAGCGGGATTGTGTTCACTCGATACGTGCCTCCAATAATGAGAAGGCAATAATTCTTGAACCTGCGCTACCCGATTGGCGACAAAGGTTTTGAGTCGATAAGGAGGTGTTTGTATCCATGTCAGAGTTACTGTCGAATCGCACCATAGAAAAACAGAGGAAAATTCCATTTTTTTTTATATAAAGAGATATAATATACGTCACTAATTGGGCGAGTAAATTAGCACAACTAACTCCAAGCGAGGTACAGTGAGTTTTTTCAGTGGGGTTACCCGAGTCTTCCATAATAGCTGTCGAATTACCACCGAGTTGTCGCTAACCTGACATCTTAAGTAAATGACAGCAGCGTATCCACTCTCAGAAGCATCTGAGAAACCGTGTAACTCAATGTTAGGCGAGTGACTCAAGCGTAAAGTCCGAGGAATTACAATATTTTTTAAACAATAAGAAGTCTTTGCAAATGTTTCCCACTGAGTTAGAAGTTCAGGTGGTAGGGATTGGTCCCAGTCCAACCCTTTTGTCCAGAGGAGCTGCATAAAACATTTCGCCCACATGACAACAGGTGAAAGGAAACCACAAGGGTCATAAATTTGAGCGATAACGCTGAGCACTTGGAGTTTAGTTTTAGAGTTTCAAATTGTAAGTAAAAGCGTCCGAAGAGGATGACCAATGAAGTCCGAGAATATTATAATGAGATTGTGTGGTATCCTGAAGAAACGTGGGTGTCTCTAGGTGTTCGTCTGGAAGATCCTGTAATAGTTGATAAGTTTTAGTAGTCCATTTGCGCAATTCGAAGCCACCTCGAAGTAAAAGAGAAATGAGCTGAGTTTTCAATTGAGAGGCCTCATCAATGGAATCACCACCCGCAATAATGTCGTCTACAAACGTTTGTGTGCGGATTACTTCGACAGCCTGAGGGAATGAAGCACCTTCATCGGAGGCGAGCTGATGAAGAGTTCTTATCGCCAGGTAAGGTGAACAACTAAGTCCATAGGTTACTGTGGTCAATTGATAAGTGGAAATAGGTTGATCGACATTGTCCCTCCATAGGATCAGCTGATAAGGTTGATCATCAGGGTGGACTTTGATCTGACGATACCTCTGACGTATATCGCAAGTAAAAAACCACATTATGATAGCGAAACATGAGTAACAGATCACAAATGTTGGTCTGCATTTTCTGTCCTGTCCACAGGGTGTCGTTGAGAGAGAAACCGTTGGATGTTTTTGCACTGGCATCAAAGACTGTTCGAAGGCGAGTAGTGGTGCTGGATTCCTTTAGAACCCCATTATGAGGTAAAAAGTAGTGAGGTTAACTGAGCTGAGTGTTTTGGGCAAGTATCATGTGTCCAGAAGTCAAATAGTCAGACATGAATTCTGCATAAAGTTGCTTGAAGCGAGGCTTACAGTTGAACCTTTATTCGAGAGATTTTAATCGTACTTCCGCGTTCCCGCGAGAAGTTCCGAGAGGAGGTTTATCTTGTTTGAAAGGAAGTCGGACACAGTAACGACCTGAACTGTCGCGTGTATGAGTAGCGACATAATGAGCTTCACATGCTTGATCATGTGGTGAGGGTTTTGAGGTGAAGGGCACTTCTTCATGTTGCCAGAATTTTTGCAGAGAATTGTGCAGTTCCAAGTCATTCACCGTGAGTAATGTGGTGGACATACTAGCACTATATTCCCTTTCACAGGTAGGCAGACATGGAGCTTCTCCCATAACCATGAATCCAAAGTGAGTGCCTATCAGGCACGGCATATTAGAGCCGATAGAATGTGTAGTTGGAGTCAATATTAAAGGAAAAAGAGCGCCGCCCAGAAGAATATCAATGTGACTTGGCAAATGAAAAGTAGGGTCGGCAAGCGTATAAGATTGTACCTTATTTAGTACTTTAACGTCAATGTGAGTACGAGGTAAATCGACGCAGATTTTGTCAAGAATGAGAAAATTATGTTTGGCAGCTATTACTGTGCCATCGAGAGTGTGCACGCCTAAAGAGGTCATGCCCCTTGAGCGAGTAAGAGTTTGAGAAAGTCCAACAATGTTGTGATTACTTCTCGTTCGAGTTACACACATTAGTTGAGCTACTTGCTCTGAGATAAATGAGGATTGGCTTCCTGAGTCCACCAGAGCCCGGAAAACATAAGTCGTCCCGGTAGGAGAGGAGAGTTTTACTAAAAGTGTGCCCAGGAGCACAGTTGTACTTTGAGAGGCAGGATTAGTCGCCTGAGAAGTCATACTAATAGGTGACTGAACAACTTCTGTTACACCTTGGTCCTGGGAAAGAGAGGACTTTAATGGTGTATGCTGAGGCAGGTGATAGTTGTCGAAATGGAGAAGAGTGTGATGTTTCCTTTTACATTGAAAACAAGTCGATTTGGATTTACAATACTTCACACTGTGAGCGCCCAAACATGAAATACATCTACTATACGACTTCGCGATCTTCAAACGCTCTGATGGAGATCTGGCCTTAAACTTAAGGCATGAATAGATTTTATGGTCTGTCCCTTTACACAAAAAACATAAAGGATGCTTTGTCTCAGACGCTGTGTCATTGACAGAGTTACAAGTCACCAGCGAAGTCCCCTTTCGGTTAACCTGAGTCTTATACATTAACTGTTTTCCCTTTGAAATTTGAGGTGAGTTTGAAGGTAATGAGTTAGGGTTGAGAGTTGAAGAGGAATGTAGTGTCGCGTGTTCAAGTTCACTACATTTTTGTGAAAGGAAGTTGATAATTTCCGCAGGTGTTGCCAGAGTCGACGTGTTATCCCGTGATTGTTTAAGCTTCTTCAGTATAGTAGAATCCAGCTTGCTTAAAATCATCGCTGACAATAAGGGATTGTTACTCGTGATATCAATTTGTAGCCCCTTCAAAGCTTGGGTGTTCTCTGTGTAACTTGTAACAAAGTTACGCATTTGGTTAGAAGTGTAATTGATATTCGGCAGGTCGAGAATTCTATTGAGATGAATTGACATTAATCGTCTTGGAGAATGATATCTCCCCATAAGGTCATACGCGACTTGATAATTAACTTCCGGAATAGGTAAAGAGTTAATTAATTTTAATGGTTCACCTGAGAGTACACTGAGCAAATACTGTAGTTTGGTGACAACATTGAGAGATGTATTTTTATGTATGGTAGAGTCAAAGAGATTTTTGAACGAAATCCATTCAAATTGATCACCCGTGAAATGTTTGAGTTCCAATTTTGGAAGTCGTAGTGGGATTTGCGACGAGAGTGAAGAGCTAGCTTCGGCTTTTTGCCTAGCAGCTTGTTTCGCTTCTATTGAAGCAACAGTGTAACTTATGCGAGAAACAAGATCATTAACCACAGCCGAAGTTGAGAAATTGGGAATAAAATCGTTATCTTTTTCCAACGAGAGTTAAATGAATAAGTCCAATGTGTCTAAAAATTCTTGTTTAATACTAGCGACAGAGGGAGCTCGGATCATTAATTACTGCATGATCGATTTATCAGAAATCTTTTGCGTGAGATCATAAATATATTGGATCTGGGAAAATAGAGCTTCCTTCTTAGCAGTGATTACGCTTAGTGATTTGGCCATTTTATAGAATTGAATTATATCTACAATAACAATAAGGCACTTTAAATACACTAACAAAATATGCTATACTAATAGCGGGAGCGATAGAGAAAGCATAAACGAGTTTCTCACAAGGAAATGTAAATATTGAATGTTTGAGCCTATGAACGGACGTAGACAGTTGAAGTAAACAAATGTCTCTTATTCAATGTTACAATAACAAGATATCTACAAATAATTGCAATAAGAAAAACGTTCAATACAAATTATGAAAAATGTGAATATTTGAAAAAGAAATAATTACCATTACATTGGACAGCATGTAAGTGAATGAACTGCTTCAAAACAATAAGCATTAATAAATATAAATTTGCAATTTACAAGCAGTGAAATCATAGGTGACTTCTTTTACCATACTAAATAGTTAGCAGAAAATGTTTATAAATATATTAGCCTATTAACATTAGCATGAGTGAGAAACATAAACTTTGAATAATACGAATGCCTTACAAATAGACAAGCGTAGTTAATTGTAAATATATGCTTTCAGAGAGGGTTTGTTATAGTCTACTCTATTTGCACTGCAAATCTTCGCCACACGACTGGAGAAACAAAAAGAGAAAAATCTACGTAACGTATAGCGTAACGGGAAATATGTTTGATGTAAACGGAGCCTTGCTAGAACTCACGAGAAACTACGTCACGTCGAGAGTGACGGGAGAGATGTCGTTTTACCGACGTCTTGAAATGAACTGGGGCCGTACCGAACCTTGTAAGGGACAAAGGTTGGCCGATAAGGAGTCCCTCTCTGAAGCATTTACACTGTTTTTTAAATTATATTTAATTTAAAGAAGAGTACGTAACAGGGACTATATGGAGGATGAGCCAGTACTTCGTAATTGTGATTTTGGAGCGTTTTATCAGTATTCGGACGATCATTGTGTTACAAAACAACATTGTTTGACATTAGATCTCGGTATTTGTTTCGAATTGCGGGCTATAGACTGGCAGTAAGCATCTCTCCGTAACGTACCCTGTTTATGGTTGTCCCCCTTTCCTCAACAGTTACTAATGTATACATGTAACTAACATTTACAGGTGTAACCCCTATACATGAGACTAATGTATATATGTGACTAATATTTACAGGTGTAAAACCTACACATGTGACTAATCTATACAACTGACTAATATTTACAGGTGTAAAACATATACAGGTGACTAATAAATACATGTAACTAATATTTACAGGTGTGAAACCTATACAAGAGACTAATTTATACATGTGACTAACATTTACAGGTATAAAACCTATACAAGTTACTAATGTATACATGTAACTAACATTTACAGGTGTAACCCCTATACAGGTGACTAATGTATACATGTGACTAACATTTACAGGTGTTAAATCTATACATGTGACTATACATCCTGATCGTCTTAAAGTAAACATCTGGAATATCAAGGACGAGCACATTGAATGTGTAAGAGAATTATATGGAATAGATAGAAATATTATTATGAGAAATCGAGGAGTGGGAAAAAACAAAAGAATCGAATTATGGTGTCATAGCAGAAAGCAGGCAGTAGAAATGCATATCCAAATGAAGAAAAAGTCAAAAGATGAGAAGATGAAACAACATATATCATTGGGTACAAACTTTAATGAACGTGAGAGAAAAACAAAAGACCTGCATAATTCACACATTAAATATCAATCTCAGAAATTTTTGCACTGGAATGCCCGCTCCTTGATGAATAAAATAGAAGAGTTGAAACAAGAATTGGATTTGAGTAATGCTAAGGTTATATGTGTTCAAGAGGCATGGTTGCCTGTAGACGAAAAGCGGCACCCTCGTTTCAAGAATTTTAATATTTTTAACAATTCACGAGCAAATGGCAGAGGTGGTGGTGTCATAACTTTGATACATAAATCTATAGTTGTTAGAAGTCATCAATCTTTCACCACCACAAATATGGAAGCACTTAGCTGTGACATAACTATTAACCAAGATGTTAATATAAGAGTAGTCAACGTGTATATTCCTAATCAATTAGTAACTGATGAGGAACTTCAAAAATTACTGATTTCAGATAAATGTCTCCTTATCATGGGTGATTTTAATGCTAGACATGGCTCTTGGAATAAAGGAAATGACAACAGGAATGGCCTAATAGTTTACGAATGGATTGTGAACTCCAATTTGGTACTTGTAAACGAAAACAAGGAACCAACATACCAGTCACCAAGTACAGGATCATTGAGTACATTGGACCTTACCCTGTCTTCTCCAGATCTGTTAGACATAATCAGTAATTGGTATGTGGGTAAAGATCTAATTAGTGACCACTTCCCAGTATATTTTAATATCGACAGTAAAGAGGGAAATGTTAATGCACATAGAGTTATTACTACGCAACATAAAATAAAAGATGCAAATTGGCCCCTATTTAGACATCTTACTAATAACACAGTAAACTGCACAGAAAGTAATACAGAAAACATTGTACAGAAACTAATGATTGCTGCCTCGGAAAGTATCCCTAGCATTAAGGTAAATAAAAATAAACAAAAGCCTAGTAACATTTGGTGGAATAAGAGAATATCCCTCCTTAGATTAGAAAGACAAAAAGCCAGAAAAATGTGGAAGAAATTTAGAACACCCGAAAATAGAAGCAAATACAACCAGGCATCGGCTAAATGTAAGAGAGCTATAAAAGAGGCTAAAAGGACCTCTTGGCATGACTTCATAGGTAGCATCAACTCAAACACACCTTGCTCAGCTGTATGGAAAAGATTTAAAGCAATTCAGGGAAAACCTGATAATAAAATCTATCAGATCACAAATCCGGATGGGATCATAACTACTAATGATAATAACATTGCTAATGTATTCAACAAATTATATGTCAAAAAGTCAGGTATTGAGGAAAATTGGCCGACTCATCTGAAGAATGAGAAAAAGAGCTTTCTTACAACTTTGAATGAAGCAATTTCCAAAACAGATGTCTGTGATAAACCTTTCACAGAAACTGAAATGAAGGCTGCAGTAGCACAATTGAAGTCATCTACGCCAGGAGAAGATAACATTCATAATTTAATGTTACAGCATTGTTCTGAGTCATTTATGGAAGAAATAAGATGCAATTTTACACAAATCTGGGAGACAGGTAACATACCACAAAAATGGAAACAGGCTATAATTATTCCACTTGTAAAACCAGGAAAATCTCCTGAACTTGCTTCTTCTTACAGGCCTATAGCCTTGACATCATGTCTCGGTAAACTTTTGGAGAGACTGGTTAATAACCGCTTAACTTGGAGGCTTGAAAATTATAATCTGCTGGGTTCACGTCTTTTCGGGTTCAGACCTAAACGAAGCACCTGTGATGCTTTACTAAACTTTACAGAAAGTATATATACCGGATTCTCAAACAAAATGTGTACATCAGCGGTGTTCATCGATTTCGAAGCAGCCTTTGATAAGGTCTCACGCATATCTATTATTTCGCAGTGTATGGAAATCGGTTTAAAAGGGAGGATATTGAAATACATTGTAGACTTCCTTAAGGATAGGAAAATTAAAACTAAGATCAATGATACATACTCTGAAGAAGAATGTACTCTAAACGGAATACCACAGGGGTCAGTCATTAGTCCTACTCTTTTTAACATAATGATGCAAAATTTAGGGAATATAGACCTTCCAGGCATCGGCATGGCTATTTTTGCAGATGATGTCACTATCTGGGCCACTGATAAAGACCCAACTGCTTCTACTCACCAACTGGAAAAGGCACTTAACAAAATCTCTGAGTGGTCTGAAAAATGGGGACTAACCATTTCAATATCAAAAACTGAAGTATGCTTCTTCTCCAGGCGATACTTGCACACAAACTATAAACCAGTTATAAACTTAAATGGAAACGTACTGCGGCATAACCCAAATCCTGTACTTCTGGGTATTAAACTGGATCCAAAACTACTGTGGAAAGAACATGTCCATTTCATAGCGGACAAATGTGCAAATAGAATAAAAGCGTTGAAAGTTATAGCCAGCAGGGCATGGGGAGCAGATACATATATATTAAGGAATTTTTATTTGTCCTTTGTAAGATCAAAAATCATGTATTGTTGTGAAGTTTGGGGTGGAACAGCTGAAACTCATATTCGAAAATTACAAATATTACAGAACTCATCTCTGAGGATTTGTTTGGGTTGTCCAAAAACCACAAGTATACAGTCTATGGAAATTGAACTGTCAGTCATGCCCTTTGACTTATATATAAAAAACAGAATGTGGAAGAAACATTTTCAGATGAAGGCAATTTCACTTAACACTCTTTCTAACATTGCATTGGTAACTAACATCCGACAGTCACTGTTCTACCATCATAACAAACCCTGCGAATCATTAAACACAATGGAATCAGGAAAAATTCCAGTTGTTTTGGAACAACAGCCCTGGCTTCGAATCCCAATAAAAACCAATCTTGAAATTCCTGGTTCACTCACAAAAGAAGATTCACCTCACTTACTAAAATCTGTCGCTATGGAATTGATAAACACCACATATAACAACTTTGTAAAAATCTACACAGATGGTTCCGTTGATAAAGAGAACCATAGGGGAGGTGCAGCTTTTCATTGTCCAGAATTAAACAAGGATTACTATGTGCCCTGCGATTCCTCTTCAAGTATGAATGCTGAATTGATGGCCTTAAATGCTGCTTTGGTTTTTAGCAATACTATGGATGCACAGAACATCTGCATTCTCACCGATTCCAGGTCGGCCCTTCAAGCCCTTCAAGTACAGCACACTACAGACTACCATTTTCGAACATCTGAAATAACTAAATTGTTAAAAAACTTAGAACAGAAAAATATTGTATTTCAATGGATCCCCAGTCATTGTGGTGTTCCTGGGAATGAGGAAGCTGACAGATCTGCCAAGGCGTCTTGCAACTTGTTTCCATCTCCTGAAAGTTGTTACTCCTTAACTAATTGCAAAGAGGCAGTTGATAAAGAATCTCAAATCTGTTGGAGAAAGAAATGGAGAGAATGCAATACTGGGCGCGAATATTATTCATTACAAAAACAACCTAATGATCCAAAGATCTTCAAGTCATTATCACGTTCAGTGGCATCTTTTGCGGCACGAGCTCGTATGGGACACATTGTCACCAATACATATTTGAAAAGGTTTCATATTACTAACGACTCTATCTGTGGAGTGTGCAAGCAAGAAGAGGAAACATTAGAGCACATACTTTTGAAGTGTCCTGTAACAGCAGCAACAAGGAGTCCCTTGATAAAGCAACTAGGACGGGAATGTACCCTGGACAGAATCTTGAAAGAAAGTTGTTTCTGGCCATTGGCAGAGTGTGTGTATAGGAGACATCGAGCCATCGAGGCCAACCTTGGAAGCTCGTAATAAGAAGTAAGAAGTAAGTATACATGTGACTAATGTATACATGTGACTAACATTTACAGGTGTAAAGTTTATACAGGTATCTAATGTATACATGTGACTAATATTTACGGGTGTAAAACCTATACATGTGACTAATCTATACAAGTGGCTTACATTTACAGGGGTAAAACATATACAGGTGACTAATGTATACATGTGACTAACATTTTTAGGTGTAAAAGCTACACAGATGACTAATGTATACATGTGAAAAATATTTACAGGTGTAAAACCTATACAGGTGACTAACATATACATGTGACTATGAAGGAACTTATGGTTGTGTAACTTAAAAATGGGTGAATAAGGTGTAGAGATGACTAACTATACTATTGGCTAAATTATGCACATAGTAACTTATGCACGTGTCAAACCTATACTGGTAACTAAAGAATAGAGGTGACTAAATTATACAGATTATACAAGGGTGGGTAAACTAATATATACAGGGTAATTAATATAAACATGTGAGTAAATAACGCAGGTAACAAAGCTAAAACATTTAATTATTTCCAAAACAAAGATGTATTAACTAATATTCATGTTTTTATTGTTTCAGGGACAATGACGAGGAAATGAATGAGGCAACGGCTGCGACAAGCTCTCCAACCAAGTAATTTCATATTTGAATTATTTATTTCTGCATTAATTCTGCATTCAACTTGCTATTCATTTTATACAATATACATGCTTTTATTTTTATTAATTGTGTATCTTTACAAAGACAAAATGGACAATATAGCTAAGGTATGTAAGTGTTTGAATTCAAATACATTCCAAAGGTTTTTCTTATCACCGAATCTTTAGATTCTAATTCACTCTTACCGTTTACCAAACCGTCCTACATTCAAACCACCGAGTCGTGAATGTATTATAGCAAATGAGCTTCAAGAAAACATAGTTATATTTCACACATATTTTAGATTTATTCGTTGAACCCATACATATGCAGGAAAATAGGTTAAAATCAATCAAGAGGCTTGTGAACAAATTCAAAAATAAACATTTCTAATAGCTTTACCTTTTTGTTGGAAATTTTAAATTCGAATTCCATTGTTATCAAGCTGAACTTTGCCTTACATCTAGCCACCATAAAACTCAGTACGTTTTTTTTAGCGCACTTGTTTAATTTTTTGTGATTCAGTAATATAGAAGTGAGTAGTTTTATAAATGTGTTCAACCCTACGGGTGAATAAATTATAAAAAACTCTAAATTTACTTGATTAATACAGGTGTTTACCCTATACACGTAACTACTTTATATAAAGAACAGGTGACCAGCTTCAAGAACAAGTTACTAACCTATAACTACGGATCTTTCCTTACCCTCACCTGAAACCACCAACTCAGCTCACCTCCAGCCAGCTCATCTCCTATCTCCCACTCATTTGTATAACAACACACCTTGTCCATAACTAACGATGTATTTTTCGAGTTCGACTTGTAGTTGAAATCCTGTATCTCAAGGAATAAATCTCTCAGAAGAATTCCTATATCCCAACGTACTTGCAATAACTTGTAACTGATGAATGTATACTGACGTGTTACGACTTTCCTAACCTAACCTATTTTGAGTTATTTCACTAAATTTATTATTATTTCGCTTTATCAATAATATTTCTATTAAAGTTCATACAACAAATTATTTATCTATACAATTTTCTATACAATTACCAAAATCATTATTTATGATTGAAATTTGTGTTTCAAAATAATATTCATATCGAAACCTATTTATTCATAACACAATTATTAGTCCTTATAGCTTACAATAACAAAATGAAATTTGTGTTTCAAAATATCAAAACATATTTGTTCATAACACAATTATTAGTCCTTATAGCTTACAATAACAAAATGAAATTTGTGTTTCAAAATAATATTCATATCAAAACATATTTATTCATAACACAATTATTAGTCCTTATAGCTTACAATAACAAAATGAAATTTGTGTTTCAAAATAATATTCATATCAAAACATATTTATTCATAGCACAATTATTAGTCCCTATAGCTTACAATAACAAAATGAAATTTGTGTTTCAAAATAATATTCATATCAAAAAATATTTATTCATAACACAATTATTTGTCCTTATAGCTTACAATAACAAAATGAAATTTGTATTTCATAAGCCAAAACACATATTTAGTAGTGTATTATTAATATGTTTTAATCAGTGTAATATTACGAAAACATCCATAAATAAATGTTCACATTATAATGATTCATTGCGAAGTAATTCTGGTTTTGCCTTACGAAAACCTTCAGCAGTTCCTGTACTCATTCTTATGACGTGATCTTTGATTGTTTAAAAAGGGCATAATTGTTCACATTATAGTGATTCATTACGAAGTAATTCAGGTTTTGAATTACGAAAACCTTCAGCAGTTCCTGTACTCATTCTTATGACGTGATCTTTGATTGTTTAAAAAGGGCATAACTGTTCCCATTATAGTGATTCATTGCGAAGTAATTCAGGTTTTGCCTTACGAAAACCTTCAGCAGTTCCTGTACTCATTCTTATGACGTGATCTTTGATTGTTTAAAAAGGGCATAACTGTTCCCATTATAGTGATTCATTGCGAAGTAATTCAGGTTTTGCCTTAAGAAAACCTTCAGCAGTTCCTGTACTCATTCTTATGACGTGATCTTTGATTGTTTAAAAAGGGCATAACTGTTCCCATTATAGTGATTCATTGCGAAGTAATTCAGGTTTTGCCTTACGAAAACCTTCAGCAGTTCCTGTACTCATTCTTATGACGTGATCTTTGATTGTTTAAAAAGGGCATAACTGTTCCCATTATAGTGATTCATTGCGAAATAATTCAGGTTTTGCCTTAAGAAAACCTTCAGCAGTTCCTGTACTCATTCTTATGAAGTGATCTTTGATTGTTTAAAAAGGGCATAACTGTTCCCATTATAGTGATTCATTGCGAAGTAATTCAGGTTTTGCCTTACGAAAACCTTCAGCAGTTCCTGTACTCATTCTTATGACGTGAACTTTGATTGTTTAAAAAGGGCATAACTGTTCCCATTATAGTGATTCATTGCGAAGTAATTCAGGTTTGCCTTACGAAAACCTTCAGCAGTTCCTGTACTCATTCTTATGACGTGATCTTTGATTGTTTAAAAAGGGCATAACTGTTCCCATTATAGTGATTCATTGCGAAGTAATTCAGGTTTTGCCTTACGAAAACCTTAAGCAGTTCCTGTACTCATTCTTATGACTTGATCTTTGATTGTTTAAAAAGGGCATGACTGTTCACATTATAGTGATTCATTGCGAAGTAATTCAGGTTTTGCCTTACGAAAACCTTCAGCAGTTCCTGTACTCATTCTTATGACGTGATCTTTGATTGTTTAAAAAGGGCATGACTGTTCACATTATAGTGATTCATTGCGAAGTAATTCTGGTTTTGAATTACGAAAACCTACAGTATTTCCAATACTCATTCTTATGACGTGATCTTTGATTGTTTAAAAAGGGCATGACTGTTCACATTATAGTGATTCATTGCGAAGTAATTCAGGTTTTGCCTTACGAAAACCTTCAGCAGTTCCTATACTCATTCTTATGACGTGATCTTTGATTGTTTAAAAAGGGCATGACTGTTCACATTATAGTGATTCATTGCGAAGTAATTCAGGTTTTGCCTTACGAAAACCTTCAGCAGTTCCTGTACTCATTCTTATGACGTGATCTTTGATTGTTTAAAAAGGGCATGACTGTTCACATTATAGTGATTCATTGCGAAGTAATTCTGGTTTTGAATTACGAAAACCTTCAGTAGTTCCTGTACTCATTCTTATGACGTGATCTTTGATTGTTTAAAAAGGGTATGACTGTTCACATTATAGTGATTCATTGCGAAGTAATTCAGGTTTTGCCTTACGAAAACACTCAGCAGTCCGTATCCTCTTTTTTTTAAATTGAGTTTTGATTGTGAAATAGGGCATAATTGTTCACATTTGATTGTTTGAATAAGGCACATCTGTTCACATTATAGTGATTAATTGGGAAACAAATTCAGATATTGCCTTACAAAAACACTCAGCAGTCCCTGGCCTCTTTCCTATGACTTGAACTTAGATTGTTTCGATAAGGAATAATTTTTCACAGTTTAGTGATTCATTGCGAAGTAATTCAGTTTTGCCTTACGAAAACACTCAGCAGTCCTTGTCCTCTTTCTTATGACTTTAGCTTAGATTGTTTGAATAAGGCATATCTGTTCGCATTATAGTGATTAACTGCGAACTAATTCAGATATTGCCTTACGAAAACACTCAGCAGCCCTTGTCCTCTTTCTTATGACTTTAGCTTAGATTGTTTGAATAAGGCATATCTGTTCGCATTATAGTGATTAACTGCGAACTAATTCAGATATTGCCTTACGAAAACACTCAGCAGCCCTTGTCCTCTTTCTTATGACTTTAGCTTAGATTGTTTGAATAAGGCATATCTGTTCGCATTATAGTGATTAACTGCGAACTAATTCAGATATTGCCTTACGAAAACACTCAGCAGTCCTTGTCCTCTTTCTTATGACTTTAGCTTAGATTGTTTGAATAAGGCATATCTGTTCGCATTATAGTGATTAACTGCGAACTAATTCAGATAATGCCTTACGAAAACACTCAGCAGTCCTTGTCCTCTTTCTTATGACTTAACTTAGATTGTTTCGATAAGAAATAATTTTTCACAATTTAGTGATTCATTGCGAAGTAATTCAGTTTTGCCTTACGAAAACACTCAGCAGTCCTTGTCCTCTTTCTTATGACTTTAGCTTAGATTGTTTGAATAAGGCATATCTGTTCGCATTATAGTGATTAACTGCGAACTAATTCAGATATTGCCTTACGAAAACACTCAGCAGTCCTTGTCCTCTTTCTTATGACTTAAGCTTTGATTGTTTGAATAAGGCATATCTGTTCGCATTATAGTGATTAACTGGGAACTAATTCAGATATTACCTTACGAACACACTCAGCAGTCCCTGGCCTCTTTCTTATGACTTAACTTAGATTGTTTCGATAAGAAATAATTTTTCACAATTTAGTGATTCATTGCGAAGTAATTCAGATATTGCCTTACGAAAACACTCAGCAGTCCTTGTCCTCTTTCTTATGACTTTAGCTTAGATTGTTTGAATAAGGCATATCTGTTCGCATTATAGTGATTAACTGCGAACTAATTCAGATATTGCCTTACGAAAACACTCAGCAGTCCTTGTCCTCTTTCTTATGACTTTAGCTTAGATTGTTTGAATAAGGCATATCTGTTCGCATTATAGTGATTAACTGCGCACTAATTCAGATATTGCCTTACGAAAACACTCAGCAGTCCTTGTCCTCTTTCTTATGACTTTAGCTTAGATTGTTTGAATAAGGCATATCTGTTCGCATTATAGTGATTAACTGCACACTAATTCAGATATTGCCTTACGAAAACACTCAGCAGTCCTTGTCCTCTTTCTTATGACTTTAGCTTAGATTGTTTGAATAAGGCATATCTGTTCGCATTATAGTGATTAACTGCGAACTAATTCAGATATTGCCTTACGAAAACACTCAGCAGCCCTTGTCCTCTTTCTTATGACTTTAGCTTAGATTGTTTGAATAAGGCATATCTGTTCGCATTATAGTGATTAACTGCGAACTAATTCAGATATTGCCTTACGAAAACACTCAGCAGCCCTTGTCCTCTTTCTTATGACTTTAGCTTAGATTGTTTGAATAAGGCATATCTGTTCGCATTATAGTGATTAACTGCGAACTAATTCAGATATTGCCTTACGAAAACACTCAGCAGTCCTTGTCCTCTTTCTTATGACTTTAGCTTAGATTGTTTGAATAAGGCATATCTGTTCGCATTATAGTGATTAACTGCGAACTAATTCAGATATTGCCTTACGAAAACACTCAGCAGTCCTTGTCCTCTTTCTTATGACTTAAGCTTTGATTGTTTGAATAAGGCATATCTGTTCGCATTATAGTGATTAACTGCGAACTAATTCAGATATTACCTTACGAAAACACTCAGCAGTCCCTGGCCTCTTTCTTATGACTTAACTTAGATTGTTTCGATAAGAAATAATTTTTCACAATTTAGTGATTCATTGCGAAGTAATTCAGTTTTGCCTTACGAAAACACTCAGCAGTCCTTGTCCTCTTTCTTATGACTTTAGCTTAGATTATTTTAATAGGGAATAAATCCTCTTATTTGAATAAGTTTTCCAAATTAAATATTTGTTACTGTTCGGAAAAGTACGGAAATTATTTTTTTCCTAGTTATAGTCTGCATTTTATACATTTAAATGAAGCATATATTTTCACATTCGAGTAATTCATTGCTCAGTTTTTCGAATTTATCAGTGTTATGGTACAGACACACATAATTGTTCACATTATAGTGATTCATTGCGAAGTTATCTAGGTTTTGCTTAACGAGAACACAGAGCAGTCCCTGTCCTCTTTCCTATGAATTTAGCTTTGATAGTTTAAATAATGCATAATTGTTCACATTATAGTGATTCATTGCTAAGTTATTCAGCTTTTGATCAATGAGAACACAGAGCAGTCCCTGTCCTCTTTCTTATGAATTTAGCTTTGATAGTTTAAATAATGCATAATTTTTCACACTATAGCGATTCATTGCGAAGTTATCCAGGTTTTGCTTAACAAGAACACAGAGCAGTCCCTGTCCTCTTTCTTATGAATTTAGCTTTGATAGTTTAAATAATGCATAATTGTTCACATTATAGTGATTCATTGCGAAGTTATCCAGGTTTTTCTTAACGAGAACACAGAGCAGTCCCTGTCCTCTTTCTTATGAATTTAGCTTTGATAGTTTAAATAAAGCATAATTGTTCACATTATAGTGACTCATTGCGAAGTTATTCAGCTTTTGATCAACGAGAACACAGAGCAGTCCCTGTCCTCTTTCTTATGAATTTAGCTTTGATAGTTTAAATAATGCATAATTTTTCACACTATAGTGATTCATTGCGAAGTTATCCACGTTTTGCTTAACGAGAACACAGAGCAGTCCCTGTCCTCTTTCTTATGAATTTAGCTTTGATAGTTTAAATAAAGCATAATTGTTCACATTATAGTGACTCATTGCGAAGTTATTCAGCTTTTGATCAACGAGAACACAGAGCAGTCCCTGTCCTCTTTCTTATGAATTTAGCTTTGATAGTTTAAATAATGCATAATTGTTCACATTATAGTGATTCATTGCCAAGTTATCCTGGTTTTGCTTAACGAGAACACAGAGCAGTCCCTGTCCTCTTTCTTATGCATTTATCTTTGATAGTTTAAATAATGCATAATTGTTCACATTATAGTGATTCATTGCTAAGTTATTCAGCTTTTGATCAATGAGAACACAGAGCAGTCCCTGTCCTCTTTCTTATGAATTTAGCTTTGATAGTTTAAATAATGCATAATTTTTCACACTATAGCGATTCATTGCGAAGTTATCCACGTTTTGCTTAACAAGAACACAGAGCAGTCCCTGTCCTCTTTCTTATGAATTTAGCTTTGATAGTTTAAATAATGCATAATTGTTCACATTATAGTGATTCATTGCGAAGTTATCCAGGTTTTTCTTAACGAGAACACAGAGCAGTCCCTGTCCTCTTTCTTATGAATTTAGCTTTGATAGTTTAAATAATGCATAATTGTTCACATTATAGTGATTCATTGCGAAGTTATCCAGTCTTTTCTTAACGAGAACACAGAGCAGTCCCCGTCCTCTTTCTTATGAATTTAGATTTGATAGTTTAAATAATGCATAATTATTCACATTATAGTGATTCTTTGCGAAGTTATCCAGGCTTTGCTTATCGAGAACACAGAGCCGTCCCTGTCCTCTTTCTTATGAATTTATCTTTGATAGTTTAAATAATGCATAATTGTTCACATTATAGTGATTCATTGCCAAGTTATCCTGAATTTGCTTAACGAGAACACAGAGCAGTCCCTGTCCTCTTTCTTATGAATTTATCTTTGATAGTTTAAATAATGCATAATTGTTCACATTATAGTGATTCATTGCTAAGTTATTCAGCTTTTGATCAATGAGAACACAGAGCAGTCCCTGTCCTTTTTCTTATGAATTTAGCTTTGATAGTTTAAATAATGCATAATTGTTCACAATATAGTGATTCATTGCGAAGTTATAAAGCTGTTGCTTAACAAGAACACAGAGCAGTCCCTGTCCTCTTTCTTATGAATTTATCTTTGATAGTTTAAATAATGCATAATTGTTCACATTATAGTGTCTCATTGCGAAGTTATCCATTCTTTGATTATCGAGAACACAGAGCCGTCCCTGTCCTCTTTCTTATGAGTTTAGCTTTGATAGTTTAAATAACGCATAATTGTTCACATTATAGTGATTCATTGCGAAGTTATCTAGGTTTTGCTTAACGAGAACACAGAGCAGTCCCTGTCCTCTTTCCTATGAATTTAGCTTTGATAGTTTAAATAATGCATAATTGTTCACATTATAGTGATTCATTGCAAAGTTATCCAGGTTTTGCTTAACGAGAACACAGAGCAGTCCCAGTCCTCATTCTTATGAATTTAGCTTTGATAGTTTAAATAATGCTTAATTGTTCACACTATAGTGATTCATTGCGAAGTAATCCAGGTTTTGCTTAACGAGAACACAGAGCAGTCCCTGTCTTCTTTCTTATGAATTTAGCTTTGATAGTTTAAATAAAGCATAATTGTACACATTATAGTGACTCATTGCGACGTTATTCAGCTTTTGATCAACGAGAACACAGAGCAGTCCCTGTCCTCTTTCTTATGAATTTAGCTTTGATAGTTTAAATAATGCATAATTTTTCACACTATAGTGATTCATTGCGAAGTTATCCAGGTTTTGCTTAACGAGAACACAGTGCAGTCCCTGTCCTCTTTCTTATGAATTTAGCTTTGATAGTTTAAATATTGCATAATTGTTCACAATATAGTGATTCATTGCGAAGTTATCCAGGTTTTTCTTAACGACAACGCAGAGCAGTCCCTGTCCTCTTTCTTATGAATTTAGCTTTGATAGTTTAAATAATGCATAATTGTTCACACTATAGTGATTCATTGCGAAGTAATCCAGGTTTTGCTTAACGAGAACACAGAGCAGTCCCTGTCCTCTTTCTTATGAATTTAGCTTTGATAGTTTAAATAAAGCATAATTGTTCACATTATAGTGACTCATTGCGAAGTTATTCAGCTTTTGATCAACGAGAACACAGAGCAGTCCCTGTCCTCTTTCTTATGAATTTAGCTTTGATAGTTTAAATAATGCATAATTTTTCACACTATAGCGATTCATTGCGAAGTTATCCAGGTTTTGCTTAACAAGAACACAGAGCAGTCCCTGTCCTCTTTCTTATGAATTTAGCTTTGATAGTTTAAATAAAGCATAATTGTTCACATTATAGTGACTCATTGCGAAGTTATTCAGCTTTTGATCAACGAGAACACAGAGCAGTCCCTGTCCTCTTTCTTATGAATTTAGCTTTGATAGTTTAAATAATGCATAATTGTTCACATTATAGTGATTCATTGCCAAGTTATCCTGGTTTTGCTTAACGAGAACACAGAGCAGTCCCTGTCCTCTTTCTTATGCATTTATCTTTGATAGTTTAAATAATGCATAATTGTTCACATTATAGTGATTCATTGCTAAGTTATTCAGCTTTTGATCAATGAGAACACAGAGCAGTCCCTGTCCTCTTTCTTATGAATTTAGCTTTGATAGTTTAAATAATGCATAATTTTTCACACTATAGCGATTCATTGCGAAGTTATCCACGTTTTGCTTAACAAGAACACAGAGCAGTCCCTGTCCTCTTTCTTATGAATTTAGCTTTGATAGTTTAAATAATGCATAATTGTTCACATTATAGTGATTCATTGCGAAGTTATCCAGGTTTTTCTTAACGAGAACACAGAGCAGTCCCTGTCCTCTTTCTTATGAATTTAGCTTTGATAGTTTAAATAATGCATAATTGTTCACATTATAGTGATTCATTGCGAAGTTATCCAGTCTTTTCTTAACGAGAACACAGAGCAGTCCCCGTCCTCTTTCTTATGAATTTAGATTTGATAGTTTAAATAATGCATAATTATTCACATTATAGTGATTCTTTGCGAAGTTATCCAGGCTTTGCTTATCGAGAACACAGAGCCGTCCCTGTCCTCTTTCTTATGAATTTATCTTTGATAGTTTAAATAATGCATAATTGTTCACATTATAGTGATTCATTGCTACTTTATTCAGCTTTTGATCAATGAGAACACAGAGCAGTCCCTGTCCTCTTTCTCATGAATTTAGCTTTGATAGTTTAAATAATGCATAATTGTTCACACTATAGTGATTCATTGCGAAGTTATCCAGGTTTTGCTTAACGAGAACACAGAGCAGTCCCTGCAATCTTTCTTATGAATTTATCTTTGATAGTTTAAATAATGCATAATTGTTCACATTATAGTGATTCATTGCGAAGTTATCCAGGCTTTGCTTATCGAGAACACAGAGCAGTCCCTGTCCTCTTTCCTATGAATTTAGCTTTGATAGTTTAAATAATGCATAATTGTTCACATTATAGTGATTCATTGCCAAGTTATCCTGAATTTGCTTAACGAGAACACAGAGCAGTCCCTGTCCTCTTTCTTATGAATTTATCTTTGATAGTTTAAATAATGCATAATTGTTCACATTATAGTGATTCATTGCTAAGTTATTCAGCTTTTGATCAATGAGAACACAGAGCAGTCCCTGTCCTTTTTCTTATGAATTTAGCTTTGATAGTTTAAATAATGCATAATTGTTCACAATATAGTGATTCATTGCGAAGTTATAAAGCTGTTGCTTAACAAGAACACAGAGCAGTCCCTGTCCTCTTTCTTATGAATTTATCTTTGATAGTTTAAATAATGCATAATTGTTCACATTATAGTGTCTCATTGCGAAGTTATCCATTCTTTGATTATCGAGAACACAGAGCCGTCCCTGTCCTCTTTCTTATGAGTTTAGCTTTGATAGTTTAAATAACGCATAATTGTTCACATTATAGTGATTCATTGCGAAGTTATCTAGGTTTTGCTTAACGAGAACACAGAGCAGTCCCTGTCCTCTTTCCTATGAATTTAGCTTTGATAGTTTAAATAATGCATAATTGTTCACATTATAGTGATTCATTGCAAAGTTATCCAGGTTTTGCTTAACGAGAACACAGAGCAGTCCCAGTCCTCATTCTTATGAATTTAGCTTTGATAGTTTAAATAATGCTTAATTGTTCACACTATAGTGATTCATTGCGAAGTAATCCAGGTTTTGCTTAACGAGAACACAGAGCAGTCCCTGTCTTCTTTCTTATGAATTTAGCTTTGATAGTTTAAATAAAGCATAATTGTACACATTATAGTGACTCATTGCGACGTTATTCAGCTTTTGATCAACGAGAACACAGAGCAGTCCCTGTCCTCTTTCTTATGAATTTAGCTTTGATAGTTTAAATAATGCATAATTTTTCACACTATAGTGATTCATTGCGAAGTTATCCAGGTTTTGCTTAACGAGAACACAGTGCAGTCCCTGTCCTCTTTCTTATGAATTTAGCTTTGATAGTTTAAATATTGCATAATTGTTCACAATATAGTGATTCATTGCGAAGTTATCCAGGTTTTTCTTAACGACAACGCAGAGCAGTCCCTGTCCTCTTTCTTATGAATTTAGCTTTGATAGTTTAAATAATGCATAATTGTTCACACTATAGTGATTCATTGCGAAGTAATCCAGGTTTTGCTTAACGAGAACACAGAGCAGTCCCTGTCCTCTTTCTTATGAATTTAGCTTTGATAGTTTAAATAAAGCATAATTGTTCACATTATAGTGACTCATTGCGAAGTTATTCAGCTTTTGATCAACGAGAACACAGAGCAGTCCCTGTCCTCTTTCTTATGAATTTAGCTTTGATAGTTTAAATAATGCATAATTTTTCACACTATAGCGATTCATTGCGAAGTTATCCAGGTTTTGCTTAACAAGAACACAGAGCAGTCCCTGTCCTCTTTCTTATGAATTTAGCTTTGATAGTTTAATAATGCATAATTGTTCACACTATAGTGATTCATTGCGAAGTAATCCAGGTTTTGCTTAACGAGAACACAGAGCAGTCCCTGTCCTCTTTCCTATGAATTTAGCTTTGATAGTTTAAATAATGCATAATTGTTCACATTATAGTGACTCATTGCGAAGTTATTCAGCTTTTGATCAACGGGAACACAGAGCAGTCCCTGTCCTCTTTCTTATGAATATAGCTTTGATAGTTTAAATAATGCATAATTTTTCACACTATAGTGATTCATTGCGAAGTTATCCAGGTTTTGCTGAACGAGAACACAGAGCAGTCCCTGTCCTCTTTCTTATGAATTTAGCTTTGATAGTTTAAATAATGCATAATTGTTCACATTATAGTGATTCATTGCGAAGTTATCCAGGTTTTTCTTAACGCGAACACAGAGCAGTCCCTGTCCTCTTTCTTATGAATTTAGCTTTGATAGTTTAAATAATGCATAATTGTTCACACTATAGTGATTCATTGCGAAGTAATCCAGGTTTTGCTTAACGAGAACACAGAGCAGTCCCTGTTCTCTTTCTTATGAATTTAGCTTTGATAGTTTAAATAAAGCATAATTGTTCACATTATAGTGACTCATTGCGAAGTTATTCAGCTTTTGATCAACGAGAACACAGAGCAGTCCCTGTCCTCTTTCTTATGAATTTAGCTTTGATAGTTTAAATAATGCATAATTTTTCACACTATAGTGATTCATTGCGAAGTTATCCAGGTTTTGCTTAACGAGAACACAGAGCAGTCCCTGTCCCCTTTCTTATGAATTTAGCTTTGATAGTTTAAATAATGCATAATTGTTCACATTATAGTGATTCATTGCGAAGTTATCCAGGCTTTGCTTATCGAGAACACAGAGCAGACCCTGTCCTCTTTCCTATGAATTTAGCTTTGATAGTTTAAATAATGCATAATTGTTCACATTATAGTGATTCATTGCCAAGTTTTCCTGGTTTTGCTTAACGAGAACACAGAGCAGTCCCTGTCCTCTTTCTTATGAATTTAGCTTTGATAGTTTAATTAATGCATAATTGTTCACATTATAGTGATTCATTGCGAAGTTATCCAGTCTTTTCTTAACGAGAACACAGAGCAGTCCCCGTCCTCTTTCTTATGAATTTAGATTTGATAGTTTAAATAATGCATAATTATTCACATTATAGTGATTCTTTGCGAAGTTATCCAGGCTTTGCTTATCGAGAACACAGAGCCGTCCCTGTCCTCTTTCTTATGAATTTATCTTTGATAGTTTAAATAATGCATAATTGTTCACATTATAGTGATTCATTGCTACTTTATTCAGCTTTTGATCAATGAGAACACAGAGCAGTCCCTGTCCTCTTTCTCATGAATTTAGCTTTGATAGTTTAAATAATGCATAATTGTTCACACTATAGTGATTCATTGCGAAGTTATCCAGGTTTTGCTTAACGAGAACACAGAGCAGTCCCTGCAATCTTTCTTATGAATTTATCTTTGATAGTTTAAATAATGCATAATTGTTCACATTATAGTGATTCATTGCGAAGTTATCCAGGCTTTGCTTATCGAGAACACAGAGCAGTCCCTGTCCTCTTTCCTATGAATTTAGCTTTGATAGTTTAAATAATGCATAATTGTTCACATTATAGTGATTCATTGCCAAGTTATCCTGAATTTGCTTAACGAGAACACAGAGCAGTCCCTGTCCTTTTTCTTATGAATTTATCTTTGATAGTTTAAATAATGCATAATTGTTCACATTATAGTGATTCATTGCGAAGTTATCCATTCTTTGATTATCGAGAACACAGAGCCGTCCCTGTCCTCTTTCTTATGAGTTTAGCTTTGATAGTTTAAATAACGCATAATTGTTCACATTATAGTGATTCATTGCGAAGTTATCTAGGTTTTGCTTAACGAGAACACAGAGCAATCCCTGTCCTCTTTCCTATGAATTCAGCTTTGATAGTTCAAATAATGCATAATTGTTCACATTATAGTGATTCATTGCAAAGTTATCCAGGTTTTGCTTAACGAGAACACAGAGCAGTCCCAGTCCTCATTCTTATGAATTTAGCTTTGATAGTTTAAATAATGCCTAATTGTTCACACTATAGTGATTCATTGCGAAGTAATCCAGGTTTTGCTTAACGAGAACACAGAGCAGTCCCTGTCCTCTTTCTCATGAATTTAGCTTTGATAGTTTAAATAATGCATAATTGTTCACACTATAGTGATTCATTGCGAAGTTATCCAGGTTTTGCTTAACGAGAACACAGAGCAGTCCCTGCAATCTTTAATATGAATTTATCTTTGATAGTTTAAATAATGCATAATTGTTCACATTATAGTGATTCATTGCGAAGTTATCCAGGCTTTGCTTATCGAGAACACAGAGCAGTCCCTGTCCTCTTTCCTATGAATTTAGCTTTGATAGTTTAAATAATGCATAATTGTTCACATTATAGTGATTCATTGCCAAGTTATCCTGAATTTGCTTAACGAGAACACAGAGCAGTCCCTGTCCTCTTTCTTATGAATTTATCTTTGATAGTTTAAATAATGCATAATTGTTCACATTATAGTGATTCATTGCTAAGTTATTCAGCTTTTGATCAATGAGAACACAGAGCAGTCCCTGTCCTTTTTCTTATGAATTTAGCTTTGATAGTTTAAATAATGCATAATTGTTCACAATATAGTGATTCATTGCGAAGTTATAAAGCTGTTGCTTAACAAGAACACAGAGCAGTCCCTGTCCTCTTTCTTATGAATTTATCTTTGATAGTTTAAATAATGCATAATTGTTCACAATATAGTGTCTCATTGCGAAGTTATCCATTCTTTGATTATCGAGAACACAGAGCCGTCCCTGTCCTCTTTCTTATGAGTTTAGCTTTGATAGTTTAAATAACGCATAATTGTTCACATTATAGTGATTCATTGCGAAGTTATCTAGGTTTTGCTTAACGAGAACACAGAGCAGTCCCTGTCCTCTTTCCTATGAATTCAGCTTTGATAGTTTAAATAATGCATAATTGTTCACATTATAGTGATTCATTGCAAAGTTATCCAGGTTTTGCTTAACGAGAACACAGAGCAGTCCCAGTCCTCATTCTTATGAATTTAGCTTTGATAGTTTAAATAATGCTTAATTGTTCACACTATAGTGATTCATGGCGAAGTAATCCAGGTTTTGCTTAACGAGAACACAGAGCAGTCCCTGTCTTCTTTCTTATGAATTTAGCTTTGATAGTTTAAATAAAGCATAATTGTACACATTATAGTGACTCATTGCGAAGTTATTCAGCTTTTGATCAACGAGAACACAGAGCAGTCCCTGTCCTCTTTCTTATGAATTTAGCTTTGATAGTTTAAATAATGCATAATTTTTTACACTATAGTGATTCATTGCGAAGTTATCCAGGTTTTGCTTAACGAGAACACAGTGCAGTCCCTGTCCTCTTTCTTATGAATTTAGCTTTGATAGTTTAAATATTGCATAATTGTTCACATTATAGTGATTCATTG
This sequence comes from Prosapia bicincta, assembly GCA_036971475.1. NCBI lineage: Eukaryota > Metazoa > Arthropoda > Insecta > Hemiptera > Cercopidae > Prosapia > Prosapia bicincta. The sequence continues at coordinate 250,969,806 of JBAIZL010000001.1, read as the reverse complement.
CGAAGTTATCCAGGTTTTTCTTAACGACAACACAGAGCAGTCCCTGTCCTCTTTCTTATGAATTTAGCTTTGATAGTTTAAATAATGCATAATTGTTCACACTATAGTGATTCATTGCGAAGTAATCCAGGTTTTGCTTAACGAGAACACAGAGCAGTCCCTGTCCTCTTTCTTATGAATTTAGCTTTGATAGTTTAAATAAAGCATAATTGTTCACATTATAGTGACTCATTGCGAAGTTATCCAGGTTTTGCTTAACAAGAACACAGAGCAGTCCCTGTCCTCTTTCTTATGAATTTAGCTTTGATAGTTTAATAATGCATAATTGTTCACACTATAGTGATTCATTGCGAAGTAATCCAGGTTTTGCTTAACGAGAACACAGAGCAGTCCCTGTCCTCTTTCCTATGAATTTAGCTTTGATAGTTTAAATAATGCATAATTGTTCACATTATAGTGACTCATTGCGAAGTTATTCAGCTTTTGATCAACGGGAACACAGAGCAGTCCCTGTCCTCTTTCTTATGAATATAGCTTTGATAGTTTAAATAATGCATAATTTTTCACACTATAGTGATTCATTGCGAAGTTATCCAGGTTTTGCTGAACGAGAACACAGAGCAGTCCCTGTCCTCTTTCTTATGAATTTAGCTTTGATAGTTTAAATAATGCATAATTGTTCACATTATAGTGATTCATTGCGAAGTTATCCAGGTTTTTCTTAACGAGAACACAGAGCAGTCCCTGTCCTCTTTCTTATGAATTTAGCTTTGATAGTTTAAATAATGCATAATTTTTCACACTATAGCGATTCATTGCGAAGTTATCCAGGTTTTGCTTAACAAGAACACAGAGCAGTCCCTGTCCTCTTTCTTATGATTTTAGCTTTGATAGTTTAAATAATGCATAATTGTTCACATTATAGTGATTCATTGCGAAGTTATCCATTCTTTGATTATCGAGAACACAGAGCCGTCCCTGTCCTCTTTCTTATGAGTTTAGCTTTGATAGTTTAAATAACGCATAATTGTTCACATTATAGTGATTCATTGCGAAGTTATCTAGGTTTTGCTTAACGAGAACACAGAGCAATCCCTGTCCTCTTTCCTATGAATTCAGCTTTGATAGTTCAAATAATGCATAATTGTTCACATTATAGTGATTCATTGCAAAGTTATCCAGGTTTTGCTTAACGAGAACACAGAGCAGTCCCAGTCCTCATTCTTATGAATTTAGCTTTGATAGTTTAAATAATGCCTAATTGTTCACACTATAGTGATTCATTGCGAAGTAATCCAGGTTTTGCTTAACGAGAACACAGAGCAGTCCCTGTCTTCTTTCTTATGAATTTAGCTTTGATAGTTTAAATAAAGCATAATTGTACACATTATAGTGACTCATTGCGAAGTTATTCAGCTTTTGATCAACGAGAACACAGAGCAGTCCCTGTCCTCTTTCTCATGAATTTAGCTTTGATAGTTTAAATAATGCATAATTGTTCACACTATAGTGATTCATTGCGAAGTTATCCAGGTTTTGCTTAACGAGAACACAGAGCAGTCCCTGCAATCTTTAATATGAATTTATCTTTGATAGTTTAAATAATGCATAATTGTTCACATTATAGTGATTCATTGCGAAGTTATCCAGGCTTTGCTTATCGAGAACACAGAGCAGTCCCTGTCCTCTTTCCTATGAATTTAGCTTTGATAGTTTAAATAATGCATAATTGTTCACATTATAGTGATTCATTGCCAAGTTATCCTGAATTTGCTTAACGAGAACACAGAGCAGTCCCTGTCCTCTTTCTTATGAATTTATCTTTGATAGTTTAAATAATGCATAATTGTTCACATTATAGTGATTCATTGCTAAGTTATTCAGCTTTTGATCAATGAGAACACAGAGCAGTCCCTGTCCTTTTTCTTATGAATTTAGCTTTGATAGTTTAAATAATGCATAATTGTTCACAATATAGTGATTCATTGCGAAGTTATAAAGCTGTTGCTTAACAAGAACACAGAGCAGTCCCTGTCCTCTTTCTTATGAATTTATCTTTGATAGTTTAAATAATGCATAATTGTTCACAATATAGTGTCTCATTGCGAAGTTATCCATTCTTTGATTATCGAGAACACAGAGCCGTCCCTGTCCTCTTTCTTATGAGTTTAGCTTTGATAGTTTAAATAACGCATAATTGTTCACATTATAGTGATTCATTGCGAAGTTATCTAGGTTTTGCTTAACGAGAACACAGAGCAGTCCCTGTCCTCTTTCCTATGAATTCAGCTTTGATAGTTTAAATAATGCATAATTGTTCACATTATAGTGATTCATTGCAAAGTTATCCAGGTTTTGCTTAACGAGAACACAGAGCAGTCCCAGTCCTCATTCTTATGAATTTAGCTTTGATAGTTTAAATAATGCTTAATTGTTCACACTATAGTGATTCATGGCGAAGTAATCCAGGTTTTGCTTAACGAGAACACAGAGCAGTCCCTGTCTTCTTTCTTATGAATTTAGCTTTGATAGTTTAAATAAAGCATAATTGTACACATTATAGTGACTCATTGCGAAGTTATTCAGCTTTTGATCAACGAGAACACAGAGCAGTCCCTGTCCTCTTTCTTATGAATTTAGCTTTGATAGTTTAAATAATGCATAATTTTTTACACTATAGTGATTCATTGCGAAGTTATCCAGGTTTTGCTTAACGAGAACACAGTGCAGTCCCTGTCCTCTTTCTTATGAATTTAGCTTTGATAGTTTAAATATTGCATAATTGTTCACATTATAGTGATTCATTGCGAAGTTATCCAGGTTTTTCTTAACGACAACACAGAGCAGTCCCTGTCCTCTTTCTTATGAATTTAGCTTTGATAGTTTAAATAATGCATAATTGTTCACACTATAGTGATTCATTGCGAAGTAATCCAGGTTTTGCTTAACGAGAACACAGAGCAGTCCCTGTCCTCTTTCTTATGAATTTAGCTTTGATAGTTTAAATAAAGCATAATTGTTCACATTATAGTGACTCATTGCGAAGTTATCCAGGTTTTGCTTAACAAGAACACAGAGCAGTCCCTGTCCTCTTTCTTATGAATTTAGCTTTGATAGTTTAATAATGCATAATTGTTCACACTATAGTGATTCATTGCGAAGTAATCCAGGTTTTGCTTAACGAGAACACAGAGCAGTCCCTGTCCTCTTTCCTATGAATTTAGCTTTGATAGTTTAAATAATGCATAATTGTTCACATTATAGTGACTCATTGCGAAGTTATTCAGCTTTTGATCAACGGGAACACAGAGCAGTCCCTGTCCTCTTTCTTATGAATATAGCTTTGATAGTTTAAATAATGCATAATTTTTCACACTATAGTGATTCATTGCGAAGTTATCCAGGTTTTGCTGAACGAGAACACAGAGCAGTCCCTGTCCTCTTTCTTATGAATTTAGCTTTGATAGTTTAAATAATGCATAATTGTTCACATTATAGTGATTCATTGCGAAGTTATCCAGGTTTTTCTTAACGAGAACACAGAGCAGTCCCTGTCCTCTTTCTTATGAATTTAGCTTTGATAGTTTAAATAATGCATAATTTTTCACACTATAGCGATTCATTGCGAAGTTATCCAGGTTTTGCTTAACAAGAACACAGAGCAGTCCCTGTCCTCTTTCTTATGAATTTAGCTTTGATAGTTTAAATAATGCATAATTGTTCACATTATAGTGACTCATTGCGAAGTTATTCAGCTTTTGATCAACGAGAACACAGAGCAGTCCCTGTCCTCTTTCTTATGAATTTAGCTTTGATAGTTTAAATAATGCATAATTTTTCACACTATAGTGATTCATTGCGAAGTTATCCAGGTTTTGCTTAACGAGAACACAGAGCAGTCCCTGTCCTCTTTCTTATGAATTTAGCTTTGATAGTTTAAATAATGCATAATTGTTCACATTATAGTGATTCATTGCGAAGTTATCCAGGCTTTGCTTATCGAGAACACAGAGCAGTCCCTGTCCTCTTTCCTATGAATTTAGCTTTGATAGTTTAAATAATGCATAATTGTTCACATTATAGTGATTCATTGCCAAGTTTTCCTGGTTTTGCTTAACGAGAACACAGAGCAGTCCCTGTCCTCTTTCTTATGAATTTATCTTTGATAGTTTAAATAATGCATAATTGTTCACATTATAGTGATTCATTGCGAAGTAATCCAGGTTTTGCTTAACGAGAACACAGAGCAGTCCCTGTCCTCTTTCTTATGAATTTAGCTTTGATAGTTTAAATAAAGCATAATTGTTCACATTATAGTGACTCATTGCGAAGTTATTCAGCTTTTGATCAACGAGAACACAGAGCAGTCCCTGTCCTCTTTCTTATGAATTTAGCTTTGATAGTTTAAATAATGCATAATTTTTCACACTATAGCGATTCATTGCGAAGTTATCCAGGTTTTGCTTAACAAGAACACAGAGCAGTCCCTGTCCTCTTTCTTATGAATTTAGCTTTGATAGTTTAATAATGCATAATTGTTCACACTATAGTGATTCATTGCGAAGTAATCCAGGTTTTGCTTAACGAGAACACAGAGCAGTCCCTGTCCTCTTTCCTATGAATTTAGCTTTGATAGTTTAAATAATGCATAATTGTTCACATTATAGTGACTCATTGCGAAGTTATTCAGCTTTTGATCAACGGGAACACAGAGCAGTCCCTGTCCTCTTTCTTATGAATATAGCTTTGATAGTTTAAATAATGCATAATTTTTCACACTATAGTGATTCATTGCGAAGTTATCCATGTTTTGCTGAACGAGAACACAGAGCAGTCCCTGTCCTCTTTCTTATGAATTTAGCTTTGATAGTTTAAATAATGCATAATTGTTCACATTATAGTGATTCATTGCGAAGTTATCCAGGTTTTTCTTAACGAGAACACAGAGCAGTCCCTGTCCTCTTTCTTATGAATTTAGCTTTGATAGTTTAAATAATGCATAATTGTTCACACTATAGTGATTCATTGCGAAGTAATCCAGGTTTTGCTTAACGAGAACACAGAGCAGTCCCTGTTCTCTTTCTTATGAATTTAGCTTTGATAGTTTAAATAAAGCATAATTGTTCACATTATAGTGACTCATTGCGAAGTTATTCAGCTTTTGATCAACGAGAACACAGAGCAGTCCCTGTCCTCTTTCTTATGAATTTAGCTTTGATAGTTTAAATAATGCATAATTTTTCACACTATAGTGATTCATTGCGAAGTTATCCAGGTTTTGCTTAACGAGAACACAGAGCAGTCCCTGTCCCCTTTCTTATGAATTTAGCTTTGATAGTTTAAATAATGCATAATTGTTCACATTATAGTGATTCATTGCGAAGTTATCCAGGCTTTGCTTATCGAGAACACAGAGCAGACCCTGTCCTCTTTCCTATGAATTTAGCTTTGATAGTTTAAATAATGCATAATTGTTCACATTATAGTGATTCATTGCCAAGTTTTCCTGGTTTTGCTTAACGAGAATACAGAGCAGTCCCTGTCCTCTTTCTTATGAATTTAGCTTTGATAGTTTAAATAATGCATAATTGTTCACACTATAGTGATTCATTGCGAAGTTATCCAGGTTTTGCTTAACGAGAACACAGAGCAGTCCCTGTCCTCTTTCTTATGAATTTAGCTTTGATAGTTTAAATAATGCATAATTGTTCACATTATAGTGATTCATTGCGAAGTTATCCAGGCTTTGCTTATCGAGAACACAGATCAGTCCCTGTCCTCTTTCCTATGAATTTAGCTTTGATAGTTTAAATAATGCATAATTGTTCACATTATAGTGATTCATTGCCAAGTTTTCCTGGTTTTGCTTAACGAGAACACAGAGCAGTCCCTGTCCTCTTTCTTATGAATTTATCTTTGATAGTTTAAATAATGCATAATTGTTCACATTATAGTGATTCATTGCGAAGTAATCCAGGTTTTGCTTAACGAGAACACAGAGCAGTCCCTGTCCTCTTTCTTATGAATTTAGCTTTGATAGTTTAAATAAAGCATAATTGTTCACATTATAGTGACTCATTGCGAAGTTATTCAGCTTTTGATCAACGAGAACACAGAGCAGTCCCTGTCCTCTTTCTTATGAATTTAGCTTTGATAGTTTAAATAATGCATAATTTTTCACACTATAGCGATTCATTGCGAAGTTATCCAGGTTTTGCTTAACAAGAACACAGAGCAGTCCCTGTCCTCTTTCTTATGAATTTAGCTTTGATAGTTTAATAATGCATAATTGTTCACACTATAGTGATTCATTGCGAAGTAATCCAGGTTTTGCTTAACGAGAACACAGAGCAGTCCCTGTCCTCTTTCCTATGAATTTAGCTTTGATAGTTTAAATAATGCATAATTGTTCACATTATAGTGACTCATTGCGAAGTTATTCAGCTTTTGATCAACGGGAACACAGAGCAGTCCCTGTCCTCTTTCTTATGAATATAGCTTTGATAGTTTAAATAATGCATAATTTTTCACACTATAGTGATTCATTGCGAAGTTATCCAGGTTTTGCTGAACGAGAACACAGAGCAGTCCCTGTCCTCTTTCTTATGAATTTAGCTTTGATAGTTTAAATAATGCATAATTGTTCACATTATAGTGATTCATTGCGAAGTTATCCAGGTTTTTCTTAACGAGAACACAGAGCAGTCCCTGTCCTCTTTCTTATGAATTTAGCTTTGATAGTTTAAATAATGCATAATTGTTCACACTATAGTGATTCATTGCGAAGTAATCCAGGTTTTGCTTAACGAGAACACAGAGCAGTCCCTGTTCTCTTTCTTATGAATTTAGCTTTGATAGTTTAAATAAAGCATAATTGTTCACATTATAGTGACTCATTGCGAAGTTATTCAGCTTTTGATCAACGAGAACACAGAGCAGTCCCTGTCCTCTTTCTTATGAATTTAGCTTTGATAGTTTAAATAATGCATAATTTTTCACACTATAGTGATTCATTGCGAAGTTATCCAGGTTTTGCTTAACGAGAACACAGAGCAGTCCCTGTCCCCTATCTTATGAATTTAGCTTTGATAGTTTAAATAATGCATAATTGTTCACATTATAGTGATTCATTGCGAAGTTATCCAGGCTTTGCTTATCGAGAACACAGAGCAGACCCTGTCCTCTTTCCTATGAATTTAGCTTTGATAGTTTAAATAATGCATAATTGTTCACATTATAGTGATTCATTGCCAAGTTTTCCTGGTTTTGCTTAACGAGAATACAGAGCAGTCCCTGTCCTCTTTCTTATGAATTTAGCTTTGATAGTTTAAATAATGCATAATTGTTCACATTATAGTGATTCATTGCGAAGTTATCCAGTCTTTTCTTAACGAGAACACAGAGCAGTCCCCGTCCTCTTTCTTATGAATTTAGATTTGATAGTTTAAATAATGCATAATTTTTCACACTATAGTGATTCATTGCGAAGTAATCCAGGTTTTGCTTAACGAGAACACAGAGCAGTCCCTGTTCTCTTTCTTATGAATTTAGCTTTGATAGTTTAAATAAAGCATAATTGTTCACATTATAGTGACTCATTGCGAAGTTATTCAGCTTTTGATCAACGAGAACACAGAGCAGTCCCTGTCCTCTTTCTTATGAATTTAGCTTTGATAGTTTAAATAATGCATAATTTTTCACACTATAGTGATTCATTGCGAAGTTATCCAGGTTTTGCTTAACGAGAACACAGAGCAGTCCCTGTCCCCTTTCTTATGAATTTAGCTTTGATAGTTTAAATAATGCATAATTGTTCACATTATAGTGATTCTTTGCGAAGTTATCCAGGCTTTGCTTATCGAGAACACAGAGCCGTCCCTGTCCTCTTTCTTATGAATTTATCTTTGATAGTTTAAATAATGCATAATTGTTCACATTATAGTGATTCATTGCTACTTTATTCAGCTTTTGATCAATGAGAACACAGAGCAGTCCCTGTTTTCTTTCTCATGAATATAGCTTTGATAGTTTAAATAATGCATAATTGTTCACACTATAGTGATTCATTGCGAAGTTATCCAGGTTTTGCTTAACGGGAACACAGAGCAGTCCCTGCAATCTTTCTTATGAATTTATCTTTGATAGTTTAAATAATGCATAATTGTTCACATTATAGTGATTCATTGCGAAGTTATCCAGGCTTTGCTTATCGAGAACACAGAGCAGTCCCTGTCCTCTTTCCTATGAATTTAGCTTTGATAGTTTAAATAATGCATAATTGTTCACATTATAGTGATTCATTGCCAAGTTATCCTGAATTTGCTTAACGAGAACACAGAGCAGTCCCTGTCCTCTTTCTTATGAATTTATCTTTGATAGTTTAAATAATGCATAATTGTTCACAATATAGTGATTCATTGCGAAGTTATAAAGCTGTTGCTTAACAAGAACACAGAGCAGTCCCTGTCCTCTTTCTTATGAATTTATCTTTGATAGTTTAAATAATGCATAATTGTTCACATTATAGTGATTCATTGCTAAGTTATTCAGCTTTTGATCAATGAGAACACAGAGCAGTCCCTGTCCTTTTTCTTATGAATTTAGCTTTGATAGTTTAAATAATGCATAATTGTTCACAATATAGTGATTCATTGCGAAGTTATAAAGCTGTTGCTTAACAAGAACACAGAGCAGTCCCTGTCCTCTTTCTTATGAATTTATCTTTGATAGTTTAAATAATGCATAATTGTTCACAATATAGTGTCTCATTGCGAAGTTATCCATTCTTTGATTATCGAGAACACAGAGCCGTCCCTGTCCTCTTTCTTATGAGTTTAGCTTTGATAGTTTAAATAACGCATAATTGTTCACATTATAGTGATTCATTGCGAAGTTATCTAGGTTTTGCTTAACGAGAACACAGAGCAATCCCTGTCCTCTTTCCTATGAATTCAGCTTTGATAGTTTAAATAATGCATAATTGTTCACATTATAGTGATTCATTGCAAAGTTATCCAGGTTTTGCTTAACGAGAACACAGAGCAGTCCCAGTCCTCATTCTTATGAATTTAGCTTTGATAGTTTAAATAATGCTTAATTGTTCACACTATAGTGATTCATTGCGAAGTAATCCAGGTTTTGCTTAACGAGAACACAGAGCAGTCCCTGTCTTCTTTCTTATGAATTTAGCTTTGATAGTTTAAATAAAGCATAATTGTACACATTATAGTGACTCATTGCGAAGTTATTCAGCTTTTGATCAACGAGAACACAGAGCAGTCCCTGTCCTCTTTCTCATGAATTTAGCTTTGATAGTTTAAATAATGCATAATTGTTCACACTATAGTGATTCATTGCGAAGTTATCCAGATTTTGCTTAACGAGAACACAGAGCAGTCCCTGCAATCTTTCTTATGAATTTATCTTTGATAGTTTAAATAATGCATAATTGTTCACATTATAGTGATTCATTGCGAAGTTATCCAGGCTTTGCTTATCGAGAACACAGAGCAGTCCCTGTCCTCTTTCCTATGAATTTAGCTTTGATAGTTTAAATAATGGATAATTGTTCACATTATAGTGATTCATTGCCAAGTTATCCTGAATTTGCTTAACGAGAACACAGAGCAGTCCCTGTCCTCTTTCTTATGAATTTATCTTTGATAGTTTAAATAATGCATAATTGTTCACATTATAGTGATTCATTGCTAAGTTATTCAGCTTTTGATCAATGAGAACACAGAGCAGTCCCTGTCCTTTTTCTTATGAATTTAGCTTTGATAGATTAAATAATGCATAATTTTTCACACTATAGCGATTCATTGCGAAGTTATCCAGGTTTTGCTTAACAAGAACACAGAGCAGTCCCTGTCCTCTTTCTTATGAATTTAGCTTTGATAGTTTAATAATGCATAATTGTTCACACTATAGTGATTCATTGCGAAGTAATCCAGGTTTTGCTTAACGAGAACACAGAGCAGTCCCTGTCCTCTTTCCTATGAATTTAGCTTTGATAGTTTAAATAATGCATAATTGTTCACATTATAGTGACTCATTGCGAAGTTATTCAGCTTTTGATCAACGGGAACACAGAGCAGTCCCTGTCCTCTTTCTTATGAATATAGCTTTGATAGTTTAAATAATGCATAATTTTTCACACTATAGTGATTCATTGCGAAGTTATCCAGGTTTTGCTGAACGAGAACACAGAGCAGTCCCTGTCCTCTTTCTTATGAATTTAGCTTTGATAGTTTAAATAATGCATAATTGTTCACATTATAGTGATTCATTGCGAAGTTATCCAGGTTTTTCTTAACGAGAACACAGAGCAGTCCCTGTCCTCTTTCTTATGAATTTAGCTTTGATAGTTTAAATAATGCATAATTGTTCACACTATAGTGATTCATTGCGAAGTAATCCAGGTTTTGCTTAACGAGAACACAGAGCAGTCCCTGTTCTCTTTCTTATGAATTTAGCTTTGGTAGTTTAAATAAAGCATAATTGTTCACATTATAGTGACTCATTGCGAAGTTATTCAGCTTTTGATCAACGAGAACACAGAGCAGTCCCTGTCCTTTTTCTTATGAATTTAGCTTTGATAGTTTAAATAATGCATAATTGTTCACATTATAGTGACTCATTGCGAAGTTATTCAGCTTTTGATCAACGGGAACACAGAGCAGTCCCTGTCCTCTTTCTTATGAATATAGCTTTGATAGTTTAAATAATGCATAATTGTTCACATTATAGTGATTCATTGCCAAGTTTTCCTGGTTTTGCTTAACGAGAATACAGAGCAGTCCCTGTCCTCTTTCTTATGAATTTAGCTTTGATAGTTTAAATAATGCATAATTGTTCACATTATAGTGATTCATTGCGAAGTTATCCAGTCTTTTCTTAACGAGAACACAGAGCAGTCCCCGTCCTCTTTCTTATGAATTTAGATTTGATAGTTTAAATAATGCATAATTATTCACATTATAGTGATTCTTTGCGAAGTTATCCAGGCATTGCTTATCGAGAACACAGAGCCGTCCCTGTCCTCTTTCTTATGAATTTATCTTTGATAGTTTAAATAATGCATAATTGTTCACATTATAGTGATTCATTGCTACTTTATTCAGCTTTTGATCAATGAGAACACAGAGCAGTCCCTGTCCTCTTTCTCATGAATTTAGCTTTGATAGTTTAAATAATGCATAATTGTTCACACTATAGTGATTCATTGCGAAGTTATCCAGGTTTTGCTTAACGGGAACACAGAGCAGTCCCTGCAATCTTTCTTATGAATTTATCTTTGATAGTTTAAATAATGCATAATTGTTCACATTATAGTGATTCATTGCCAAGTTATCCTGAATTTGCTTAACGAGAACACAGAGCAGTCCCTGTCCTCTTTCTTATGAATTTATCTTTGATAGTTTAAATAATGCATAATTGTTCACATTATAGTGATTCATTGCTAAGTTATTCAGCTTTTGATCAATGAGAACACAGAGCAGTCCCTGTCCTTTTTCTTATGAATTTAGCTTTGATAGTTTAAATAATGCATAATTGTTCACAATATAGTGATTCATTGCGAAGTTATAAAGCTGTTGCTTAACAAGAACACAGAGCAGTCCCTGTCCTCTTTCTTATGAATTTATCTTTGATAGTTTAAATAATGCATAATTGTTCACAATATAGTGTCTCATTGCGAAGTTATCCATTCTTTGATTATCGAGAACACAGAGCCGTCCCTGTCCTCTTTCTTATGAGTTTAGCTTTGATAGTTTAAATAACGCATAATTGTTCACATTATAGTGATTCATTGCGAAGTTATCTAGGTTTTGCTTAACGAGAACACAGAGCAATCCCTGTCCTCTTTCCTATGAATTCAGCTTTGATAGTTTAAATAATGCATAATTGTTCACATTATAGTGATTCATTGCAAAGTTATCCAGGTTTTGCTTAACGAGAACACAGAGCAGTCCCAGTCCTCATTCTTATGAATTTAGCTTTGATAGTTTAAATAATGCTTAATTGTTCACACTATAGTGATTCATTGCGAAGTAATCCAGGTTTTGCTTAACGAGAACACAGAGCAGTCCCTGTCTTCTTTCTTATGAATTTAGCTTTGATAGTTTAAATAAAGCATAATTGTACACATTATAGTGACTCATTGCGAAGTTATTCAGCTTTTGATCAACGAGAACACAGAGCAGTCCCTGTCCTCTTTCTCATGAATTTAGCTTTGATAGTTTAAATAATGCATAATTGTTCACACTATAGTGATTCATTGCGAAGTTATCCAGGTTTTGCTTAACGAGAACACAGAGCAGTCCCTGCAATCTTTCTTATGAATTTATCTTTGATAGTTTAAATAATGCATAATTGTTCACATTATAGTGATTCATTGCGAAGTTATCCAGGCTTTGCTTATCGAGAACACAGAGCAGTCCCTGTCCTCTTTCCTATGAATTTAGCTTTGATAGTTTAAATAATGCATAATTGTTCACATTATAGTGATTCATTGCCAAGTTATCCTGAATTTGCTTAACGAGAACACAGAGCAGTCCCTGTCCTCTTTCTTATGAATTTATCTTTGATAGTTTAAATAATGCATAATTGTTCACATTATAGTGATTCATTGCTAAGTTATTCAGCTTTTGATCAATGAGAACACAGAGCAGTCCCTGTCCTTTTTCTTATGAATTTAGCTTTGATAGTTTAAATAATGCATAATTGTTCACAATATAGTGATTCATTGCGAAGTTATAAAGCTGTTGCTTAACAAGAACACAGAGCAGTCCCTGTCCTCTTTCTTATGAATTTATCTGTGATAGTTTAAATAATGCATAATTGTTCACAATATAGTGTCTCATTGCGAAGTTATCCATTCTTTGATTATCGAGAACACAGAGCCGTCCCTGTCCTCTTTCTTATGAGTTTAGCTTTGATAGTTTAAATAACGCATAACTGTTCACATTATAGTGATTCATTGCGAAGTTATCTAGGTTTTGCTTAACGAGAACACAGAGCAGTCCCTGTCCTCTTTCCTATGAATTCAGCTTTGATAGTTTAAATAATGCATAATTGTTCACATTATAGTGATTCATTGCAAAGTTATCCAGGTTTTGCTTAACGAGAACACAGAGCAGTCCCAGTCCTCATTCTTATGAATTTAGCTTTGATAGTTTAAATAATGCTTAAATGTTCACACTATAGTGATTCATTGCGAAGTAATCCAGGTTTTGCTTAACGAGAACACAGAGCAGTCCCTGTCTTCTTTCTTATGAATTTAGCTTTGATAGTTTAAATAAAGCATAATTGTACACATTATAGTGACTCATTGCGAAGTTATTCAGCTTTTGATCAACGAGAACACAGAGCAGTCCCTGTCCTCTTTCTTATGAATTTAGCTTTGATAGTTTAAATAATGCATAATTTTTTACACTATAGTGATTCATTGCGAAGTTATCCAGGTTTTGCTTAACGAGAACACAGTGCAGTCCCTGTCCTCTTTCTTATGAATTTAGCTTTGATAGTTTAAATATTGCATAATTGTTCACATTATAGTGATTCATTGCGAAGTTATCCAGGTTTTTCTTAACGACAACACAGAGCAGTCCCTGTCCTCTTTCTTATGAATTTAGCTTTGATAGTTTAAATAATGCATAATTGTTCACACTATAGTGATTCATTGCGAAGTAATCCAGGTTTTGCTTAACGAGAACACAGAGCAGTCCCTGTCCTCTTTCTTATGAATTTAGCTTTGATAGTTTAAATAAAGCATAATTGTTCACATTATAGTGACTCATTGCGAAGTAATCCAGGTTTTGCTTAACGAGAACACAGAGCAGTCCCTGTCCTCTTTCCTATGAATTTAGCTTTGATCGTTTAAATAATGCATAATTGTTCACATTATAGTGACTCATTGCGAAGTTATTCAGCTTTTGATCAACGGGAACACAGAGCAGTCCCTGTCCTCTTGCTTATGATTATAGCTTTGATAGTTTAAATAATGCATAATTTTTCACACTATAGTGATTCATTGCGAAGTTATCCAGGTTTTGCTTAACAAGAACACAGAGCAGTCCCTGTCCTCTTTCTTATGAATTTAGCTTTGATAGTTTAATAATGCATAATTGTTCACACTATAGTGATTCATTGCGAAGTAATCCAGGTTTTGCTTAACGAGAACACAGAGCAGTCCCTGTCCTCTTTCCTATGAATTTAGCTTTGATAGTTTAAATAATGCATAATTGTTCACATTATAGTGACTCATTGCGAAGTTATTCAGCTTTTGATCAACGGGAACACAGAGCAGTCCCTGTCCTCTTTCTTATGAATATAGCTTTGATAGTTTAAATAATGCATAATTTTTCACACTATAGTGATTCATTGCGAAGTTATCCAGGTTTTGCTGAACGAGAACACAGAGCAGTCCCTGTCCTCTTTCTTATGAATTTAGCTTTGATAGTTTAAATAATGCATAATTGTTCACATTATAGTGATTCATTGCGAAGTTATCCAGGTTTTTCTTAACGAGAACACAGAGCAGTCCCTGTCCTCTTTCTTATGAATTTAGCTTTGATAGTTTAAATAATGCATAATTGTTCACACTATAGTGATTCATTGCGAAGTAATCCAGGTTTTGCTTAACGAGAACACAGAGCAGTCCCTGTTCTCTTTCTTATGAATTTAGCTTTGATAGTTTAAATAAAGCATAATTGTTCACATTATAGTGACTCATTGCGAAGTTATTCAGCTTTTGATCAACGAGAACACAGAGCAGTCCCTGTCCTCTTTCTTATGAATTTAGCTTTGATAGTTTAAATAATGCATAATTTTTCACACTATAGTGATTCATTGCGAAGTTATCCAGGTTTTGCTTAACGAGAACACAGAGCAGTCCCTGTCCTCTTTCTTATGAATTTAGCTTTGATAGTTTAAATAATGCATAATTGTTCACATTATAGTGATTCATTGCGAAGTTATCCAGGCTTTGCTTATCGAGAACACAGAGCAGTCCCTGTCCTCTTTCCTATGAATTTAGCTTTGATAGTTTAAATAATGCATAATTGTTCACATTATAGTGATTCATTGCCAAGTTTTCCTGGTTTTGCTTAACGAGAACACAGAGCAGTCCCTGTCCTCTTTCTTATGAATTTATCTTTGATAGTTTAAATAATGCATAATTGTTCACATTATAGTGATTGATTGCGAAGTTATCCAGTCTTTTCTTAACGAGAACACAGAGCAGTCCCTGTCCTCTTTCTTATGAATTTAGCTTTGATAGTTTAAATAATGCATAATTTTTCACACTATAGCGATTCATTGCGAAGTTATCCAGGTTTTGCTTAACAAGAACACAGAGCAGTCCCTGTCCTCTTTCTTATGAATTTAGCTTTGATAGTTTAAATAATGCATAATTGTTCACATTATAGTGATTCATTGCGAAGTTATCCAGGTTTTTCTTAACGAGAACACAGAGCAGTCCCTGTCCTCTTTCTTATGAATTTAGCTTTGATAGTTTAAATAATGTATAATTGTTCACACTATAGTGATTCATTGCGAAGTAATCCAGGTTTTGCTTAACGAGAACACAGAGCAGTCCCTGTCCTCTTTCTTATGAATTTATCTTTCATAGTTTAAATAATGCATAATTGTTCACAATATAGTGATTCATTGCTAAGTTATTCAGCTTTTGATCAATGAGAACACAGAGCAGTCCCTGTCCTCTTTCTTATGAATTTAGCTTTGATAGTTTAAATAATGCATAATTGTTCACACTATAGTGTTTCATTGCGAAGTTATCCAGGTTTTGCTTAACGAGAACACAGAGCAGTCCCTGTCCTCTTTCTTATGAATTTAGCTTTGATAGTTTAAATAATGCATAATTGTTCATATTATAGTGATTCATTGCGACCCTATTCAGGCTTTGACTTACGAAAACGCTCAGCAGTCCCTGTCCTCTTTCTTCCCACTTGTGCTTTAATTGTTTAAATAATGCATAATTGTTCACACTATAGTGATTCATTGCGAAGTAGGTAAGGCAATCTTACGAAGACATTCAGCAGACAATGTCCTCTTTCTTATAACTTGAGCTTTGATTGTTTAAGTAAATCATAATCCATCACATTAAACTATTAATTGCAAAGGTATTCAGTTTTTGCTTTACGAAAACAGTCAGCCGCACCTTTTTACTTTTTTTATAACTTGTGCTTTGATTGGTTAAATAAGGGATAATTGTTCATATTATAGGGATTCATTGCGATGTTATTCAGATTTTGTGTTACGAAAACACTCAGCAGCCCCTGTCCTCTTTTCTATAACTTGAGCTTTAATTGTGTATATAAGGCGTAATTGTTCACATTATAGTGATTCACTGTGAAGTAAATCAGGTTTTGCCTTACGAAAACACTCAGCAGTCCCTGTCCTCACTCTTACAATTTGAGCTTTGATAGTTTAAATAAGGCACAATTATTCACATTATAGTGATTCATTGCGAAGTAATTCAGGTTTTCGGTTACGAAAAATACTCAAGACCCCCTGTTCTATTTTATATAAATTGCGCTTTGATTGTTTAAATAGGGCACAATTGTTCACACTATAGTGATTCATTGCGAAGTTGTTTATGTTATGCGTTACGAATACAATCAGCAGACCTTTCCTCTTTCTTACAACTTGAGATTTGATTGTTCAAATAAAGTACAATTATTCACATTATAGTGATTCATTACGAATTAATTCAGGTTTTGGGTTACGAAACCACTCAGAAGCCCCTGTTTTCATTTATATAACTTGAGCGTCGATTGTTTAGATAGGTAATAATTGTTCACATTATAATGATTCATTGCGAAGTGATTCAGGCTTTACCTTACGAAAAAATTTAGCAGCCGCTTTCTTCTGCCTTATAAATTAAACTTCGATTATTTAAATAAGTCACAATTTTTCACATATATAGTGGTTCATTGCAAAGCAATTAAGGTTTTGGCTAACAAAAACACTCAGCACTCCCCGGCCTATTTCCTATGACTTCAGCTTTGATTGTTTAGATAAGGCGCAATCTTTCACATTAAACTACTCATTGCAAACGTATTCAGGTTTTACTTTACGAAAACACTCAGCACTCCCTGGCCTCTTTCCTATGATTTCAGCTTTGATTGTTTAGATAAGGCGCAATCTTTCACATTAAACGATTCATTGCAAAAGTATTCAGGTTTTACTTTACGAAAACACCTAGCACTCCCTGGCCTCTTTCCTATGATTTCAGCTTTCATTGTTTAGATAAGGCGCAATCTTTCACATTAAACGATTCATTGCAAAAGTATTCAGGTTTTACTTTACGAAAACACTCAGCACTCCCTGGCCTCTTTCCTATGATTTCAGTTTTGATTGTTTAGATAAACCATAATTAATCACAATTTAGGGATTCATTGCGATGTAATTCCGGCTTTCCCATACGAAAACTCTCGACAGTCTCTATCCTCTTTCTTACAAATTGAGCTTTGATTGTTTGAGTAAACCATACTTAATCACAATGTAGGGATTCATTGCGAAGTAATTCAGGCTTTACCTTACGAAAACACTCGACAGTCTCTATCCTCTTTCTTACAAATTGAGCTTTGATTGTTTGAGTAAACCATAATTAATCACAATGTAGGGATTCATTGCGAAGTAATTTAGGCTTTACCTTACGAAAACACTCGACAGTCTCTATCCTCTTTCTTACAAATTGAGCTTTGATTGTTTGAGTAAACCATAAT
Source organism: Prosapia bicincta (assembly GCA_036971475.1). Lineage (NCBI taxonomy): Eukaryota > Metazoa > Arthropoda > Insecta > Hemiptera > Cercopidae > Prosapia > Prosapia bicincta. The sequence continues at coordinate 250,952,056 of JBAIZL010000001.1, read as the reverse complement.
TAATCACAATGTAGGGATTCATTGCGAAGTAATTCAGGCTTTACCTTACGAAAACACTCGACAGTCTCTATCCTCTTTCTTACAAATTGAGCATTGATTGTTTAAATAAACCATAATTAATCACAATGTAGGGATTCATTGCGAAGTAATTCAGGCTTTGCCTTACGAAAACACTCGACAGTCTCTATCCTCTTTCTTACAAATTGAGCTTTGATTGTTTGAGTAAACCATAATTAATCGCAATGTAGGGATTCATTGCGAAGTATACCTTACGAAAACACTCGACAGTCTCTATCCTCTTTCATACAAATTGAGCTTTGATTGTTCAAAAAAACAAAATTTAATCACAATGTAGGGATTCATTGCGAAGTAATTCAGGCTTTACCTTACGAAAACACTCGACAGTCTCTATCCTCTTTCTTACAAATTGAGCATTAATTGTTTAAATGAACCATAATTAATCACAATGTAGGGATTCATTGCGAAGTAATTCAGGCTATGCCTTACGAAAACACTCGACAGTCTCTATCCTCTTTCTTACAAATTGAGCTTTGATTGTTTGAGTAAACCATAATTAATCACAATGTAGGGATTCATTGCGCAGCATGCCTTACGAAAACACTCGACAGTCTCTATCCTCTTTCATACAAATTGAGCATTAATTGTTTAAATAAACCATAATTAATCACAATGTAGGGATTCATTGCGAAGTAATTCAGGCTATGCCTTAATAAAACACTCGACAGTCTCTACCCTCTTTCTTACTAATTGAGCTTTGATTGTTTGAGTAAACCATAATTAATCACAATGTAGGGATTCATTGCGAAGTATACCTTACGGAAACACTCGACAGTCTCTATCCTCTTTCATACAAAATGAGCTTTGATTGTTCAAAAAAACAAAATTAAATCACAATGTAGGGATTCATTGCGAAGTAATTCAGGCTTTACCTTACGAAAACACTCGACAGTCTCTATCCTCTTTCTCACAAATTGAGCATTAATTGTTTATATAAACCATAATTAATCACAATGTAGGGATTCATTGCGAAGTAATTCAGGCTATGCCTTACGAAAACACTCGACAGTCTCTATCCTCTTTCTTACAAATTGAGCATTTAATGTTTAAATAAACCATAATTAATCACAATGTAGGGATTCATTGCGAAGTAATTCAGGTTTACCTTACGAAAACACTCGACAGTCTCTATCCTCTTTCTCACAAATTGAGCTTTGATTGTTTGAGTAAACCATAATTAATCACAATGTAGGGATTCATTGCGAAGTATACCTTACGGAAACACTCGACAGTCTCTATCCTCTTTCTTACAAATTGAGCTTTGATTGTTTGAGTAAACCATAATTAATCACAATGTAGGGATTCATTGCGAAGTATACCTTACGGAAACACTCGACAGTCTCTATCCTCTTTCATACAAATTGAGCATTTAATGTTTAAATTAACCATAATTAATCACAATGTAGGGATTCATTGCGAAGTAATTCAGGCTATGCCTTACGAAAACACTCGACAGTCTCTATCCTCTTTCTTACAAATTGAGCTTTGAATGTTTGAGTAAACCATAATTAATCACAATGTAGGGATTCATTGCGAAGTATACCTTACGGAAACACTCGACAGTCTCTATCCTCTTTCATACAAATTGAGCTTTGATTGTTCAAAAAAACCAAATTTAATCACAATGTAGGGATTCATTGCGAAGTAATTCAGGCTTTACCTTACGAAAACACTCGACAGTCTCTATCCTCTTCTCACAAATTGAGCATTAATTGTTTATATAAACCATAATTAATCACAATGTAGGGATTCATTGCGAAGTAATTTAGGCTTTACCTTACGAAAACACTCGACAGTCTCTATCCTCTTTCTTACAAATTGAGCTTTGATTGTTTGAGTAAACCATAATTAATCACAATGTAGGGATTCATTGCGAAGTAATTCAGGCTTTACCTTACGAAAACACTCGACAGTCTCTATCCTCTTTCTTACAAATTGAGCATTAATTGTTTAAATAAACCATAATTAATCACAATGTAGGGATTCATTGCGAAGTAATTCAGGCTATGCCTTACGAAAACACTCGACAGTCTCTATCCTCTTTCTTACAAATTGAGCTTTGATTGTTTGAGTAAACCATAATTAATCACAATGTAGGGGTTCATTGCAAAGTATACCTTACGGAAACACTCGACAGTCTCTATCCTCTTTCATACAAAATGAGCTTTGATTGTTCAAAAAAACAAAATTAAATCACAATGTAGGGATTCATTGCGAAGTAATTCAGGCTTTACCTTACGAAAACACTCGACAGTCTCTATCCTCTTTCTCACAAATTGAGCATTAATTGTTTATATAAACCATAATTAATCACAATGTAGGGATTCATTGCGAAGTAATTCAGGCTATGCCTTACGAAAACACTCGACAGTCTCTATCCTCTTTCTTACAAATTGAGCATTTAATGTTTAAATAAACCATAATTAATCACAATGTAGGGATTCATTGCGAAGTAATTCAGGTTTACCTTACGAAAACACTCGACAGTCTCTATCCTCTTTCTCACAAATTGAGCTTTGATTGTTTGAGTAAACCATAATTAATCACAATGTAGGGATTCATTGCGAAGTATACCTTACGGAAACACTCGACAGTCTCTATCCTCTTTCTTACAAATTGAGCTTTGATTGTTTGAGTAAACCATAATTAATCACAATGTAGGGATTCATTGCGAAGTATACCTTACGGAAACACTCGACAGTCTCTATCCTCTTTCATACAAATTGAGCATTTAATGTTTAAATAAACCATAATTAATCACAATGTAGGGATTCATTGCGAAGTAATTCAGGCTATGCCTTACGAAATCACTCGACAGTCTCTATCCTCTTTCTTACAAATTGAGCTTTGAATGTTTGAGTAAACCATAATTAATCACAATGTAGGGATTCATTGCGAAGTATACCTTACGGAAACACTCGACAGTCTCTATCCTCTTTCATACAAATTGAGCTTTGATTGTTCAAAAAAACCAAATTTAATCACAATGTAGGGATTCATTGCGAAGTAATTCAGGCTTTACCTTACGAAAACACTCGACAGTCTCTATCCTCTTTCTCACAAATTGAGCATTAATTGTTTATATAAACCATAATTAATCACAATGTAGGGATTCATTGCGAAGTAATTCAGGCTATGCCTTACGAAAACACTCGACAGTCTCTATCCTCTTTCTTACCAATTGAGCATTTAATGTTTAAATAAACCATAATTAATCACAATGTAGGGATTCATTGCTAAGTAATTCAGGCTTTACCTTACGAAAACACTCGACAGTCTCTATCCTCTTTCTCACAAATTGAGCTTTGATTGTTTGAGTAAACCATAATTAATCACAATGTAGGGATTCATTGCGAAGTAATTCAGGCTTTGCCTTACGAAAACACTCGACAGTCTCTATCCTCTTTCTTACAAATTGAGCTTTGATTGTTTGAGTAAACCATAATTAATCACAATGTAGGGATTCATTGCGAAGTATACCTTACGAAAACACTCAACAGTCTCTATCCTCTTTCATACAAATTGAGCTTTGATTGTTCAAAAAAACAAAATTTAATCACAATGTAGGGATTCATTGCGAAGTAATTCAGGCTTTACCTTACGAAAACACTCGACAGTCTCTATCCTCTTTCTTACAAATTGAGCATTAATTGTTTAAATGAACCATAATTAATCACAATGTAGGGATTCATTGCGAAGTAATTCAGGCTATGCCTTACGAAAACACTCGACAGTCTCTATCCTCTATCTTACAAATTGAGCTTTGATTGTTTGAGTAAACCATAATTAATCACAATGTAGGGATTCATTGCGCAGCATGCCTTACGAAAACACTCGACAGTCTCTATCCTCTTTCATACAAATTGAGCATTAATTGTTTAAATAAACCATAATTAATCACAATGTAGGGATTCATTGCGAAGTAATTCAGGCTATGCCTTACGAAAACACTCGACAGTCTCTATCCTCTTTCTTACAATTTGAGCTTTGATTGTTTGAGTAAACCATAATTAATCACAATGTTGGGATTCATTGCGAAGTATACCTTACGGAAACACTCGACAGTCTCTATCCTCTTTCATAAAAATTGAGCTTTGAGTGTTCAAAAAAACAAAATTTAATCACAATGTAGGGATTCATTTCGAAGTAATTCAGGCTTTACCTTACGAAAACACTCGACAGTCTCTATCCTCTTTCTCACAAATTGAGCATTAATTGTTTATATAAACCATAATTAATCACAATGTAGGGATTCATTGCGAAGTAATTCAGGCTATGCCTTACGAAAACACTCGACAGTCTCTATCCTCTTTCTTACAAATTGAGCATTTAATGTTTAAATAAACCATAATTAATCACAATTTAGGGATTCATTGCGAAGTAATTCAGGTTTACCTTACGAAAACACTCGACAGTCTCTATCCTCTTTCTCACAAATTGAGCTTTGATTGTTTGAGTAAACCATAATTAATCACAATGTAGGGATTCATTGCGAAGTATACCTTGCGGAAACACTCGACAGTCTCTATCCTCTTTCTTACAAATTGAGCTTTGATTGTTTGAGTAAACCATAATTAATCACAATGTAGGGATTCATTGCGAAGTATACCTTACGGAAACACTCGACAGTCTCTATCCTCTTTCATACAAATTGAGCATTTAATGTTTAAATAAACCATAATTAATCACAATGTAGGGATTCATTGCGAAGTAATTCAGGCTATGCCTTACGAAAACACTCGACAGTCTCTATCCTCTTTCTTACAAATTGAGCTTTGATTGTTTGAGTAAACCATAATTAATCACAATGTAGGGATTCATTGCGAAGTATACCTTACGGAAACACTCGACAGTCTCTATCCTCTTTCATACAAATTGAGCTTTGATTGTTCAAAAAAACAAAATTTAATCACAATGTAGGGATTCATTGCGAAGTAATTCAGGCTTTACCTTACGAAAACACTCGACAGTCTCTATCCTCTTTCTCACAAATTGAGCTTTGATTGTTTGAGTAAACCATAATTAATCACAATGTAGGGATTCATTGCGAAGTATACCTTACGGAAACACTCGACAGTCTCTATCCTCTTTCTTACAAATTGAGCTTTGATTGTTTGAGTAAACCATAATTAATCACAATGTAGGGATTCATTGCGAAGTATACCTTACGGAAACACTCGACAGTCTCTATCCTCTTTCATACAAATTGAGCTTTGATTGTTCAAAAAAACAAAATTTTATCACAATGTAGGGATTCATTGCGAAGTAATTCAGGCTTTACCTTACGAAAACACTCGACAGTCTCTATCCTCTTTCTCACAAATTGAGCATTAATTGTTTATATAAACCATAATTAATCACAATGTAGGGATTCATTGCGAAGTAATTCAGGCTATGCCTTACGAAAACACTCGACAGTCTCTATCCTCTTTCTTACCAATTGAGCATTTAATGTTTAAATAAACCATAATTAATCACAATGTAGGGATTCATTGCGAAGTAATTCAGGCTTTACCTTACGAAAACTCTCGACAGTCTCTATCCTCTTTCTCACAAATTGAGCTTTGATTGTTTGAGTAAACCATAATTAATCACAATGTAGGGATTCATTGCGAAGTATACCTTACGGAAACACTCGACAGTCTCTATCCTGTTTCTTACAAATTGAGCTTTGATTGTTTGAGTAAACCATAATTAATCACAATGTAGGGATTCATTGCGAAGTATACCTTACGGAAACACTCGACAGTCTCTATCCTCTTTCATACAAATTGAGCATTTAATGTTTAAATAAACCATAATTAATCACAATGTAGGGATTCATTGCGAAGTAATTCAGGCTATGCCTTACGAAAACACTCGACAGTCTCTATCCTCTTTCTTACAAATTGAGCTTTGATTGTTTGAGTAAACCATAATTAATCACAATGTAGGGATTCATTGCGAAGTATACCTTACGGAAACACTCGACAGTCTCTATCCTCTTTCATACAAATTGAGCTTTGATTGTTCAAAAAAACAAAATTTAATCACAATGTAGGGATTCATTGCGAAGTAATTCAGGCTTTACCTTACGAAAACACTCGACAGTCTCTATCCTCTTTCTCACAAATTGAGCATTAATTGTTTATATAAACCATAATTAATCACAATGTAGGGATTCATTGCGAAGTAATTCAGGCTTTACCTTACGAAAACACTCGACAGTCTCTATCCTCTTTCTTACAAATTGAGCTTTGATTGTTTGAGTAAACCATAATTAATCACAATGTAGGGATTCATTGCGAAGTAATTCAGGCTATGCCTTACGAAAACACTCGACAGTCTCTATCCTCTTTCTTACAAATTGAGCTTTGATTGCTTGAGTAAACCATAATTAATCACAATGTAGGGATTCATTGCGAAGTAATTCAGGCTTTACCTTACGAAAACGCTCGACAGTCTCTATCCTCTTTCTTACAAATTGAGCTTTGATTGTTTGAGTAAACCATAATTAATCACAATGTAGGGATTCATTGCGAAGTAATTCAGGCTTTACCTTACCAAAACACTCGACAGTCTCTATCCTCTTTCTTACAAATTGAGAATTGATTGTTTAAATAAACCATAATTAATCACAATGTAGGGATTCATTGCGAAGTAATTCAGGCTTTGCCTTACGAAAACACTCGACAGTCTCTATCCTCTTTCTTACAAATTGAGCTTTGATTGTTTGAGTAAACCATAATTAATCACAATGTAGGGATTCATTGCGAAGTATACCTTACGAAAACACTCGACAGTCTCTATCCTCTTTCATACAAATTGAGCTTTGATTGTTCAAAAAAACAAAATTTAATCACAATGTAGGGATTCATTGCGAAATAATTCAGACTTTACCTTACGAAAACACTCGACAGTCTCTATCCTCTTTCTTACAAATTGAGCATTAATTGTTTAAATAAACCATAATTAATCACAATGTAGGGATTCATTGCGAAGTAATTCAGGCTATGCCTTACGAAAACACTCGACAGTCTCTATCCTCTTTCTTACAAATTGAGCTTTGATTGTTTGAGTAAACCATAATTAATCACAATGTAGGGATTCATTGCGCAGCATGCCTTACGAAAACACTCGACAGTCTCTATCCTCTTTCATACAAATTGAGCATTAATTGTTTAAATAAACCATAATTAATCACAATGTAGGGATTCATTGCGAAGTAATTCAGGCTATGCCTTACGAAAACACTCGACAGCCTCTATCCTCTTTCTTACAAATTGAGCTTTGATTGTTTGAGTAAACCATAATTAATCACAATGTAGGGATTCATTGCGAAGTATACCTTACGAAAACACTCGACAGTCTCTATCCTCTTTCATACAAATTGAGCTTTGATTGTTCAAAAAAACAAAATTTAATCACAATGTAGGGATTCATTGCGAAGTAATTCAGGCTTTACCTTACGAAAACACTCGACAGTCTCTATCCTCTTTCTTACAAATTGAGCATTAATTGTTTAAATAAACCATAATTAATCACAATGTAGGGATTCATTGCGAAGTAATTCAGGCTATGCCTTACGAAAACACTCGACAGTCTCTATCCTCTTTCTTACAATTTGAGCATTAATTGTTTAAATAAACCATAATTAATCACAATGAAGGGATTCATTGCGAAGTAATTCAGGCTTTGCCTTACGAAAACACTCGACAGTCTCTATCCTCTTTCTTACAAATTGAGCTTTGATTGTTTGAGTAAACCATAATTAATCACAATGCAGGGATTCATTGCGAAGTAATTCAGGCTTGCCTTACGATACATTCAGCAGACGCTTTCTACTTTCTTTAAACTTGAGCTTTGATTGTTTAAATAGTTCACAATTGTTCACATTATAAGGATTCAGTACGAAGTAATTCAGGCTTTGTCTTACGATACATTCAGCAGACGCTTTCTACTTTCTTTAAACTTGAGCTTTGATTGTTTAAATAGTTCACAATTGTTCACATTATAAGGATTCAGTACGAAGTAATTCAGGCTTTGTCTTACGATACATTCAGCAGACGCTTTCTACTTTCTTTAAACTTGAGCTTTGATTGTTTAAATAGTTCACAATTGTTCACATTATAAGGATTCAGTACGAAGTAATTCAGGCTTTGCCTTACGATACATTCAGCAGACGCTTTCTACTTTCTTTAAACTTGAGCTTTGATTGTTTATATAGTTCACAATTGTTCACATTATAATGATTCAGTACGAAGTAATTCAGGCTTTGCCTTACAATACATTCAGCAGTCGCTTTCTACTTTCTTTAAACTTGAGCTTTGATTGTTTAAATAGTTCAAAATTGTTCACATTATAATGATTCAGTAGGAAGTAATTCAGGCTTTGTCTTACGATACATTCAGCAGACGCTTTCTACTTTCTTTAAACTTGAGCTTTGAATGTTTAAATAGTTCACAATTGTTCACATTATAATGATTCAGTACGAAGTAATTCAGGCTTTGCCTTACAATACATTCAGCAGTCGCTTTCTTCTTTCTTTAAACTTGAGCTTTGAATGTTTAAATAGTTCACAATTGTTCACATTATAATGATTCAGTACGAAGTAATTCAGGCTTTGCCTTACAATACATTCAGCAGTTGCTTTCTTCTTTCTTTAAACTTGAGCTTTGAATGTTTAAATAGTTCACAATTGTTCACATTTTAATGATTCAGTACGAAGTAATTCAGGCTTTGCCTTACAATACATTCAGCAGTCACTTTCTTCTTTCTTTAAACTTGAGCTTTGAATGTTTAAATAGTTCACAATTGTTCACATTATAATGATTCAGTACGAAGTAATTCAGGCTTTGCCTTACGATACATTCAGCAGACGCTTTCTACTTTCTTTAAACTTGAGGTTTGATTGTTTATATAGTTCACAATTGTTCACATTATAAGGATTCAGTACGAAGTAATTCAGGCTTTGCCTTACAATACATTCAGCAGACGCTTTCTACTTTCTTTAAACTTGAGCTTTGATTGTTTAAATAGTTCACAATTGTTCACATTATAAGGATTCAGTACGAAGTAATTCAGGCTTTGTCTTACGATACATTCAGCAGACGCTTTCTACTTTCTTTAAACTTGAGCTTTGATTGTTTAAATAGTTCACAATTGTTCATATTATAATGATTCATTTCGAAGTAGTTAAATGTTTGCCTTACGATACATTGAGCAGCCCTTTTTTTCTTTCTTATAACTTCTGGTTTGATTCTTTAAATAAGGAAATATTGTTCGCATTATAGTGATTCATTGCGAGGTAATTCAGGTTTTGTCTTACGAAAACACTCAGCAGTCCCTGTCCACTTTCATATAACTTGAGCTTCGATTGTTTTAAATGCACAATTATTCACATTAATGTGTTTCAATGCGAAGAAATTCAGGTTATGAGTTACGAAAACACTCAGATGCCCCTGCTCTATTTTATATAACTTGCGATTTGATTGTTTAAATAGGTAATAATTGTTCACATTATAGTGATTCATTGCGAGGTATTTCAGGTTTTGTCTTACGAAAACACTCAGCAGTCCCTGTCCACTTTCATATAACTTGAGCTTCGATTGTTTTAAAAAGCACAATTATTCACATTATTGTGTTTCAATGCGAAGAAATTCAGGTTATGAGTTACGAAAACACTCAGATGCCCCTGTTCTCTTTTATATAACTTGCGATTTGATTGTTTAAATAGGTAATAATTGTTCACATTATAGTGATTCATTGCGAGGTATTTCAAGTTTTTGACTTACGAAAACACTCGGCAGCCCCTGTCCTCTTTCTTATTGCAAGAGCTTTGATTGTTTAAATACATAATAATTGTTCACATTATAGTTTTTCATTGCGAAGCAATTCTACTTTGCCTTACGAAAACACTCAGCAGTCCCTGGCCTCTTTCTTATGACTTGAGCTATGGTTGTTTAAATAGGGAATAAGTGTTCACATTATAGTGATTCATTGCGAAGTAATTCAGGTTTTGCTTTACAAAACTCTCAGCAGTCCCTGCCCTCTTTCTTATGACTTGAGCTATGGTTGTTTAAATAGGGAATAAGTGTTCACATTATAGTGATTCATTGCGAAGTAATTCAGGTTTTGCTTTACAAAACTCTCAGCAGTCCCTGCCCTCTTTCTTATGACTTGAGCTATGGTTGTTTAAATAGGGAATAAGTGTTCACATTATAGTGATTCATTGCGAAGTAATTCAGGTTTTGCTTTACAAAACTCTCAGCAGTCCCTGCCCTCTTTCTTATGACTTGAGTTATGGTTGTTTAAATAGGGAATAAGTGTTCTTGTTTGATTACGTTATTTGAATTAAATCATTGTTATATTACGGAAACATCCGGGAATAAATGTTCACAATGTAGTGATTCATTGCGAAGTAATTCAGGTTTCCCATTACAAAAACACTCAGCACCCCTTTATCCTCTTTCTTATAACCTGAGCTTTGATTGTTTAAAGAAGTAATAATTGTTCTATTATAGTGATTCATTGCGAAGTAATTCCGGTTTCCCATTACAAAAACACTCAGCACCCCTTTATCCTCTTTCTTATAACCTGAGCTTTGATTGTTTAAAGAAGTAATAATTGTTCTATTATAGTGATTCATTGCGAAGTAATTCAGGTTTCCCATTACAAAAACACTCAGCACCCCTTTATCCTCTTTCTTATAACCTGAGCTTTGATTGTTTAAAGAAGTAATAATTGTTCTATTATAGTGATTCATTGCGAAGTAATTCAGGTTTCCCATTACAAAAACACTCAGCATCCCTTTATCCTCTTTCTTATAACCTGAGCTTTGATTGTTTAAAGACGTAATAATTGTTCTATTATAGTGATTCATTGCGAAGTAATTCAGGTTTCCCATTACAAAAACACTCAGCACCCCTTTATCCTCTTTCTTATAACCTGAGCTTTGATTGTTTAAAGAAGTAATAATTGTTCTATTATAGTGATTCATTGCGAAGTAACTCAGGTTTCCCATTACAAAAACACTCAGCACCCCTTTATCCTCTTTCTTATAACCTGAGCTTTGATTGTTTAAAGAAGTAATAATTGTTCTATTATAGTGATTCATTGCGAAGTAACTCAGGTTTCCCATTACAAAAACACTCAGCACCCCTTTATCCTCTTTCTTATAACCTGAGCTTTGATTGTTTAAAGAAGTAATAATTGTTCTATTATAGTGATTCATTACGAAGGTTTAATTAAACCTATACTAAACACACATAATATTTTACTATGGACAAGGTATGTAGACGATATACTTGTAATATACCAACCTACCATTCACAACGAACACATCATAATACTAAACAAATTAAATACATACAACGAAAACGTACAGTTCACCGAAACAGAAACAAACAGAACATTTAACTATCTTAACATTACATTAAATATAAATAATAATAAAATAGAGACTACAGTACACAGAAAACCAACTTCCAACAACACCACAATACACCACATATCTAACCACCCCTGGACACACAAAATTAACACGTACAGTAACACGATAAATAAAGCAATAAAATACACACAAGATAACAAACAAAAATTAAATGAAGAGTTAGATAACATTACGAAATTAGCAATAGAAAATGGATACGACAGACACCTTATAAAAAACATATACAAAACATTTACAAAAAAACCTAACCTCAACACAACATTACAACCTGAACACAAAAATAATAAAAATCTACCTATAATATAAATACACCAATAGCAAAATAGAAAAATTAACAAATATATACAACAAAGAATACAACATTCCAACATACAAATCAAACAACAAAATAATAAAATATCCTAATAACACAAACCACAAAACAAATACAGAAAAACATACCTATCAGGAATTTACAAAATTACATGTAACGATTGTAACGCATGTTACATAGGAAAAACAACCAGATCATTTAAAATAAGAATTGAAGAACATTACAGAGCATTCAAAAATAAAAATACAAAAGCATCAATTGTTGCAGCACACCTAATATCACATAAACATGAAATAACAAATTACGAAAATAACCTAACCATACTTGAAATAAATAATAACCCAATAGAACTAAACTCACTAGAAAAATACCTCGTTTATAAAAATATACACAATTTAATTAACCTACTGACAACATATGCAGACGACGTACTACTCAAAAACATTATACACGCGGCTCAAGGAGAAATATTCATGACGTCAACAAATACCAATATCACTGACCGAACATCCACACCAGAAAAATAGAGAAAATTAATTCAATGATTCGACAATGATCAATTGACCTAAAGGTGCCTCATCACAAAAGGTAAAATTATTGCACTCAGTGGTGGTAAATATATATTTACAAGTAATAATAATAACTTCATAAAGTCAGTGCAACGGAAAAATAATGTACAACGTGAAATATCAAGATATATATATATATATATATATATATATATATAATATTGGTTGGCTGTATATTACAAACACGATCATAATAACAATGTTAAATAAAATAGACCACGTAACCGTGCACTTGGCCTTGAGAGATCGCAGGAGGCTAGACGGGTGAGAGTGGACAGTATAAATATTCTCCTACAATCAAGATAAGGACTGTCAAAACATTGACTTGAATGTGGCAGTCGATATTCTCTAAATTAGCTTCGGTATGAAATGACAAACATTCTTGAAATATATGTAGACATAACGGATGCAAAAGCTGTTGATGTATCGAAAATTCTCAATATGTAACATATTTTCAGAAATGGTAGTAAACTTAAGGCTACGATTACGTGTCCGCTCTACACTATAATAACTATCTCTATACAATAATCCACATTACAATGGGGAAAGGACGACCTTTCTTCTCACAGACTAATTATCAACTGTTTAAAAATGTGTTTACTTGACAGAGTAAGCTGACCCGGGACCTAATCAACGAATGTGCATCTGTAGAACGGTCTTTTGATTCTACTACTTTTACCCCGCCTATGTTCGCCCTTCGTGGTCACGCGCCAGCTTACGAGAGACCAATTGATACGCGCTGGTATCAATAAAATGTTACAAGAAAGATTAGGTAGGGGCGACGCTGGTATCAATAAAATGTTACAAGAAAGATTAGGTAGGGGCGACGCTGGTATCAATAAAATGTTACAAGAAAGATTAGGTAGGGGCGACGCTGGTATCAATAAAATGTTACAAGAAAGATTAGGTAGGGGCGACGCTGGTATCAATAAAATGTTACAAGAAAGATTAGGTAGGAGCGACGCTGGTATCAATAAAATGTTACAAGAAAAATTAGGTAGGGGCGACGCTGGTATCAATAAAATGTTACAAGAAAGATTAGGTAGGGGCGACGCTGGTATCAATAAAATGTTACAAGAAACATTAGGTAGGGGCGACGCTGGTATCAATAAAATGTTACAAGAAAGATTAGGTAGGGGCGACGCTGGTATCAATTATATGTTACAAGAAGGATTAGGTAGTGGCGACGCTGGTATCAATAAAATGTTACAAAAAGGATTAGGTAGGGGCGACGCTGGTATCAATAAAATGTTACAAGAAAGATTAGGTAGGGGCGACGCTGGTATCAATAAAATGTTACAAGAAAGATTAGGTAGGGGCGACGCTGGTATCAATAAAATGTTACAAGAAAGATTAGGTAGGAGCGACGCTGGTATCAATAAAATGTTACAAGAAAGATTAGGTAGGGGCGACGCTGGTATCAATAAAATGTTACAAGAAAGATTAGGTAGGGGCGACGCTGGTATCAATAAAATGTTACAAGAAAGATTAGGTAGGGGCGACGCTGGTATCAATAAAATGTTACAAGAAAGATTAGGTAGGGGCGACGCTGGTATCAATTATATGTTACAAGAAGGATTAGGTAGTGGCGACGCTGGTATCAATAAAATGTTACAAAAAGGATTAGGTAGGGGCGACGCTGGTATCAATAAAATGTTACAAGAAAGATTAGGTAGGGGCGACGCTGGTATCAATAAAATGTTACAAGAAAGATTAGGTAGGAGCGACGCTGGTATCAATAAAATGTTACAAGAAAGATTAGGTAGGGGCGACGCTGGTATCAATAAAATGTTACAAGAAAGATTAGGTAGGGGCGACGCTGGTATCAATAAAATGTTACAAGGAAGATTAGGTAGGGGCGACGCTGGTATCAATAAAATGTTACAAGAAAGATTAGGTAGGGGCGACGCTGATATCAATTATATGTTACAAGAAGGATTAGGTAGTGGCGACGCTGGTATCAATAAAACGTTACAAGAAGGATTAGGTAGGGGCGACGCTGGTATCAATAAAATGTTACAAGAAGGATTAGGTAGGGGCGACGCTGGTATCAATAAAATGTTACAAGAAAGATTAGGTAGGAGCGACGCTGGTATCAATAAAATGTTACAAGAAAGATTAGGTAGGGGCGACGCTGGTATCAATAAAATGTTACAAGAAAGATTAGGTAGGGGCGACGCTGGTATCAATAAAATGTTACAAGAAAGATTAGGTAGGGGCGACGCTGGTATCAATAAAATGTTACAAGAAAGATTAGGTAGGGGCGACGCTGGTATCAATAAAATGTTACAAGAAGGATTAGGTAGGGGCGACGCTGGTGTCAATAAAATGTTACAAGAAAGTTTAGGTAGGGGCGACGTTGGTATCAATAAAATATTACAAGAAAGATTAGGTAGGGGCGACGCTGGTATCAATAAAATGTTACAAGAAAGTTTAGGTAGGGGCGACGCTGGTATCAATAAAATGTTACAAGAAACATTAGGCAGGGGCGACGCTGGTATCAATAAAATGTCACAAGAAGGATTAGGTAGGGGCGACGCTGGTATCAATAAAATGTTACAAGAAGGATTAGGTAGGGGCGACGCTGGTATCAATAAAAGGTTACAAGAAAGATTAGGTAGGGGCGACGCTGGTATCAATAAAATGTTACAAGAAAGTTTAGGTAGGGGCGACGCTGGTATCAATAAAATGTTACAAGAAAGATTAGGTAGGGGCGACGCTGGTATCAATAAAATGTTACAAGAAAGATTAGGTAGGGGCGACGCTGGTATCAATAAAATGTTACAAGAAGGATTAGGTAGGGGCGACGCTGGTGTCAATAAAATGTTACAAGAAGGATTAGGTAGTGGCGACGCTGGTATCAATAAAATGTTACAAAAAGGATTAGGTAGGGGCGACGCTGGTATCAATAAAATGTTACAAGAAAGATTAGGTAGGGGCGACGCTGGTATCAATAAAATGTTACAAGAAAGATTAGGTAGGGGCGACGCTGGTATCAATAAAATATTACAAGAAAGATTAGGTAGGGGCGACGCTGGTATCAATAAAATGTTACAAGAAGGATTAGGTAGGGGCGACGCTGGTATCAATAAAATGTTACAAGAAGGATTAGGTAGGGGCGACGCTGGTATCAATAAAATGTTACAAGAAAGATTAGGTAGGGGCGACGCTGGTATCAATAAAATGTTACAAGAAAGATTAGGTAGGGGCGACGCTGGTATCAATAAAATGTTACAAGAAAGATTAGGTAGGGGCGACGCTGGTATCAATAAAATGTTACAAGAAACATTAGGCAGGGGCGACGCTGGTATCAATAAAATGTTACAAGAAACATTAGGCAGGGGCGACGCTGGTATCAATAAATTGTCACAAGAAGGATTAGGTAGGGGCGACGCTGGTATCAATAAAATGTTACAAACAAGAAGGATTAGGTAGGGGCGACGCTGGTATCAATAAAATGTTACAAGAAGGATTAGGTAGGGGCGACGCTGGTATCAATAAAATGTTACAAGAAAGATTAGGTAGGGGCAACGCTGGTATCAATAAAATGTTACAAGAAACATTAGGCAGGGGCGACGCTGGTATCAATAAAATGTTACAAGAAGGATTAGGTAGGGGCGACGCTGGTATCAATAAAATGTTACAAGAAGGATTAGGTAGGGGCGACGCTGGTATCAATAAAAGGTTACAAGAAGGATTAGGTAGGGGCGACGCTGGTATCAATAAAATGTTACAAGAAAGATTAGGTAGGGGCGACGCTGGTATCAATAAAATATTACAAGAAAGATTAGGTAGGGGCGACGCTGGTATCAATAAAATGTTACAAGAAGGATTAGGTAGGGGCGACGCTGGTATCAATAAAATGTTACAAGAAGGATTAGGTAGGGGCGACGCTGGTATCAATAAAATGTTACAAGAAAGATTAGGTAGGGGTGACGCTGGAATCAATAAAATATTACAAGAAGGATTAGGTAGGGGCGACGCTGGTATCAATAAAATGTTACAAGAAGGATTAGGTAGGGGCGACGCTGTTATCAATAAAATGTTACAAGAAAGATTAGGTAGGGGCGACGCTGGTATCAATAAAATGTTACAAGAAAGATTAGGTAGGGGCGACGCTGGTATCAATAAAATGTTACAAGAAAGATTAGGTAGGGGCGACGCTGGTATCAATAAAATGTTACAAGAAAGATTAGGTAGGGGCGACGCTGGTATTAATAAAATGTTACAAGAAGGATTAGGTAGGGGCGACGCTGGTATCAGAAAAATGTTACAAGAGAGATTAGGTAGGGGCGACGCTGGTATCAATAAAATATTACAAGAAAGATTAGGTAGGGGCGACGCTGGTATCAATAAAATGTACCAAGCATGAAAAGACCAAGACGATTTCAAGGTGTGGTTAGAAGAAAAGTTACTAATATGAGATCGTCGTCGTCGTCGTCGAAAAATAATACAGGAAGAAGTAAAGAGTGTAAAACTAAAAATTCTCTTAGAAGTTTTAAAAACAATGGAACACAGATGCGCTAACAAAAAAGGGGGAAAACGATATTACTGAGGAAGAGGTGGACGTAAAAAGCAATATTTAAAATTATCTAAAATACCGTTAACGAATTTCGATATATATATATATATATATATATATATATATATATATATATATATATATATATATATATGCATATAATTATGGGTGAATAATTATTCAGAGTCTTAATGAACGATAATGTGCCCCAAACAATGTATCTGACTGAAAACTATATTATAAATTTGGACAAGAAACAAGGTCCAGGTAAGCATTGGGTGGCCTATCGAAAAATAAGAAATAAAATCTATTTCGATAGTTCCGGCAATCTTTCTCCCTTTGTAAATAATTCTATTTTTCAAAATTACGCCGTTTAATGCTATCATTTGTTTCAATTATACCAATAAACGAAAACTAAATACGAACAACTGTGATCATTTGAGTTTACACTTTTAACGAATAACAGCCAAAAAACGTTGTGTTTATGTGGCAAAAGATCAAAATTCTCTTGCGATATATAGTCAAAAATTCAGTAAAAATGCGATTTGGGCAGTGAAAATGGGAAATTGCTTTAATTGATCTTATGACTTACAACACAATACCGAACATTGAGAAAGATCTATACGATAAATTTCATTTTGGCAATAATAAAGTTATAGAATTGCCCGAAGGATCGTACGAAATTGATAATATTGTTTATTTTTTGAAAGAAACCATTCACGAGAATTCTCGAATTTAATCTGTCCATTGAACTAGGTTATAAAATTATTAAAAAACCGACTCTAATCTATTTGCCGCTAAACATAACCGGATCTTCATATTATTGCAGTGCGTCTGTAAGACCAGGTCGGACAACTGATAAACTTGCTGAAGGAATATATAACGCTCAGACTTCACTTGCGGTGAAGTGTTGTTGGCTAACCTTGGTTTTAATTGTGAATAGTAATAATGAAACAAACCTGAGTAATTTTACAGCATCAGTCAGTAGTACTATGCCAATCAATCACAAGCTGACAAAAAGGAAGAAAGACTTTTTGGAAACTTAAGGTTATATTGTAAATAAAAAAAAAGTTGGGAGTAAATACAAAAATTATTTTCGACGAAACTATTGTAGATTTGAAGTGGCATACGCATCTTCCGTAAGCACAAACTACGTACGGTTAAAATGATGAAATTTGGATTCCGGCGCACCGACAAAATGTTTACACGCTATTCTTTAAGAGCTACATACATACGTACACACACACACACACATATATATACATATATATATATATATATATATATATATATATATATATATGTATATATATGTATATATATATATATATTGAAGGAGAGAATATAGGGAAGTGGACTAGTATAACAATCATAAGGACGAAACCATTAGAATAATCAACAGTGGAATGACAATTGTCTTTGATGAAATCAGATACGAAATATGCGAAAATGAATTGGATAGTGTGACGTGTTGGCATCACCACAACAATTAAACATCTACTAACCAACACCGAAGATGAAAATAATATTTTATTAAACAAAGGATGAAGTATAAGTAAAGTGCCTCACAAACACCGGGATAGTTTTTCGTGTTGCATTCCTTTGAAAATGTTGCTCGGATTCTCAAACGATTACCCCAACATATTATTGAATTTCAATCAAGAACTAATAAAACTGAGAATTTCGACTAGTATAAATGTTATTGTAAAGGAAAATAATAAAACATGCAGTTTTGTGTTGTACTTCTTGAGGTTTTTGTATAAATTAAACATTTTTGTATTAACTTGGCATAAAAACCACTACTTACTGATTTATTCAGCAGACGCGTTTCGCCCTAGGTGAGCGCATTACTCAAAGCTGTGAACTACTGACAAAACTGATGCTCATGTGTGTTGTGTTGGTGTGAGTCTGTGGTGTATTTCTGGTCAGTGATGTGTTATCGTTCATATAGTACTTGTTAATTGTGTGCTCAAATATAGTATTTGCTTATGAGTGTGTTTTGTAATTTAGAATTTGTTGTGGATAGTGGAAAATAATAATCATATTATCTACGTGAAAATTAATAATATATTTTTGAAAATTCCGTACGTTCAAGTGGCCGATGTTTATAATTATTATTTATTAAGGATAACTGATAAGGACCGACCAATTTCGCAATGATTTCGGCGTTGGACGCTCCTAAAATATATGGTATTCAAAAACTTCAACTTGAACGGTGAAAACACGTCGATTGAAAAAACCACTTTACGTCATCGTAGCTTTTCAAACGGACAGCAGAAGTGTGAAAATAAGAATGCCGGCCTCTTTGATTTTTTGCGACATTGTTAACATTGAACTATATTTAAATTCACAATTTAATATCTATACATTGTCTATATTATCTACATTATTACATTATCTATAATGTAATGTTAACGGCACCAAGGCAATTATTTCCGATTTTTCACAAGACTCCAATCGTCATAATATCATGGCAGCAATAATAGACCGGCTATAGGTTTTTAAACATTTATTGTAAAAACACTATTATTTGTTATACACTGTTTAAGACAAATGAGTCGTTGATAACTGGAACCATAGATGATGGAATTAAAATCGAACCAAGTAACAACCTGTCGGTAAAGTCTGCCGCTTATTGTGTCATCATCCAGTACACTCTCGTAAATTACACACCACTTTCTGGTATTGTGCGTAAAATATTTTAATTTCATTCTTGTACATATTTCATTATTAATTGAGGAAATACGGAATGTGAAGAAAACCAATAAGTGTATTCATTTCCTTTTTATGCATATCTTTTAAAATTTGCCTAACACACAATTTGCACACAAATTCTCATATCTCCATAAAATATCAATAAAAAAGGAACCAATTATCCCGCGATATAGCGGGTAAATAGCCTACTACAATCCTTTTTTGCGCAAGTTCTTGCCCTAAAAAAAGGTATTCGTTTCCGTAAATACATTTAAAACATTTTTTAAGCCATCTTTATAGAAAAATTAATAATTTATTGCCATTTGTACAATTTTTAAATTTGATCTGATCACAAATATATCTTGCGCAACTATTTTTAACGAGTTGCGCTATTCGATAATTATTTTATTTACAATTACGAATTTTCGTGTAAAACTATTCTAATAGCCTGTATGCGGTTTTCGTCAACCTTCAGAAAGCATCTGATATGGCGTGGAAAAAAAATTGTACATTTTAAAATCATGGGGTATGTAAGGGTACATTCTAGCATTCATTGCTAATTTTCTGTCAAAAGGGTCTTTCGGCGTTCCCGAACATTAGCGTACCAGTCACACTGCTGTAATATACAGATTAGAGGAATGTTCGAGAGCTACAGGTTTTTAATTTTCTGCTTCGAAGACCCAGTGTGTAGCATTTAGTCATGCTAGGCATCGCTTCGGTCTATCTTTTTATCTTGACGAATTCAACTTCAAACCACGAATAATGTTAGATTTCTGAGTCTTTTCTTTTTTGATAAATACATTCATGAATCGCTCATATGCGTGATTTTAAGATGAGATGCAAACAAAAATTAAATCAAGTCAGTCATTGGAAGCAGGAATCGTAATGTCTAGATCAGGGGTCTTCACTAGGAATACTTTGAGAGCCAAATATTTTGCATAAAATTTTCCTGAGGGCCGCAAGTACAAGAGGCACTAAATAACTGACAAACAATATGATTATAATATACGTTTATTACATTACCAACATAAATAAACTGTTTTGCGCATAAAAAAGTTTGAAAATGTCTTTTTTTTACTTAGTTAATTCTTTGAAGTTGATGGACGAAATCTTTCACAGTCCTCTAATATGGCCTCTATGTTGGCAGGTTGGGAAGAAACTGAAATTCTTAAAATGTTTTCAACATTCTCACTTGTTAGCCTAGATCTGTGTTTGTTTTTTACAAACTTCAGCTTACTGAAAAACACAATATTTTCTGAACACATTCAAGTAAGTTAGGAAATTTGTCCTTTTCAACAACCCTCCGAAACTCATAGTGAGCTTTATTCTTCATCTTTTCTTCAAAAATACTTTTGAGTTCCGTATCGTTCTGAAGATCTATTAATCCATTTTTCAAATCCAAAAACAGAAAGATGAGCTACATTAGCTGGTTTCATTGCCCATGGATTTTCTACCATGGTTCCTGAAGTCACTAAACCTCTGAGACATTTCTTCCTTCAGTTTTAGTAAATTGGAAATATTTTTACTTTCATCAGGATTTTCATCAAACAGTGTTTTAACTGGAGGGAAGCTGGAATAATCACTGTTTGATAGTTCTTCAATATACATATTGAGTTTTTGTTCATGTACAAATACGATACTCATCATCTTAGTTACAATGTTATTATAGTCTCCTTGCAATTTAGTCAGCGTTTCATTCATAATGCCCATTGTGTCTGTAAGAAACGCTACTTTAAGCCACCAACTAAAATTATAAACTTCAGGGTACTTTTTGCTCTTTGTAGCCAAAAACAAAGTAATCTCATGTCGAATGCTGAAGAAACGTTCCAAAATTTTACCCTTATTCAGCCATCTAACTTCTATGTGGTAAAGCACATCCCCGTATTGCGAAATACGTTCTTTCAAAAACTCTTGAAAAGTTCTGTGGTTCAGTTCATTTGATCTTATGAAATTCACGATCTTAACAACGTCTTTCATAACACAGCAACAAAAAATATTTTGACTTCAATCCCTTAGGATGCCTGGTTTAGTGGGAAATGGTCACTCGAAAATATAGAAATGGTGTTTCATAAATTTTTCATCTGGCATTGCATTATAAATGTATGGAATACAAATAAAATACAAACAAATACAAATAATCTTGGGATAATGATCCCTGCACCAATGAGTTATATAAACAATTAGATGAGGCAATAACATTTTGCTACTTTCAGTTTATATATTGTACATGGTAATAAAGTTTTATAACGTCTGTGGTTTTTGGCAAAACTGTTACTCATACATTGTATTTATTGTTTCAGAAACAATGAAGAGAAACCAGATGAAACAATGGATGTGACAAGCACTCAAAATAGGTAATTTAGTCTGTAATTCTTAGTTTATAATAGAATAGAGAAATGAAAATCGAAATTAAATCTTTTTGTGCTTTTCTTATCATATATACCTTGAGATTCTAAAAAAATATTTCATCCCATAAGAGGTACCGGGAGGTATGTTTATCTTTACGTATATATATATATATATATATATATATATATATATATATATATATATGTGTATGTATAACTAGATAATTTTCATTATAAAATATAATAAAAATTTGAGACGTGAATCAAAATTAAGAAAGTACACAAAACATATTTTCTATAATTCAGATACACAGTATTTAAAAATAATGTACTCAGAATTTTGAAATACTCAGTATTTTAAAAAGTTTCAGTTATAGCCTACTTTTATTAATTCATTATAGCCTACTTATTTTAAGCTACACTTTAAAACACAGACTTTTAAGCAAAATTATCCGTTCTGTCACATATTTTTCAGTAACCAGAGCTGAAGTTTTAAGCTTAGTATTTTAGTAATTTTTTTTAAAGTTAGAAGAGTAAATAAACTTGATTAATGACCTTAACATTTCAATAGAAATATATTTTGAACGAGGAACTGAAATCTAGGGTAAATATTTCACTATCATTCTATCTAACTAATTAAGGAAGCTATACCGAACATATTTTTATACATTTATACAACTTTCATCGTTCTGCAATGGAAAAAGAATCATAGCTATAAGATAAACACGAGAATATAGTGACATATTTAGTCTTTCACCGGAGTATGCCTATGGGGAAAACGTATTGGGTCCAATATTTTCGATGTAACTACTTCGTCTCGCTGCTACTGTTGAAATCCTACTAATATTTTTCGTAATTTCGTTATTTGAAAAAAATTTAAATTTCAACATATTTTGTAGGTTTCTGTTTTCGACATTACATGTATATTGTAATTCATATTCATCGAACCGAGACGCTCGAAAAGTAAATCCTCATAGTTCTGGATAGTCCAAATAGATATTTTGTATATTTTGAATCGTATATTGGATTAAAATTATTAAAAACCAATTCAATTAAGCCTGAAAAAACCAAAAGTAAAAACATATTGTAAGTTTAATGATTATTGTATATTTAGAATAAGTTTAATAAACCTTTTCTTAAATTTAGGAAATTTAATTATTATAAGTATTTGGAAAATACCAGTAAATTACTGTGACTAAATCTTTAAGGAACAGTAACAATAATCGTGTTTCAAGAAGTAAAACTTTGAATACATCCTGGAACGTCAATCGGCATTGGGAATAAGCATGCAAGCACAACCATATTAGTAAACATGGTGTTGAGTGATATCCCAGATATAAGTGATTTTAAATGAAAAATTGTGACAAATGATAAACTGTTTTACCTAGGAGTTGGCCTAAATGATGACATTGCTTTCAAGAGTACGAAGTCAAAAGGAAGGCAGGTAGATCGAAGCGGTAAAACATCACCAGTCGATACTGTAACGTATTCAAAATTAATTTTGTAAAATACATATAACTTTTGCAGTGAGATGGTAAATAATGTATAAATACTAAACCATTTTATTCCGAATTAGGTCCAAGAGCATTTTCTTCAAAGTTTAACTCATGTTCAAGGACCATGGGTCGTTAGGGATTGGTCTCTATGCTACCACATAGACAGAAAGGGCTGTGCTATATATAGGTATTAAATTCATTAGTATAAAAATATATTAGGTTTATCGATTGTAAATTTTAATCGACGTATTGAGTGTAAAATAAAAGTAGCTACTTCATAGGAATGTATATCAAGAGGAGGATGTTACTCGAATGTCTAAAACGTCATAGACCGGAACACTTTACAGTGTGATTCACATTAAAGAAGCGTTGGAACTCAGAAGAAGGTACCAATTCCAAGACATTGGTTCTGTTTTCTGGCAAGTTAGGATATATAAATTTCTGTTTTTAACATTTGTTGAAATTATAAAAATTAAATAACTGAATTAGAGTACTATTTTATTTAACAAATTTCTTTACCAAAAATATTATTATTAGGGTCTGGGTTACTTTATCCAACAACTCTGATTGAATAAGGCCTGCCCACGGGGTCAATAACTCTAGCTTTCAGTCTTACCCAAACCTGATCAATCCAATCCAGGAGACCAATCAGAGCTATCATATAACCCACGATTGAACGATGTCATGTCTGAAAAATTGTTTTACCTGAGTCGTATTCGAGCCTTGTATGTTTGTGTCCTTGCTCTCGTTAGTCTAATTGCTCAGATCGTCTTTGTTGAGAAATTATTGCCTTTAGGCGTGATTGTTTGTCAGAATGGAATTATTTGCTAACGAACAAAGTTATTTTTGTGGAAATAAAAATAGAGTATTAAGTGTAGTAAATAATTTTCTTTACCCATTTTAATCCGTTCAACCAAACTTCTGTAGTTAGTCTAATTGCAGTGTTCTGATTCCCTTTGTTGACAAAATATATCATTAGCTGAAAAAATTCGGGCGTGATCGTTTCTCATAATGGCAGATTGAAAGGTAGCAAATAATAATCCGTAACCTAGTTCATTATACATAGGTATTTTAGTATTTACTTTTTAATTTTATAAAAACCTTTAATTTTGTTAGCAACAGTGGGAGTAAATAATAACATCAAGTAAAAATTTGTCCTAATTGTATCCTGGTAGTGTCAAACGGGTCAGCCCATCCAAGTTAAACGTTTTCTGTCAATTGTCTATAACTTACCAAAATCAATCCCTACATATCCCACCACCTACTATAATCAACACCTACACAATTCAACCCCTTATTAACCCAACCCTTACCAGCTCAACCCCTACTCTATCCAACCCCTACCCAATCAAACACATACCCCTACCCGATACCTCCTCTCCCAACCCAACCCCATCCAGTCCTACAATCAACTATTTTACTGCAGTTAGATCTAATTTTTTACTATTTGATCAAAATTTTAGTTCATTTCACATAGATATTTACCTTTAAAAATTACTACGTGTTCTGTCTGTATTAACCAAAACACAAATGCTAGTTTATTGCCCGTATTTAAGCTTGAGGTGTGAGTTTTAGGGAGTGAGTAGTGATCCTAGGCACAACGTGCAACAACATATTACTCAAGGACGCTTCCCATAGGAACAGGTTTAAGAAACATTTAAGAAAGATTGAAACTTATTCTCAATTGTACAATATACGTTTATTAATTACAATCGACAAATATAATAAATTCATGAAGTAAAATAAATTCTAATTGTAGCAGTTGTGGGTTGTCTATACACGCTACAGCTTCGTAATTCCAGGCAACACTTGGTACTGGCGAATAAATGTCGTCAATGTAAACAGGCTACTTCCATTTCTTTCGAGTAACAAATCTTACATAAGAGTTCATCTTCTTCGTCAGACGACGGTTTGCTTTTGATTGCTTCTATTGTGTTAGACTACAACTGCAGTAATGGGATAGTGATTGCAGATGCTACACAATATATACAGTTGTAAAGAAAAATTATTCTTTGATTGACTTTGTGGAATTTCCTAACAGCAATGCTTGCTTCTTAACTTCTCTTCGATCCAGTAATATTCAAACAGTAAATAAATTGTTATTAAGGGTGAAGACTTCTCAACTTCTTTTCGACTCTAGTAGTTTCTGCTTACCATGTACAAAACCAAACTAATTAAGAATTGAGTTATTGGTGTTAGACTTGTCTCTTGTGTTTACAGGGTTGGAAATATCTTTGGCCACTTTACAAGTTTTTTTTGTGTTACTCAACTCTGCCAGGCATCGTCAAGATAATACCTTTATTGTTACAATGGAGGTCTACAAATTTTTGTTGCTACATTGAAGATTTACAAGAGACTTAATTCTGTGTCAGAAATATTCAAAGTAACTTTTTTTACTTTAAGGATCTTCAAAAAAAATTTTAAAGACCTAAATCTAGCCCATAAATAAATAATAACAACACTTTGCGTTGTGTAATACACATTTACATTCAGTGCAGTTGTGTTGAGGCAATATACATTCAACTTTACCATTACACTGAACCTTCTTTAGAGGCAATTGTATCACATTAGGATGAAAACGCTTTAGATATTTTACATTTTCGAAACCCTTCGTACAGATCTTCGAAAACGGATTTAACCAAATTCGTTTATTCTCTTCGTCGTAACGCACGCTACCTTCATTCTGTTCGATACCATGGTAATGATACGGTAACCGAAGGGCAGGGTTTCGAGCTTTTTGATACAAACAGTGAAATGTATAAGGTGATTTGAAAACTAAGACGCATTGAAAATGTTTTGCTGCAGTTGCCAGTCCTTTCATGATGTTATACTATTGTTGTTATCTAAGAAGGAGTGAAATTCAACGACTGGGAACAGTCGAATACGAAAAGGTTTGCATTTTCCTTAAAAGTATCCTAGCCTAAACAGGGAGAAGGTGCTCGCGAATAATAAGATTTTTGAAAACTCGTGTGAACATTATCGTAAATGTTATCGTGCGAAAAATGTTGTGAGTTTAGATAGATTTTAACGTTTGTAACTTTACAATTGTCAAACTCAGATGCATTCTTTTTTGTCTGATTTTTTCGCTTTGTTTGAAAAGAAAAAATCACTTATCTAGGTTTTCCCATTTTTGAGGCTGTGTTTACTGTTTAGGATATACTGGTTGTAATAGGAACAGTTGGATATTCTACCAATTCCCATTTTCTCATTGCTATATGAACGGGATCATCAAGATAAATCAGTTTTGAAATTTTCTATGGTATCATATCTGTCAGGATAACGTGCGGAACTTTCCAGGCGATTCTGCATGATTTGTTAATCAACTGAAGCTGCATTGTAACTGTAGACTGAATTTAAATCAATTGACGAACGCAACAGTACAAGTTCCTGTTCTGCGTTAACCACTATCCTTGTGTAATCTTCTAAAATTCCATCAGCATTCGTAATGGATAGATATATTAGACACTTTGATACTTCTGTTTTACACACTCCGATCCATCCTGAAGTTTTTCAGATTATTTTTCTTATGTTTACGTACCGAAAGCGTAATTTTAATGATGATAGTTATTCCTACATTTATTGTATGGTGGAAAAACTCGTTTGTATTAATTTCATATCGAATGTCATTGAAAAGCAACGCTACGGCATTGTTTCGAGGCATACGTCCGTTTTTTCTCCGCTAGCTGTTTTTTCCAGTGACAGTGCCCTTTAAGTGTAATAAACTTTCTTTCGAAAGGCACAGTAATGATATCCTATTTATAAATTGCTATACGAACCTCATCGTTATTATTAAAGGTCGATGAGGAATACGGTTTGTGATTATTATACTCCATACCGTATATGGTATTGTCGTATTCGACACTGCTGCCAATTCCCAAAAGATCTTATATTCTTTAAGACTTTAAACCTTAGATCTAAGGATTTTGACGTTTTTCAGTGTTAATCCTGGTAAGGTTCTTAGTAGACTGACACTTTTTGTACCCCTTCTCACGTTAAATACTACACCCATTTAGTAAATGCAATATAACTGATATAGTTTCATCACGAAAAAATATTATGTCTCTGTTTTGATCTTTTAGACTAGCTGTAATGCTATGAATTATTTTTACGCTGACGGGTAGATATACATCATTTGGATGATGTTCCACGATCGTGTATCCAGGAGGAACTTAAAGATTAAACTCATGCAGAATATAACACTCGGCACCGTTCATAAGCGATCTAGTCTCAATATTACACTCAACACGAGTCACATTCACTTTGATGATGTCGACAGGTTTGTGTGAAACATGTTTTTTTTTATTTAACTCTAAATCGGTACCGGGGAAACCTAACAGCTTGCTTATAGAATGATTCCTACCGAATTGTATTGCTTTCGAACATTTTATTTTAGCTTTCAACGTGTAATTGTTCGGGCATAGCGAGAAGGAAGTAATCAGATCCAAATTCGTTTATGTCTTCTATTTCATACGATCCCGTAGGCAATTTGATGTATTTATCTTTATTGTAAAGGAAAACGTTATTGATACCATCAACGATATTTGGGATCGAGTTGTAGGTAGCTAAGTCTATGAATCCAATTTCTCACTGTCCGCTAGAGACATCATACGGAGGAAAGAAGTCATCAGATAAAACAGATATAGTTCCTGATAAAACTACTCATGATTTCAGAAACTTTAGGCACAAATGTCCACAAACGACTGAATTGCCTTTCTGATATCTCTTGTAATTATAGTGCACATTAGCATTGTTTCAGAAATAATTTTCTAGTTCAACGGGTGGTCTCAAGTTTTCTATCAAAGTACTTTACAAAATTGTCACTTGTTTGAAACAAATCCAATGTGTGCCAACTCCCATAACGCTCTCTAAATTTACAATATCTGATTAATTTTTAACTGGCGTAACGGTAGATTATCTTTCATGTAAACACCCCTGAACCATGGAATATTTAAAGGTTTCGCATATCTTTTCAACTCTACATTTGACAATGATCTGATAGGAATTGATTCAATTATGTTTTTGTTTTTTCACAACCCTTATACGGTTTTAGATGACCCTTTGCCTTGTAATTGTTTCACTAACTTTTGTAAATTACGAAAGACACGACGAGGTCGGGGACGATGTCTTTTACCCCCACCCTACTTCGCTCTCGTTTACGTAGCGGTCGAAACGACTAATGCCTCTGCACGTTCGCCAAGAGATGCGTCACGAGATTTACCACTGTTCCAAGAGTTTTCCGCTAGGACCTCGTCTGCTTCACGACGTCTTTGAGAACAGTTGGATCTGTTGTAAGTGATGTGTTCTTTGCAAGCTTCATCTAGCGCGTTTATACATTTATATCCACGAGCTAAACGTTTACCTATTTTTGTTCCTGGACCGCAGTAATTGTAAGTGGGCAAATGCAATTCGATCGGAAATAGATCTATAGCTTTGTTCAAAACGCTGGATATCAATATGTCTTCTTTTGCCTTTCGCTTACGATTGACAGATGTTTTGCTTTTGTATGCTATTTTATTGCTAATCAGAAGGAGTTATGAAATTTTTTTGTTCGATTTTGTGTGTCTTGATACAACGCTGCTAGTTATGATTACTACGTCAATTGTCTTTTTACCAGGTCCCGCGGGAGTTATACGTTTAAACATTCCTGCATAATATTTTCCTGTTAAAAGAAGAGCATTATCAACCAAGTACTTCAAGATAATGGCGTCTCCTTGAAATTGTTGATCATCTACATCGCACAATTGATGATTACCAAAGAAGAGAGTATCTTCGATTTTGATCGGAATTAACTTTTCCAGATATCCCTTCGTCGCTGCATCGTCAGCATTTATAGGATCTCCTAATCCACCCCAATTGAATGTCATTAGCACATTGTTGGTTCTTTTTTACATCGACTATCAAAGAATCGGACAAACGATTCGAGGTATTTTTTAGACACAGCATCGTTTCGACTTGTAGGTATACCTAACCCTACTATAGCAAAACCGTTAGTATAGTATTTTTTTACATGATCGAAAGTTAAACACGTTTTCTCGTGATAACCTTTGGACATTGCGTCATCTCTGATATTAGGCACACCCAATCCGCCCAGCAGAGTGCCGTTCGTAATATATAAAGTCTTACCGGTATTGAAGTAAGACAACTTTTGAAAACAAGAGATTCGATATATTTTTTAGTGAATGCATCGTTCATATATTTAGAATCGCCTAGACCGCCTCAAGGAATTTCATTATCGTAACATTCGTTTCTTCTGGCAGGCTTGTGTAATTCATCCGCGATAGCGTAACTCAGATCTATTTCTGAAATTTTATTGTTTTTGACAAACTTATAAATATATCAATTTCTGAATCATCTGTATGCATACAGTAAATTGAAAGTAATACAATAGAAAATATCGGGTATTTGTATTCCATCAGCAATAATATTCCCCCCCCCCAAAGTCAAAGTTTTTAGGGGTACGTCTAGGAAGTACGTCTTTTGATGAGATTGAAAATGTTTATTTATTTTTGTGTTCACACTGTACGGACAACGCTATTTTCACTCCAGTTGAATAACGCTATTCACCCTAACCACCTACAGGTTGATGTTTTTGGAAACTTTTGTTAATTGACAACTTTTATACACCTCGGTCAATATAACGCTACGTCATATACAGTGAACACTTAGGTTAGTTGACAACTGGTGTACAGCATGATAATTCAAAGTGCAGTACTACTTTTGGATGGGCTCATCCCACAGGATCAAGTTTAGAGCTTGAAACCTTGATTAGTTGACACCTCAACTGGTGTACAGCATGATAATTTAAAGTGCAGTACTACTTTTTGATGGGCTCATCCCACAGGATCAAGTTTAGAGCTTGAAACCTTGATTAGTTGACACCTCAACTGGTGTACAGCATGATAATTTAAAATGCAGTACTACTTTTGGATGGGCTCATCCCACAGGATCAAGTTTAGAGCTTGAAACCTTGATCAGTTGACACCTCAACTGGTGTACAGCATGATAATTTAAAGTGCAGTACTACTTTTGGATGGGCTCATCCCACAGGATCAAGTTTAGAGCTTGAAACCTTGATTAGTTGACACCTCAACTGGTGTACAGCATGATAATTTAAAGTGCAGTACTAATTTTGGATGGGCTCATCCCACAGGATCAAGTTTAGAGCTTGAAACCTTGATTAGTTGACACCTCAACTGGTGTACAGCATGATAATTTAAAGTGCAGTACTACTTTTTGATGGGCTCATCCCACAGGATCAAGTTTAGAGCTTGAAACCTTGATTAGTTGACACCTCGCTCGTATGCACTAGTGAACCTCAGTTAGTTGTACGGTTTGATCAGTTAACCTTGACACTGTAGCACCATATCTCATATAAGGCTACATATAACCTAGGTACTATAAGCGTTATAGAACCAAAGATACAACGAGTTTGGGACTGGCATTAGGACACAAACATACAAGGTTTGAATATGACTCAGGTAAAACGATTTTTCGGGTCGAGGAAGGGTTTTGGGGGAAAGGATTAAGAAAGATGTCAATAAAATTATTAAGGGTGGGGAAAGGGTTTAAACAAGTTAAAGAAGTGAGAACAACCTAAAGCTGATCTAGTCATCTCAGCCCCATTACTCCACTATTTGCAAATAGTGGTTCGTAAATCTTACGAGTGAGTATCTTTCTAAGGTTAAGCTATACCTCTACTGAGGATAATTCGTTCAATTTAGGTTAAATACACTTCTGAGAACGTCCTATGGTGAATTTCTATTGTGAAGCTATGTTTGTTCATTCAATCTACTATGACTTGAAGGGAAATGACTTCGAATAGAAAGGAGTCTTTTTATCTCACTCTGAAAACGTAAGATGTTTTTGGTATCAGTTGTTTTCTCATCGGATTGTAGATATTACATCCGGCGTTACATCCGTCCATCTTTCCGTAGTTACGTAGATTAAAGTCGAAGAGCGGCTAGTTTTAGGCTATGGTTTAACGAAAAGGGAATTAAAAATCAAAATAAAACAGAGAGAGGGGAAATAGAAACTCTTGGAAAAATTAGATACCCAACGAAAATACAATATTGAATTTTGAACCTCAAAATCAGGAAATCCATAAAATACACTCCGTTTCCTATGTAAATTTTGGAATATGCAATATTCTCCATGGGCACAATAGTCGGGTTAGTTAATGTTATTTTTTGAAAGACTAACATGAAAGATTTGTTTTTTTAAAATTCTGCCCTCAAAGAACCCACTGATCGAAGCTTGGATGGTTCAGGATCATTCGTTTAGAAGATATAGAATTCATTTTATTAATTGTAGTTTTAATCGTGTGTAAATCAAACCCTATTTAGGTTATAAGAAATTTGTTCCTTTACCTTGGTAATTTCTTCTGTAGCATGGCAAGGTAACACGTGTAACTTTATTGTACTTCGATTTCTTAGTAAACGATCAAGAGTGTATTTTCTTTTAAACTATATCTAAATATCAGTCACTATCTAGACCAGGCATCCTCACTACGCGGCCCGCGGGCCGCATGCTGCCCTCGGGACGATTTTTTGCGGCCCTTAAACGGTTAGGATTGAAGTCAAAATATTTTTTGTTGCTGTGTTATGAAAGACGTTGTTAAGATCGTGAATTTCATAAGAACAAATGAACTGAACCACAGAACTTTTCAAGAGTTTTTGAAAGAACTTATTTCGAAATACGGGGATGTGTTTTACCACATAGAAGTTAGATGGCTGAATAAGGGTAAAATTTTGGAACGTTTCTTCAGCATTCGACATGAGATTACTTTGTTTTTGGCTACAAAGAACAAAGAGTACCCTGAAGTTTATAATTTTAGTTGGTGGCTTAAAGTAGCGTTTTTTACTGTCACAATGGGCATTATGAATGAAACGCTGACTAAATTGCAAGGAGACTATAATAACATTGTAACTAAGATGATGAGTATTGTATTTGTACATGAACAAAAACTCAATATGTATATTGAAGAACTATCAAACAGTGATTATTCCAGCTTCCCTCCAGTTAAAACACGGTTTGATGAAAATCCTGATGAAAGTAAAAATATTTCCGATTTACTAAAACTGTTGAAAGACCTGAAGGAAGAAATGTCTCAGAGGTTTAGTGACTTCAGGAACCATGGTAGAAAATCCATGGGCAATGAAACCAGCTAATGTAGCTCATCTTTCTGTTTTTGGATTTGAAAAATGGATTAATAGATCTTCAGAACGATACGGAACTCAAAAGTATTTTTGAAGAAAAGATGAAGAATAAAGCTCACTATGAGTTTCGGAGGGTTGTTGAAAAGGACAAATTTCCTAACTTACTTGAATGTGCTCAGAAAATATTGTTTTTTCAGTAAGCTGAAGTTTGTAAAAAACAAGCACAGATCTAGGCTAACAAGTGAGAATGTTGAAAACATTTTAAGAATTTCAGTTTCTTTCCAACCTGCCAACATAGAGGCCATATTAGAGGACTGTGAAAGATTTCGCCCATCAACGTCAAAGAACTAACTAAGTAAAAAAAAGACATTTTCAAACTTTTTTATGCGCAAAACAGATTATTTATGTTGGTAATGTAATAAACGTATGTTATAATCATATTGTTTTTTCAGTTATTTAGTGCCTCTTGTACTTGCGGCCCTCAGGAAAATTTTATGCAAAATATTTGGCTCTCAAAGTATTCCTAGTGAAGACCCCTGATCTAGACCCACACAGCTTGTGTTTATGATAACCACGGCTACTTGGAATTAATGTTAAGTTACGATTTTGCATTTTCAAATTAAGCAACCCTCAAAACAAGGTCCCCTTCAAAATCCAAATTATGGAACCTGCAAAACACTAAGTTCCCAACTGATGTATATTGAAGAGACCACGGACGAGAAACAATCAGTAGAACATACACAAATATCAGAACGATGGGGAGCAGGTTAATATGGCAATCAGGAATACCATTCGCTGCAAAGAAATTGGGCGAAAGAAGGGGTTTAGCCTTGACCAGATATTTGGAACGAATGATTTAGGGGTGGGACATCAGTTCTCTGCAAATCAGAGGTCTAGGTTAAAGTGAACTAGACTCTATTTTTAATATTAATTACATATATATTAACAAAATCTAGTAGGTACAAGGAATGAATTCTTTTAATTCTGAGTAGAATAATATAAAATCTTTAAATATGAGAAAAAAAAGTTTTAATGTTTGTAAACTTGTAAGAATATATTCTACATTTAAACCAGGAAATTAATACAGTTTTTATTTTAAAGTTGTGATTGTTGTTTTAAAATTTAAAAATAGGTTTAAATTCGTGATTGTATATAAAGATAACAATTGATTTCATATATGAATAACAAAATAAAATATCAAGTCGAAAAAAGGAATAAAGTAATTTATTTGGACATTCATGAAATCTTTCTTATAATAATTGTCTGATACATTACTACTACCTATTTCAGTGTTACTGTTTTTGTAAATTGTGTTTTCTATTCTGGTGCTTTGTGCGTTTCATTAAAATGATTCATTTTTTATGTTACATTCTTGTCACGATTCAAAAAGACTAGTAGTCAATTATGTACGTGGAAAGTCACTTTTCAAATTTCCCATATCCAAGAGTTATTGAAATAATGTTACTGACAAAAAATATTACTATTATTCATTATTAGTAAACTTTGTATCTTAATAAACGAAACATTGTCTAATATATACGTAAAACTATAATGATTATCAATAGCACATTAAATAAATTTGTACTGATTTATGTTGATTTATATACACACACTGCAACGTCCCTCCCTACTTTTGTTTGTAGTTATTGATATCCCTTCTCGCAGAATACCAAAATTTGTTGTTTAAAAACTTATTTATAAACAAACCAAACATCTGCCAATCACCCCGCTTGTTAAACCGTGCTAAACTCCCTGAGTTACGTGTATATTTCCCGCTCATAGGGCCAGGCCCAAAACAAGCCTATTCCCGCTGACTACTATTTAAAATAAGTATAAACTCCCCAAAATTG
This sequence comes from Prosapia bicincta, assembly GCA_036971475.1. Classification (NCBI taxonomy): domain Eukaryota; kingdom Metazoa; phylum Arthropoda; class Insecta; order Hemiptera; family Cercopidae; genus Prosapia; species Prosapia bicincta. The sequence goes on along the minus strand of JBAIZL010000001.1, from coordinate 250,917,600 downwards.
GTTTATCAATTATGTATGGTCTAGATATAGTCACACATGTCATTTCAATAGTCAGCTGGAAAGAAACACATTTAAAATAATACACAAAATATTCACAGAGTCTTACCACCTGATGATGATCTGCAGAGACAGCAAGGGAACGTGCAAAATATGATCGTGTTTAAAGTACCTATTGTAAAAGGCTCCTGTGTCCTTTTAAACACAATCTGCCAGTAGATAAATCTCTGGACTTTTATACATAAAACCAACTAATCTTTAGGCTAGCTCACTGAAGTTAGTTGAGAGAAACTTTTTAAAAACATTAGGTTTTAACTATTATCATTTAGTGAAATTTAATTAAACTTGTTTACTGATTTAATAATCATTTTCATATTAGTTGGAAAAAGCTAAACAGTTTTTATTGATTATTCGACAGAGGATGAAATGCAAATACTGTTGATTTTTATAACATATTTAATTTTATTTATTTTAAAAAAAAAGAAAATTTATACTTTCAAATAAAACACTATTATATTTACAAAACAATTCACTAAATAACTTGTTGTGTTTCATACTTTAAAATCTTATAATTTCCATATAGATCAATTACATTTACATAAACATAAAATTATTTTCCAAATTACACATAATAAAAATTTATCTTCTATATTGAATTGGTAAATTCGTATTTATGACACTTAATTTTTAAATTTATAATATTCTAAAAATTCTTATTTCCTTGAAAATAAATGGCTTATGGCCAAAAACCCTTTGTAAGTTTAATATTTATCATTTGAAATATTCTGATCACATAAATTCATTTTATTAAGCATAGAATTTATTTAAATTTTATAAAGAGTGAAGTCATTGTTTAAGCTTGAATATTTGTTTGAATTTAATAAAATTAACTGACTAAATTTGACGTAATTGGTATTGAATAGAGAAAATGACTTGCCAAAGATGTTCCTGCCGGTCCTAGAGTCCCCCGTCTGGATTCCCTGGTCCTTGGACATCGGAAGTCGCCATCCCTGGTTCGTCGGTGGTGGTTTTCCTCTATTCCCGCGTCCTGGAGGCTGAGTCTGGAGCCTTCATTCCTTGGTAGTCCTAGACGTCGGAAGCGTTGAGGTTTGGTCCATCTGGCCTGATGGCGGTCCTACTCGCGGTCCAGCATAGCGTTCCGCGGCACCTCGTATTAAAAATTTATTTCAGACTGTCTCTAAGGTCCTAGAGACCTAGTATATATAGCGGTGAAGTTAACCTACCTCACCCCGCCTGCAATACTTGCTATCTGTGGATTTATTCCTTGTACAGGCAAGTCGGGCAACGAATTTGTTTTAGCTTGCAGAGTTTGATTATCATTTTTGGAACACTGAAAAATGTCTATTTTATTAAAACTGCTGTAACTTTTTTGTTTTTTAAGTTTTTCAAATTTTGTTTTCACTAATGTTTAATCTGGCTTATTCTGGTTCTTTTAAAATGTCGATGAAAGTTGTACGTGGTTTGGTTCTTAAGATAGCTTTTTTAAGCACTTTGAAAATTTTCGCCTCACTCCCGATAGTCAAATTTAGCTAGTTATTACAAATTTATTCTTTAATACTTTTTAATTTAGCTTAATTATTCTACTTAAGGTTTTATTTAATTTTTCACTCTTTATTATTTGTATAACTCCAAACTTGATTAATTTAAAAATCAACTTTATTACTTAAAAACAGGAAATTATTTATTTCCTATTTGTCACGGAATGTCACACCGTTACAACACACACACACACACACACACACACACACACACACACACACACACACACACACACACACACACACACACACACACACACACACACACACACACACACACACACACACACACACACACACACACACACACACACACACACACACACACACACACACACACACATATATATATATATATATATATATATATTTCAAAAACAAGAGTACTTTTAATGCATATATTATTCATAATATATGAATATATATTAATATTGAATAATATATGCATTAAAAGTATTCTTGTTTTTAATTTATTAAATATATTACAAGAAAACATATCACCATATTTAATATAATATATATATATATATATATATATATATATATATATATATATATATATATATTAAATATATTAAATATATTAAATATGGTGATATGTTTTCTTGTATATATAGTTAATAAATTTAAAAGTAGTTTAAATATAGTTATATTCATTAAAAGTATTCTTGTGTTTGAAATATTTTAAACACACGAATATATATATATATATATATATATATATATATATATATATATATATATTTCAAAAACAAGAGTACTTTTAATGCATATATTATTCATAATATATGAATATATATTAATATTGAATAATATATGCATTAAAAGTATTCTTGTTTTTAATTTATTAAATATATTACAAGAAAACATATCACCATATTTAATATAATATATATATATATATATATATATATATATATATATATATATATATATATATTAAATATATTAAATATGGTGATATGTTTTCTTGTATATATAGTTAATAAATTTAAAAGTAGTTTAAATATAGTTATATTCATTAAAAGTATTCTTGTGTTTGAAATATTTTAAATTTATTAAATATATATATATATATATATATATATATATATATATATATATATATATATATATATATATATATATATTTTTTAAAACAACACAGGTTATTCAAATACAAGAATATTTATTATTTTATATCCAAAGCTTTTCGTTGGCAAACAGTACCAACATCATCAGGAATGAAAATTACAATAATTAATATTCATTAATTAAATTCCTGATGATGAATGATCATCCTGATGATGTTGGTACTGCTTACCAACGAAAAGCTTTGAATATAAATTAATAAATATTCTTGTATTTGAATAACCTGTGTTGTTTTAAATTATTAAACAAGAAAACGTATTTATATATATATATATATATATATATATATATATATATATATATATATATATATATATAATACGTTTTCTTGTATAATAATTTAAAACAACATAGGTTATTCAAATACAAGAATATTTATTAATTTATATTCAAAGTTTTTCGTTGGTAAGCAGTACCAACATCATCAGGAATGAAAATTACAATAATTATAATAATTATTGTAATTTTCATTCCTGATGATGTTGGTACTGTTTACCAACGAAAAGCTTTGAATGTAAATTAATAAATATTCTTGTATTTGAATAACCTATGTTGTTTTAAATTATTATACAAGAAAACGTATTTTATATATATATATATATATATATATATATATATATATATACATATATATATATATATATATATATATATATATATATATATATATATATATATATATATATATATATATATATATATACGTTTTCTTGTTTAATAATTTAAAACAACACAGGTTATTCAAATACAAGAATATTTATTAATTTATATTCAAAGCTTTTCGTTGGTAAGCAGTACCAACATCATCAGGAATGAAAATTACAATAATTATAATAATTATTGTAATTTTCATTCCTGATGATGTTGGTACTGTTTACCAACGAAAAGCTTTGAATGTAAATTAATAAATATTCTTGTATTTGAATAACCTATGTTGTTTTAAAATATATATATATATATAACAATAACTAAAAATAATAGTAATTGACATTTATATTTTAATAATTATAATTGATAATTAGACCTAGATAAAAGCTATAATTTTAAAGATCAGAAGAGAGCTGAAAAGATTTTTAAAAAATAAACATGTGGTTTATAAATAGCATTTGTGTCTTTTTTTAACAATACGATGCCAGTTTTGCAGCTGTCCATACACATACTTTATCACCTAAATTATCCTAAGAGTTACTTTCTCAGAAGTTATAACTTTAGTTAGTTATTTTCATAAATCGAGGGAAATTGACTTTCTTTTGGAAATATTGGTGTGCAACTTATCAATAGGGTTTTAAAATAGTTGAAATCTCAAGAGATGAATATTGAAACCAGAAAATCATTGCGGCAAAGGGAATGTAGAACATTGAGTATCCTAAAATCGTCAGGTTTAGTCTGGCCGGTGACCTTAAGATGCGCAGAAGCTCTTTGAGTTGATCTGTGTGGCGAAAGTGTCTGTTGAGATAGTATACAAGATAGTAATTTATATAGCGTATATTGCTGCGCACGGCCGCTTAACCTTCTATGGTCCCACTTCCCACTAGCGTGTATCTACCTTCGTTCGCGCTATACCTGACGGCCTGTAACGTTGGAAAGACGTCGAAACGAATTACAGGCTCCTATATGATGGACAGAATGATGAAGTAATATTACAAGCCTTTTAAAAATAAACTGTTAATCATAGTCAGTTTCAAGTTGTAATCAATAATTTGTAATGATTGAAAACACGACATTTAGGAAAATAATAGTTGAAGCCTTTGAGAATACTTTATATCAACAGAAAACAATATCTTCATAATTACTACGCCATTAAAAGTTTAAGACGATCAGAACAAAAATGCTGTTACTTTCTATTTCATACTTTATATGACCATACAGTAAGTATAAAGACCATAGACCATGAACTCTCGTTTACCTTCTAATTATCAATGAATTTATGTTTTTATTGTGTTATGTTTCAGGTACAATGAAGATGCAGGATATGAAGAAAAGACTGTGACAATTGTCCAAAGTCGGTAATTTCCTAATTAATTTTCAGTTGAGCGGTAGAACTCAATAAACTGGTCATGCCAAGTCTATAACAATTATTTTATAATTTTACACGGTTTTTTACTTTAGAAAAGAATATTGATGCACTAGCCTGTGATATTTTGTTTTTAACCGGGAATGAAATTGTTATTATTGTTTTAGCCTTAATCATTTTCGGTTCTGCGTTTCATTTTATCCAATGCTTATCTTATCGAAACCCGTTTCCCCGGCACCTTCGATTTTTCTTTTTATAAATCTCCAATACAATAAAAAGAATTATAAAGTAATTTTAATTGCCGGAAACCGTAATTAGTTGTTAAAAATTGGGTTGAATATCGGCATCCAAACACAACCTCACTCTTTAAAATTTAATGCTGAGGAATTGAGACTCAACGTTTAAACACGTCATTATAAAGCTGTACTGTAATAAAATTTATAGTGGAATTTCAAAGTTAGAATAGTTTATTTCAATTTACAATATTATAAGACCTGTGGATCTCGGCCAAGACATACGCTATTGGTTTTTATACTTGACACACTAAAGCAAGCGACATATCAAATGACCTTGTGTTACTTCAAATATTACTTTAACACATACAATACATATTTAGTTTTATTGAAATCATTTATATTCTTTTAAACTACTGTACATACAAATTATTATTTGTATTATTATTAAATAATAACAGTTTACCTTACTAAAAATAAATTAAAAATAATATCCCAATGTTTCATTTTACTAAAGGCCTTTTAGTTACCATAAGTAGGAAAAAAATACCTACACCAAAAACAAAAATATAAACAGCCCCCATAAATGTTTAATGCATACATTAAATAATAGTGAATATCTAATAGATAAATTACATCTCCGAATACGATTCTTCTGATTGTTTAGAAAAAGTAAATTCATGAACTCAAAGTATTATAGGGACCTACTTACGGTTGTTGTACATGACAATTTTTATATGATATCATGTGCAAATATCCCTGGTGCAAATATTTGTCAAGTCATTTCACTCAATTTCCGCATTCCTTTATTTTTTAGAGTGAATTACTGCAATGGCGAAATATATCTTGAAAATGTTATTACCTTTTTAATGTGACTGTTAGGGTTATATTATACTGTTAACTATATTCTTTCTTGTATTTATTGAGTTTAGGGTAAGTTCATATTTATTTCAATTAGAAACTTTATTCTTGGTTCACCGACTATTTAAACAAGTTTATTCTTCTATGTAATTTGTTTTTAATTGGCATATGCAAAAAAGAAAAATCGAGGGTGCTTTTCAAAACGTAAACTTTAATCACGTAAAAGTATTTGCATTTTACAAATAAAATACTTTATAAGCCATGAGAAAATTCTAAATTTAAAAATTATATATCTTTTCCTATTTGTTGATACCAGATTCGAGTTCAACGTTTTTAAAAAAAATATACTTCCGTTTGTTTTCGTTACTATTTCTCTAGAGAAGTAAAGCACGTTTAACGTAACGGAACACTCATGCCAGGTCCATTCTCCTGTGCTCCCTTGAGGTGCTATTAAATATTTCCGTTAAGAACATTGTCTAACGTTGGAGATTATTTATAAGGATTGTGAGAAAAATTCAAAATTATAAATTTTATTAATACTTTGTGGTGTTTCGGGAAATTATTTTGTAATTTTAATAAATATATCAGGTAGGAACATTATATGATAGTTAAACCAATTATACGAGTCGTGAAAAGAGTTTGAAATTAAACAGTTTAATAATATTTTGAGGAGTTATCGGAAGTTTCTTGAAATATTACAAAATAAGATTATTAGAACTTTAAGGGTTTTGAGTAGAATTCCACTTTGTCATCATGTTTTAGTGCTCTCAAACTATCACCACTGTTCATTAAACGATTTCTTTACTGTATATTCGCAAATATTCATCTCTTTTTGAGGTTGATACACGAAATAATAAACCTGCCACCATGGATACCGTTTAAGTTTTCCATATATTTCTTCAACAACAATTAATTAATGTAGTCTACGTTGTAGCGATGCAACATCTTAGGTTTAGTGTTTCTTACACACTATTCATGATGGTTGAGTTTTTAATGTAATAGCAAATGTATTTATGTATTTATTGTATTATGTTTCAGGTGCAATAAAGATGCAGGATATGAAAAAAAGACTGTGTCTGTTGTACAAAGTCGGTAATTTCATACTTACATTTTTCAATTGAGCGTTAAACCTCAATAAACTTGCCATCTTGGTTCATTGTTCAATATTATTTTAAAAACATTACAGCTTTTTTAATATAAAAGATCAAAAATAGTTGTGATATACAAAAGTATTACTAAACGTTCCATGTACGTCCAGAAAATAAGTTCCGTTTTACTAATGAAAAAAAGAACAAAAATACGTATAAAGTGGACAAAATCTTTTTCCAAATAATCTCCATTCTGTAACATATATTCTATATTAGTACTACTATATTGAAAGCACTCGTCGTGGTTTAGTCGGAGTTTTTTGGATTTCCTCGTCATAAAATGTATCTACTTGTAAAATCAACAAAATGGAAACATTGTTTTTGGTCTTCTCATCATCTTGACAGTAAGATCATACTTCGAGTTATTGTGTGATCAACCACATCGCATTCGTAATGAGCATGCATATGTGTGTATATGCGTACGTCTCTCTCTCTTGCTCCCTGTTTCATTCCTCTGAATATTAATAATTTTTACATTAGTCTATGACCATCCGAACTTTATATTTTGTAAATTTAGGGGGCAAATTTTTGTATACACAAATGGATAAAACACCACAATAATTGACAAACTGTGGCACAGTATACAAAAAAAAAAACACTAAAATTAACAATACAGAGAGGGAGAACAAATACATCACAATATCATACATAAAGAGAACATCAAATGAAATAGCCCACAAATTTCAAAAAAAAACGGAATACAAAATATCATACAAAACTAATAACAATTTACAATACAAAATACATTAGGACACTAACAACAAAGATAAACTACAAGCACCAAACGTATACAAACTAAACTACAACAAGTGCAACAATATCTACATTGGGCAAACAGTTTGCAGCTTCAAACAAAGAGTCGAGGAACTCAAACAGAACACCAACTCAGGATTTTACAATCACATACAAGATACAGAACACAAATACACAGACATTTGCCATAACCTAGAAATCCAACACATCAACAAAAAAGGACCACATCTCAACACACTAGAACAATATGAAATTTACAAACACACAAAAACACAAAGTACAAACATATTAAACGAACAAACCCAATACAAATCACACATACTCTTTGATACTATCGAAAACCTGACTTTAAAATCCTCACCGCTTAATCCAACAACTCTAAGCAGAAGTCATTGATGAAAATCGCCAAGGAGCGATTGAAAACGTAATGTCTCAGTAAGTTTTTATAAATTTACAAAGTTTAAAGTTCGGAAGGTCATAAACTAATATAAAAGTAAATATTAAGTTTCACCGAACGTAGTGGACCACAAAACTTGGAATATTGTTTTGATACAGAGCTGTCATATTACTCCCGCCCGTAATAGCGTTCACTACTATACTTTGATTTAAAGTAGAATAGGAATGTGTCTGTGCCATGGTAGGGATGCGGCGTTGTCAGTTCGAACGCTGTGACTCTCAACCTACCAGCGGCAGAACGAAGCGAGCTACAGCACTAGTAAATTACTCCACCATAGCTACGATGAAACTGAGCGACGAACGGAAGTTTAGCGTCGAGTTGGCAACAAGGCTCACCCCCGCAGCAAGATGTGAACTTCCTATTGGCGGTATCCCCCACTCCCTCTGGCCAATTTCACCTACGTAGAATCCTATTCTATTTTAAATCAAACTATAATAGAACTGCCGTTGTTGTCATTGTAACGTGTTAAAAACTTGAGTGCGCTACCATCCATGCGCTTTTTGTGATCCTCGGTACGAAGTTTTGATCCTCGGTATTTTTTGGTAAGAAGTTTCGGTATCCAATGAATACAAGGTTCACGAAATAACAATTTTTCATGAAGAAATTCATTTTTCGTATAAAGTACAGATATTGATTTACTGTTTTTTGAAATTTTTCATCGACTGTACGAACAAGCTCATCATTAACCGAAAAAATACTCTCCACGTTGAACTGCTTCATCCATCACCTTACTATCTAGTCGCTCATCACATACTGCAGTTTAATAATCTGTTGATGAACATTTGTCGCTTTAAAAATCAAATTTGAGACTTATTCATCAATTTTGTGGGGTTTTCAATAAACTTCTATGTCTTAAACAAGTAGCGCACTAAATATGGCGTCTACCCCTTTGTATTAATTGAAGGTCATTACTGCGCATGAACAGAAATGCAATCGCAGCGCTGCGATGGCAAAAAATGCAAATGGAACTTACTTTCTGGACGTGCTACAGTCTTCTATTTTAGTATACTATTATTTTTTTTTAATGTAACAAAAAGAACCAAATTAAACATATTTAATAAGTTTTAATTTACCTTAAAAATATATATACCTAACCTAAATTATAATCTAATTTTATTTATAATCTATTCTTATTATACAGGACAACGCCATAAAATCTATTCATAAAATCATCAATAGAAAATAAGAGACTAAAATATCACTTCCTAGTGCATTTGATGGCATCCCTCGGTTCCCGTCAGGGGATTGGAACTCTAAATTAGTTCCACTTATATGTAACAAATTTCTATGGCTTTGATTGAATTGCTCCACCGTTTCTATTGTTGGAAATAGTTGTGTTGATACATTATTGTAAAATTCGTTTATAATAATTGTGAACATCAACTGAGAGAAATTTCTTGGCATGATCTTGCACCGTCGCAAATTTATCGAGGTATTCATAAAACTTCGTAGGTGGCGGAGGAGGTTTCGTACGTAACCATTTTTTTTCATTCCTCGGTCTGATATTTAGATATCCGTTGAGTGTGACCGAATTCTGATTATGTGCTGAGATTTTTCACACCTTACAATGATTGTTAACGGTACAAATATCTCCACTGTGGTATTAAGCTCCATTCTTTGGGCAGCTTAAACGGCTAACTACAGCCCCTTTGCTGCTCTCTCCGTTTGTTGCCTTCATCTCTGGAGTTGGAATTCGATTTCTCCAGAATAACTAATTTTAGTTTAAACATATAGTGAAAAGACCACGTTTATGGCAGCATGTCTTATGGTATTGTAGAAATAAAGCCCTTCTATGTAAATGTTACTGATGTAAACTTGTAACCTTGATAATATCACAAGCATTTACGTCCAATAGGTCTCATCTTCATAATATCATAATTGTAATAAAACAAATAAAATACCAGGTTCCAACTATAGCAAACCTCAATAGTACAAAATTAACAAGGAAATGTGAGGAACAAATAATAATACTGTGTAGCCATACAACATACATGACGATACAATTTTCTAAAAGTAAGTCAACATTGATGTGACCTCCTAATTTTGTCGCCTAACCCCTTACCATTCTCTGGGTTACATGGGTACTCAATTCGGAAGCAAGTGCAAATTTATATATATATATATATATATATATATATATATATATATATATATTTATATATACACACACACACACACACACACACATATATATATATATATATATATATATATATATATATATGTATATATATATATATATATATATATATATATATATATATATATATATATATATATATATGATCATAGAATATATAAGACGTTTGTGTTATATTGACCAGAATATTTATGTATGTATTGTATTGTTTTAGAAGTGAAGAAAATGCGTTGAATCAAGCAAAGGAAGGGACAACAACTGAAAATAATAAAGGGTAACGAATTACTTAATTATTTTATTTTTACTATAACTACCTATAATTTCCATACAACTATATTAAAGTCAGCTGTAGTAGGAGTTGTAAAGATATAGTACAATTCTACAGCTGTAGTACTTTATGGTATAGGTTGAGGGATCTATGACCAATTTTTAGGAAGTTCATGTCTTTTCATATTCGAATGATATCTTCCGAATCTATTCAATGTTTATCTGAAAAGGAAGATAGTTATCAAACAATTAGAATTGTGAAAAGAAATACAAATTTAACTTACATTATAGCTTTATACTTTATAAAAATTAGCGTTTTCAAGGGATAGTTTTGTTATTTAAATTTAAATTCCTATATAGGGATCGCGATTTATATTATTTTGTTCTTGTTTAAAATGTATTTTTAAGTAATATGTAAATACGAAAAACAACTTCGGTAACTCACATTTGTTCACGTATACTCAATATAGAATATTTCCATCGAGTAATTATATTTTCTGGTAATGGCGTCATACAAAAACACCAAAACTATAATATTAAGTAGAATCCTAAATGAATATTTATTACAGGTGATAATTATAATGAATAGTTGATAATTTTAAAATCATAAAAATGATTTTTTTTTAGATTGGGGCCTAATAATAGTAATAGGCCTACATTATTCAGATTGCGGACCCTGCCTAAAATGCTAAAATAAATAACAATGCTAAATGCTTTAATTCGAAAATTGAAAATATATTCCGGAATTTTGTACGATATACAGCTCCCTCTCCTTATTTAACTCATCGCTCTCTATATTGGGATCTCTTTTATGAGTATGCAGCTTCGGCTCTTTCTTCCTGTCTTGTTCATCCCTGTCTGTTTTTAGGGTAGATGTTTGTGGTGATTATGCGCGTCAGTTCGTCTCTTTCTTCCGGTTTAACTCATCACTGTCTGGTTCTAACTAGAGGCATGTTGATTTGACCCTTGCTCCCTATTTAGGTAGATTTTGTCTAATTTTAATAAACGCTGTATTTGTCACTACGTTCGACGCCTTTCCGTAAATAACTCATGACTATCTGTTTAAAAAAAAAGAGGAAGATCGAAAAGATGTTGGCAGTTTATAACAACCCAAAAGTATCAATAGGAGGTCAATACAAAATTGTAAATCAAAATATTGATCGCTGTAAGCTTTCGCAATTATTCAGTTGAAGGGTTTTCTAACGCCCATCAGGTATGTCATAAGGCTGTCAGTAGGACTGTCTTCACTAAATGCGTGATTAAAGCAGCAATGACACACGCCTACATCTATGATTTTAAAACAAAACAGTTACGAAAGATATAAGCCAAACCTATTGACCTGGTTGGACACGTTGAAGTGTTCGTCTTGTCTTATCTCAAAACTGAAACAGAGGGACACCAAGTTCTCAATTTTCATGTGCACCAAGTCTAGCAGGCCGCGTAGATTTCAGACTTATGCTCCTGAAAGCGTGTAACGTCGATCCCTCCATACGAGCCGAGTGACTGTTCCCTTGTTTTCGGACGTAATTACCGCTGAAGTAATTTCCTATCACTATAGTTTCTATATTAGGACACCAGCAGGCTGACAACCAAGGATAGGTAGCTCTTCAGGATTACTTTGGTTTACGGACAAAGAAAGTTCTGTATGGCTTATGATGGCAGAAGTCTTGTAGTGCAAGTCGAGATATGAAAATAATGTTTATTAAATTCCTTCTATTAGCTCACACTCTCCTGATATATAACTTGTACAAATTTTCAATCGTTAATAAAATACGTTTTTATTCATCCAATCAAGTTTAAACACAATATTTTAACCTGGAGTGAATGGCAATTGATGTTATAGTTTTTTCAAATATTAATTCATTAATTAAATTTTAAAAAATTGTTGTCTCGGTTTGGTTCAAACTGAGTAACTACATGTTTGAAATCCAGCACTTTGGTGCTAAGGCAACGTTTACGTAACTAAAAATCAATTACTCAAAGATGTAGCCTATATGAAATTATAAGAGAAAGGTTCCTTGCAATAATACAAAGAAGTATAGAATGGGAAATTATAGACTACCATCAGCTTCATAAATTAGAAAGTAAAAAAAAGAAGGAATATGTAGTAACAAAAAAAATAATAATAGTCCAACACCACATGCTGTATAGAGAGGGAAATGGAAAATTGCAAACAAAATTCGCTCTCTACTTTGCCACTTAATATATTGAATCCGTGTAGGCCAATGTTTATACATATTTATAATATTTGAAATTATAAAATGAAAAGTAACTCAAATAAATTTTTGTTTCTTTATTTAAGTAGGAATTGACTTTTAAAAAAGTTTTGTATAATACTTTTTCAAATGTTACTCTCCAAGTTCCACGGTTGTTATTTTCAAAATGATTTCCAAAAGATCGTGATGGGCTCATACTTTAGATAGGTCAAAGTCGTAAACGGTTAAACTCTCCAACAATACCGATATGTGAGTAGATATGTTTTTCCGACTTCCCTAAGAAATTGACACATTTTCAGCCTTGTACTAGAGGTAAGATACACTCCTGTAACTGTCTCGTTTGCCAGAGTTATCTCACCCAGCGGTGGAAAAGACAACGCTCGTCTCTCCACACCATATATATGAAAAGCATAAGTACTGGTTAAAATTGTGATAATTTACAATGCAGAAAGGAGTAATAAAAACAGCTCTAGAATGAAATTATACTCTATTACTAAATTTATAGATAAACAAAATCTCAAAAGTAAAAATGAAAACAGCTATTAGCATTGACAACTATGTTTGGTGGTATGGAAGATGCGTACAGCGAAATATGCGTATACATGAGGAAAAAATAACAATTGACTAGAGTAAGTCGTAAATTTGACAAGCGAAAAAAGAGTAAAAACCAGACTCCAGTTGTTAAACCAGGTTATCTACCTCTAAACTATTTACTAATAACTTTTAAGGTTTTGGATTTTCCCAGTCAAAATAAATAAAAAAATGTTTCCACTCTGCCAGTGGTCACTTTGGCTTTAACTGTCGTGGTGAAAAGTTTGATTTAATCAAAAGAGACTTATCAAAAGAGGCTGAAACGTCGACTCCTATGCACATGAGACTGGAGGAAAGAGAAGAAAAACAAAGTATATCAAGTCGGTCGAAAAATTAACAAAAAAAAACTACAAAAATACTAGAAACGACAAACTAATGTCTTGTTTAAGATCTCTTTTCTAAATAAAAAAAAAAAACAGATTAGATTAGAACTAAGAAATCAGATGGTAAAACCAAATAAATTGGTCAAGTTGTAATATAGATTAAAATGAAAAAAACTCTGTAAAATGAAACAATATTTTTTTTAATTGAAAATTTAAAACAACAAAATTACCGAGGCTACAAGCTGACTTTAAACACGCCAAAATGAAAGCATAAGATAAATCTATCATTTTACCAGTCCAAAGCCTGGAAAAGTGTGATGGATACCTGGAATCAGGTTTAATAGATAGAGTTTTAAAGGATTTCCAGCCCCGAGAAACTAAGCGACGCCTATGTTTAGCTCAGAGGTTAACTTATTTAAGTAGCTCAATGATTTTAAAAGATGATTTAAATTTCGTCTGTCACAATGTTCTGACGTCATAGCTTACCCTCGTCATGAGACTGGAGTTACACTTGAAAGGAAAGGGAAGAAAAACAAAGTATATTAAGCCGGATGAAAGAATTTTAAAAAAAACTACAAAAATACCTAGAAACTTGAGAATAATATCTTGTTTAAAATTTTTTTTGCATTAAAAAATTAGATTAGATTAAGCCTAAGAAATCAGAAGATAAGATTAAATAAATTGGTCGAGTTGTAACATAGATTAAAATTAAAAAATTTTGTAAAATAAAAAAAAATAATAAAATAAAAATGTACAACACAAAAAATTACCGAGGCTACAATTTGACTTTAAACACGCCAAAATGATAGTGCAACTTATCTCTATAACTTTGCCAGTCCAAAGCCTGGAAAAGTGTGATGGGAATCAGGTTTAATAGGTACAGTTTTAAGGGATCTCCAGACCCGAGAAACTAAGTGACGCCTATGTTTAGCTGAGAGGTAAACTTATTTATGTAGCTCAATGATTTTAAAAGATCCGTGTTCGCCTAAAAGTTATACGCATTTTTCGACGGTCACAATGTTCTGACGTCATAGCTTACCCTCGTCATCTGTCAAAACTTGATCCTGTACACATCTTTCGCATTATTCCTGGTGTACGCAAAATTCGTTGTACGCATCTTTCGTGTATCTCTATATTTAGATCCTCGAACAATTGGTTCATCGTACATAAATCTGTCATAGCGTCTGAGGCAATATATCTATTTTAATTACTGTCGAAAAGATTGCTAGGCCTATAGAAGTTTCAAAAATTGCATGAAATATTTGTTTCCGATTTTACCTTCTTATAATACATTTGTCTACGTATTGGTGAACCCTAAAGTAATAACTTTTGCTAATAAGTCTAGACATTTAGTGATGTAAATGAGTAGATACATTCCAATGGCAGCGAAAAGGAATAAATTGTACTAAACTCTCACGGTACAGTCATTGCGTGTATCCAAAACCGGACAGTTTTACGAGTTTAGCTTGGTTGTATTTATATTCAAAATCCTTGTCATATCTCCCATAGGTCAACATAGTAAATAGAGCGATCGCCGTAAACAAAAAAAAACCGTATCAAAAGTAGCTCTATATGTTGGATACAGTGTTCTGCCATTCCTAACGTTTCAATATTCTCCTCTGTTGACGCGTTTCGGAGTAACTACATTTTCAAAAATTAAATCGTACTCTTTAAGTACTATTTAAGTTTTGAAAATGGAGTTACTCCGAAACGCGTCAACAGAGGAGAATATTGAAACGTTAGGAATGGCAGGAAACTATACCCAAGCACTTAGAAATTTTCCCAACAGAAATTAAGATAAGTTTATTAATAATTTCAAAAGTAACCCCTTCAATTTTAATACTATCATAATAACTTTGTTGGGGTTTAGGTTTTGAATATTACAAAATAATCACTTACTTTAAAACATCATGCAATGATTTATAAATTGTCAATTAACTAAATTAAATTAACGTTAATCTATTAAATATAAATGTTACGCTGTTTGGCCGCCGATTCCCAACAAGAAATTTATAATCATTAAAAATCGAAAAATACTTTGTTTTACTTTTCAAGAGAATTGTGCAAACAAATTTCTCATTCTTTCGAACTGTTGTTAAGTGAAAAGTACTATATAAATTCAGAGGATTATCTTCTGAAATTGGTGGCTTGTTTCCTTGCGATCCAGGGAGTCTTGTATTTACTAATTGCATGGTGTTTAGAGAAAAGTGAAATTTCTATTTGTCTGAAAATTAGAGAGGTAGGAAGTTATATATTTCTGGTTAGTATGTTTTTTTAGAAAATGACAGAACCTTAGGTATACTTGGCTAAATGCTTTTCAAATTTAATTTTTTTTCTCTTGTGTTACTCAAATTCCCATTTGAAGAAGTTATTTTTAAACATCATAAGCCTAAGTACTGGTTGAAATAGCAAAATGTGTATCATCACAAAAAAAATGTAATCACATATATAATACTGTATAATTGTATACATGACATTCTAAAAATCAGTATTTCATCGCAAACTTTCTTTCCTCCGGGTCTAGCCTTTTTGTAGGCTATTCCATCTTCGGGAATGTTTCCGTCTTTCCTTTGTCTCTCATAAATTAACCTTACAGAGTTTAAGGTAATAGTTCGGTTAATAATGTAGCCGTTAGTAAGAACAATTACATTGGTTTTTCTCTGTATGGATTTAAAAAATATTAACACACAAAAACACTTACGCAAATAAATATTAACTTATCAACACACAAAAACACTTATGCAAATAAATATTAACTTATCAACATAAAAAAACACTTACGCAAATAAATATTAACTTATCAACACACAAAAACACTTACGCAAATAAATATTAACTTATCAACACACAAAAACACTTACGCAAATAAATATTAACTTATCAACACAAAAAAACACTTACGCAAATAAATATTAACTTATCAACACGCAAAAACACTTACGCAAATAAATATTAACTTATCAACACACAAAAACACTTACGCAAATAAATATTAACTTATCAACACACAAAAACACTTATGCAAATAAATATTAACTTATCAACACACAAAAACACTTACGCAAATAAATATTAACTTATCAACACACAAAAACACTTACGCAAATAAATATTAACTTATCAACACACAAAAACACTTACGCAAATAAATATTCACGGGTGTTATTCGTATACGCATTTGAAGGAAGTGATTTTTAAATATCATAAACCATAAATACTGGTAAAAATATGCAAAATTGTATCGTAGCAAAATATGTAATCACATATACAAAACTGTATAATGTAAATATTTATTTTATTTGTCATTACTGT
Organism: Prosapia bicincta; assembly: GCA_036971475.1. Taxonomy (NCBI): domain Eukaryota; kingdom Metazoa; phylum Arthropoda; class Insecta; order Hemiptera; family Cercopidae; genus Prosapia; species Prosapia bicincta. Next base: position 250,900,598 of record JBAIZL010000001.1, on the reverse strand, counting down.
ACAATTATATTACAATAAGCTATAAAGTACCCGGTCAGGACAGATTTGGTCATAGCAAAATAATAACTGTAGATAGCACTGCAATCGGAAAATGGTTCTATTAGCGTTTACGCAGAAAGCAGGACTAGCTAGTCACATACTGACGTCACTTCTACCTTGAGCACATGGCGTTCTAACAATCATTATTTACTTCCGGCAAAGGAGTCAAGGTTTTTATATATTGAAAACGTTTACGTTTTAGCTTTTTCATAATATATGTCTTTATACAAAAATTGTTATAAAATTGTGTTTCAGTTATTATACTTTGAAATTACTTGCGACCAGACATTCTGTTAACTATAAGTTAACTATAACCCAGGAGTATACAAACTAAAATGAAACAACTGCAATAAGTTCTATATTGGACAAACAGGCAGATCTTTCGCCGAAAGATATAAAGAACACAAAAGCGCAAACTAGTACAATCACGAACTACAAACTACTATTGAATCCACCTTCGCAAATCACCTCATGGACACTAAACACTCATTCAAAAGTATGGAAAATAAAACAGTATCCTCCACACATGCAACAAAGGCCATAAATTAAACACACTAGAACAGTATGAAATATATAGACATAGCAACACACATAAAAATGACATCCTAAATGAGCAAACACGGCACAGATCACACATATTCTTCGATCACATCACTTCTAACTTTCAAAAAATGGTACCAAGGAAGAACAAATGCAGCATTCCTAGCGGCAAAAATACGAGGCTGAAGAAGTCGTAAGACGAAAACGTTTCCTCCAAGTGTAAGTTAAAAATTTAACAACTTATAGTGAACAGAATGTCTGGTCGCAATTAATAGCAAAGTGTAATAAGTGATTAACAACCAGCTCGTCATGAACAGCAACAAGATTTCAATAAAATTGCGTTTCTAACAATAATCATTTTTTATTTCCCTACATTTATAGTTTGTAAATGGTTATGTATTATTATTTTGATTATTATTTTACCTTCATGCAACCCTAAAATTTATTTAAAATTTTTACTAAATTATGCAGCTCGTTAACGCATTAGCAAGTAAGACGAAAGCCAGGTTGCTTCACCGGGTGAATGAAGATTCATTCTAAGCGTATTTAACCTGCATTCGTCTAACCTGAATTTAATAGAGGTTTATCGGGAATGTGTTATGGAGGTCTTTACTGGTGTGTAAGAAAAAAGGAGGATAGGAGATGGTTTTTAAACCGAGAAATAGAATACATAGCAATAATAAAAGCACAATAAAATAAGTCTTTATAGGGAAAGTAAGATATTATTTATTAACACCACAAAAAACCTAATAGCATTGTACGACACTCTCAAAATATACCCGGGTTTACAATTTTAGTATATTTCTTTGTAATCACTTTACGGGTTTGGGGGTTTAACTTCCAAAGAGTACAACAAAGGTTGTGTTTAACGTCTATAAATTAAATACTCCATAGGCGCAGCCCTTATACACTCAATGATAGTCTATTTTACACACGTCATCTCAACTTCATTTTTTTTTTATAACGGTCCACTGTCAAACGTATTGATAGGTATATTTGGTTTTTATCATTCATCAGTTCTGTTAATGTATCCATGATGATCGCTCACCAACTGATGTAATAGGCCATATTACGCAGGTCAGCTCAACTGTATTTTCCTTGATTATGGCTCACTGACTGAGCTTATAGGAAGGTTATTTGGTACTTTAAAGCTGGTCACTCAGCTCTATTTTCTCTGTAACGGCTCACTCTCTGATATTTTAGATGGATGGTCATTTTAGGCACATCATTTCAATAACGTGCCTACTATCAGTTGATAACGACTCTCTGTCTGTGCCTTTGGGGAGATATATTTCACCATTTTCTGATGTCAATTCAACTCTATTTGCCCTGTTCACCCCTAACAGTCTGATCCTATTGGTAGGTATTGGGGAATTTTACGCTAGTGAGTTCAGCTATATTTGCCTGATAAAATATCAAGAGCAAAGTGGTACATAATATTATATTAAATATGTTAGAAACACCCCAATAACAGAAAAATAATAAGAAATAACTAATAATTAACTAAGATTAAACTCTTGTGTACATTTTGATGATCATGTCATCATCATCATCAGAGAGTCTTATTAGAAAATTACAATCTAGAATACAAACTAAATGACACCAACCGCTCTCTGCGGTCGCTATATATAGACTTATATATTGTCCCCGTCCTCATCAACAAACAAAGGTCGGCCATCTTGAAACACTGTCTGATCTTATGCTTAAGTATATGGGGTATTTTACGCTATTCAGTTCAGATTTGTTATCCTTGGTAACGCCTCACTGCCCGATGTGATGAGGAAGCATATTGGGGTATTTTTACGCTATTCAGTTCATATTTGTTATCCTTGGTAACGCCTCACTGCCCGATCTGATGAGGAAGCATATTGTGGTATTTGTACGCTATTCAGTTCAGATTTGTTATCCTTGGTAACGCCTCACTCCCCGATCTGATGAGGAAGCATATTGGGGTATTTTACGCTATTCAGTTCAGATTTGTTATCCTTTGTAACGCCTCACTGCCCGATCTGATGAGGAAGCATATTTGGCAATGCTAATCTATATCCGTTCAGCCCTATTTTTGGTAATTTTTTTAAAACTTTATCTGCTCGTTATTAGGGGTGGTTGGACATTTTACGAACGTTAGATTAGCTGTACTTTTCTTGTTATCGTCTCACGTTCTGATTTATTGAGTAAGTATATTGGCTATTTTACTTGCGTTAGCTCAGCTGCATTTCCTTGATATTTATACAGTCTCTGATCCTATGTACAGGTGTATATTTGTCCATTTTAGATTTGTCAGATCAGCTCTATTTTCCTTGTTAACTCCTCTCTGTCTGATCATATGGCTGGTTGTCAATTTCATAAACGCCTGTTCATCGTATAACCCCTCACTTTCGGTTCTAGTGAGTAAGCATATATTGGTCATTTTCTGCTTTCAAATAGTCTGGACATCTCTATTTTCCATGATTATGATTAAAACGTATAACTGGGAAAACTTCTCCAACGATGCATCATTGGACACGGATGACCTGGGTCCTATTGATGACGTATTTTTTATGCCACCGAAAAATCTATTCAAGACCTCAACCAAACCACGCCGACCACCTGTTCCGTGGTGGAATAATGAATGCACTGAAATCCTTCGTTTGCGAAGAAGAGCTCTAAACAGATCCAAGAGTCAAACAACAAATGAAAACCTGGAAAGCTACAAAACCTCCATGTGAAACCACAGAGAATTTTTAGGTAGAACAGAAGAGAATCATGGTCTCAGTTTATCAGCACTATTTCAAGAGCAGCAACATCTACAGCGTGGAGAAAGTTAAGATCCATTTGTGGAACTTCCGCTTCGATGCCATTAATTGCATTAAGGCAGCCAGGTGGAAGCTTAACCACGAAGAGTGAGGAAATTGCTGATGTGCTGGGCAGATCGTTCTCAAAATTATCTTCTTCTGCTGCGTATAACAGTATTCAAATTTATAAATGTAAAGATGAGGGTCTTTCTTTAACTGTCGATTTGTCTGGAGATTCTTCTTGAAATCTAGAATCGTCTTTCTCGTCAGCGACGGATTCAGCTCCAAGCCCAAATGATATCGTATACTCCATGATTAAACATCTTCCATCGTCGGTAAAAGTAGTACTCCTCCAAATATATAACCGAGAACCATTGTTTTCCCGATGCAAGGTTCTAAAGGTAACAGAAGTTCCTCTTTTAGAACGAGGAAAAGAGAAAACTATTCCCAGTAGTTATAGACCAATATCTCTTACTAGCTGTCTATGCAAACTACTGGAGAATATGGTAAACCGACGTCTTATCTGGTATTTAGAAACAAACTTCTTTCCGACGATCGATGTGGTTCCAGACAAGGACGTTCATCAGTTCACTAATTAGTTTTTATAGAGTAAGCCATACAGAATGCCTTTCTCTTGAAGCAAACACTGGTCGCCGTTTTCTTCGACCTAGAGGGGGATAAAATTTTCATTATTAAAAAACTGAATATTTAAGCGTGACCTATATAATCAGAACATTTTTTATTAGCCTATAGAACTTGTATAAAAATCATTCAAAATGTTTATTTTGAAAAAAAATCAAATGTTTCTACGTGACATAAACAATAGGAAAAACATCTATGTCCTAATTGTATACGTTTATCAATTTGAAGTGAGCCTGTGCCCGCCCCTAATTTTCTGTATTAGGTCTGACTGCCATATATGCATACGCTCTATAATATATATATATATATATATATATATATATATATATATCGCAATATGTATTCTTGTGTATTAATAAAGAACAAAAGTCAAAATACAAATACAAGAATTATATTTGAATTTACAATTCAAAGCTTTTCGTTGGCTAACAGTACCAACGTCATCCGGAATATTAAACGTTGCCTGATTTTAATATTCCTGATGATGTTGGTACTGTTAGCCAACGAAAAGCTTTGAATTGTAAATTCAAATATAATTCTTGTATTTGTATTTTGACTTTTGTTCTTTATATATATATATATATATATATATATATATATATATATATATATATAATACGTTTTCTTGTTTAATAATTTAAAACAACATAGGTTATTCAAATAAAAGAATATTTATTAACTTATATCCAAAGCTTTTTATTATTTATTATTATATTTTTGATTATTATTGTAATTTTCATTAATAATAATGTTGGTACTGTTTACCAACAAAAAGCTTTGGATATAAATTAATAAATATTCTTGTATTTGAATAACCTATGTGCCAAGATCTTCAGCGTACAAGTCTTTATTATTCCTGAAGATGTTGGCACTGTTTGCGAACGAGAAGCTCTAAATTATATAAATCGGTAAATTAATTTTGTATTTGAATTTCTCTTGTTTTGTTTATTTTTTCACAAGAATTCATACTGTGTTATTATATATATTGTATATATATATATATATATATATATATATATATATATATATATAAGTTTTCTTGTATTCACTTATCACTTCCACTATATGTACTTAACCTTGAATTTTACTTGGTATTTATGCGAGTTAACTTTCAAAGATTGATAGTATCTCCATTGTCGAGCTTCAACTGAATGCCGAGTTGATGTTCGACAATGAAAAACTATCAATCTTTGAAAATTAACTCGCATAAATACCAAGTAAGATTTTTTTAAAAGTACATATAGTGAAAATTATATATATATATATATATATATATATATATATATATATATATATATATATATATAGCACACAATTATTTGTAATTAATTTATAAAAAAATTAAATTGTAGGTCTACTTGAGCAGAACAATAGAAAAATATATATACAAATTTGCATAGGCACACCCCCATTTAATCTAAACATCTGGCGGTCGCCTTTTTATACAGTCTGAAATTATACTTTATCTGTGCATTTCATATAAGGCTTGTATACTTTCCAAGAAATTTTGCAATTTTTAGCCTTTAAAATCAACATTTTGCAAAATTATTTCTCAATGTGTGTCTATGTTATGAACGGGATGTACCCTGAAAATGTCAAGTCTCTACTTATTATAGTTTCGTCCCTACATTGATTCTCAGTCAGTCACTCAGGACAACTTATTCTTATATATACAGATTTCACGGTTACAGAGTACAATGAAAAGAAATTGCAAAGAATATTTTGATAATGATATTGGCCTAAGTTGACACGCAAGACCAGTGATACTGGTTGTATCCTAATAACCTCTTAGCAAGAGTAACTGAATACGTAAATCTTGTAAAAAATACTGGACTGTAATTTAGTTTTATTAAAATTATCGAAAACGAGTAGTGTAAATAATCGACTTTACAATGTGTATTTCCAAAGTTATTTCTGTTTAATGATTAATAATGTATCCTTCAACAACTTTTTCTGACTTGAGACATTTACAGTGAATTCTTTCTTCTCTATAATGATTTTACAGTAACATAGCAAATATAAATATAATAGATTTGACTAAATCGTTAGTATCTATTAGCCAAAAATTAAGAAAATGAAAATAGTCAATATTAGTCAAGAATTAAATATTGGTGTCTGGAATGAATTTCTTATTTATTAACAGAGTTATTCAGTTCTGGAAACTTAATAGCCCTACAGTACTTATTTTCTAAAATTATAGAGTAAACCATTTAAAATGATATTTCAACTACAAGCATGTAAAATTTAATAGCTTTAGCCTAAGCCTATACAAGCAGTAAATAAATACAATAACAATATTTCCGGTTTAAGGTAGATTTTTGTCTAAAAACAGCATTCACAAACTTTTAGTTTTTGAAAAACTTTTCGCAATTGTTAAGGGTTTTTAATTAGTACACTAAAAAATATCAATAGAATATTTGTCATTTGAGCAAAAACTGACAAAACGGGAAAATAAAATATATTTTAAACCTGAATGCAGGATATTTTGTATTGAGAACGTTGGTACGACTGCGCCTCACGTGTCGCTGCAATGTGTCAGAAAGAGATAGAGAATTGTTACGTAGCCAAAAGACGAGATACGAATAGTGTTCAGTGCAGTGAAGACGTGATATTATTTGTAAAGTAAAATAACTGTAATGTTTGTTTTTCGTGATATACTCTGTAATTAAGTAATCCACATAGAAAAGCTTAATTACTTTTAATATGGATATCCCAACCTCCAGTGATCTTCGGTAAGTGAAAATGTATAGAATTTAATTTCTTGTTTACTGTGTTTGTTATTATTTTTTTTTTTTTTTTGTGAACGGCGCTAAGTTTAAATTATTTTCCCGTAGAAAATATCTATTTTTATTTGAGAATACTTTCAGCCTATTTTGTAATGTTTGCGGCTTAAAGATTTTATTGTGTTCAAAACTAAATCAATTTACAGTATTTATTTGTTGAATTATCAACATTATGAAAATAGGTTATGCAGTAGTTTTTAAAAATAAATCGATGTTTGAAAAATTGTCTTTTTAAATATAACTTGTTAAATTGATAGAATTATTAATAACACAATTTTTTAAATCTGCTGTTATTTTATATAGAAGCTGAAATGGTCAGGGTTAATATACAAGCTTCTGTATATTATAATGTTTTGTTTATTGGACGTAATTCCTTGTTTTAACTAATCATTCGTGAAAAACATATTTCACAAAGCTTTTAATGTAATGAATCTGTAATTGAAAAAAACTGTTGGTAGATCTGTTAAAAGATTAAGAGTTTCAGAAATAACTTCTTGAGATGCATATCAGAGTTTGTTCTGTTTAAAGTCGTTCATATTGATTTCGCTTAATATATTTGAAAATTTAGTAATAAGTAGCAAGTTTATCCCTAAAGGTTAGTTTATTTCTTTGAGTTCTGACAATTGGGCTACGTTCCCATGAGATTTTTTGTACAGTAATTATTTCATTTCTACACATAATTTATATTTGCAAAATATTATACCTGTCAATGCAACAAGTTTTGAGGAGGATGTAATAATAATAATAATAATAATGCTTAGTGGGTGGCACCTAATTAAAATTTTGACCCAAATAACTTAACAATACACAAAAAAAACTTTTAAACTCACTTTTTTTATCAGAAAGTTTTTAATAAAATATTTTTTCAAAACTGTTATACTACATCAGAACATAGCTAGTGTCCGACTAGGATGGAATCGGTTATAAAAATAAAAGTTTTTTTTTTACTTCAACTGAGTTTTTCAAAAGCGTAAATGTTTAGGGTGTTGCTATTCAATTTTATTTTTAGTGTTCTTGAAGATTTTCTAACTCATAAGGTAGATTTGTTTTGCCTATTTGGATGGTGTGTTATAAGGAAAATTGGTATTTATTTCCCGTCTCCACGTGTCGATTTTAGCGAAAAAAGTTATACCTGGCGACGCAGAAAGTTACCAAGGATACGAAAAAAATTATGAATACTCTGGCTAACGCACCAAAAATTAAAAATTGGAAAATAGAAACCCCTTCCCCAGCAAACGTGAAACGTTAGTGTTGACTTTATTGTGTTGACGTAATAACTCACAAAGTGGCTCGAAATGTAAAGATTGTAGAATTTTGTTCGTGTTCCCAATGACTTTCTGCATCGCCCGTTATAAAATTATAAATAATTTTTTTTACTAAAATCTAACACGTGGAAACGGGAAATAAATACCGGAAAATTATACCAGATTTTTAGATGCCAAATCAATTAATAAAAAACCTATAACTGTTTAAACTTCATACTAAAACACAGCAGTTTGAACAAATGGTACATTGGTATTATACCGACCACACACCTGCAGGGAATGTAGGAAATTACAGAATGAAAATGTAGGCTATATAAATAAACCTTTACATTAAACTTTTAAAAAAACTACACAAAACAAAATTTCTGAACAACAAGGTTGTTTTAAATGTCAAATCATGAAGCAGTTGAAATATACATTGAAGATATATAGCCTGCATATTAATATAACCTTATTTTTTCACATGCTCATTTATAAACTAATTGTTTAGGAATTGTTGCATTATTTTATACATCACTATATAGCCTACCTATATTAAAATATGCCTATGAAGTTAGGATAGATTTGGTTGTAAGAGTTTAAAGTAAAGGTTTATTTATGCATATTTCCATTCTGTAATGCCCTGCATTTTCTATAGTTGTGTGGTCGGTATGATACCAAATACATAAATCTGAAGCTTTTGACAGAGCAGATTGTAATGAAAGCCAGCCATTTAGGCATTTTCCGTACCTGAGTGAGTTATAGACTATCGTCTAACCGGGTAAATTTGTCCGTGCCCACATCCTGTTTTATGCGTTGTTCTCATAAATCAGAAAACAAACAACATAAAATGGCATAAGTGTTGCACAATACTTTAAAACCGTATTGCTTTTTGTAATTGAGCGAGTTTAGTACTATTTTGGGCCATCAGTATAATATTAAAATGTTATGTAATTAAATCAATAATACCAGGCATCGGTTAGATTTATAAAAAGCTTTTTCTAAAAATAAATCCATCTATTTACGTACAACTGGAGCTGAACCTGGGAACAGTTGCTGCAACGTGACCAAGAACCCCTGCCCTTGAGGTAACGCAGACTACCATAGCTGACGCTAACCTGCAAGTTCAGTAGTGTCATTCAGCAAAGTTTTTGTTATTGGATCAGTAGTGTCATTCAGCAAAGCTTTTGTTATTGGATCAGTAGTGTCATTCAGCAAAGCTTTTGTTATTGGCTTGTGTGACTATCAGTCAGTATAACTATTATCTCCTCGATTCATAGAAAAGGAGTGTGAGTAAATATAGCTTTAGGGCATAGCAATATAAGGCATAGCATGAGTTGAACTGAGGAGAAGATTAAAGCTGGGGTGATCATCAACCGTTCCATGTAATAAGATTTGTAAAGTTTAGTACCTATCTAAAGGATTCAACCGTTACATGTAATAGGATTTGTTAGAT
>JBAIZL010000001.1:250836120-250886120 GCA_036971475.1 Prosapia bicincta | reverse complement strand
GCCTAGCCAGTACCAGTTCTTAGGATCTTCTCGTATATACGAGGTACCTTCGGTATGAAAATGTAATTTTTCGATTCAAGTGTGACCACTGCATTTTAAAGCAGTTCGACTAGGGTGACTCTGGTGTCTAACTATACGTTGGCTGTCTGTCTCATTGTTCCTCGTGAGGACCAATAGCGCCACATTATGACCGTGGTTAGTGTCTCAAAATCTCCTTCCAACATTCCCACCTTCACTGCTCGGCATGCCCACAGTGATGCTTCTTTCAAAAAGGGCGTTTTTTGAAGCCAGCACTGTTATTCCTGAACTGACATAGAGCATCTATTTGTGTAAGTGTGAAGCCATTCATTGCTCGAGTTAAAGTTGTGGTTAGTAATAGGGCATAACAGCTCACGCCCTATTTACTAAAAATAGAAAATTATCCTATAATTTTCATATCCCGATGACCATGATCCTCTAGCATTAGCACACGCGCGTACGAGCGCGCGCGCGAACAAGACCGAGAACGTATCTCTTCTCACAATCGTTAAGTATATGAATATATCTTTGTAATCCAATACGTCAGATCTCCATTATGTGCTCATCGCATGTGTGTCTATCCTTTCCCGTCCGTTAATGTTTTCTTTCCAGTGTTTTAACATGTTCTTTTGCTTTATTAACCATCGTCAGACCGACTTATATTAAACTTGTTGCAGTGCCGACTACTGAACCGTTCAAGTAAAATATTTCAAAGGAAACTTAAAGAAGTTAATTAGTGAATAACTACCCACGAGTATGAGCAAAGAAAATAATAAAGTGTTTAGGAAATGAAAGGAGTTGAATTAAAATCATAATTTTAAAGTGTTATTTTGTCAACACATATTCCATTTTTAAGATGAGTATTCGATCGTCGCCTTGAAGAAAGACTTCACTTTACAGGGTCGTAGTGGCCTAAAGTATGCTAACCAGTGATTATATAATGCAGTGGTGTTTTTTTTACTCTTGCAAAGGTTATTCACTCGGGGCAAGTTCACACCTCCTACTTTCAAATGCAAATTCGTTTCTGTACTGTATTTTACACACTGTGCATTACAAACAAAAGAGTAGGGCTAAACGACGAATTTTAAACGTTTTGAAGTGTAAACGTCTTTAGGCGTGTTAGCTATTTTCACGACGGCGACAGAGGTAATACTATAAATAAGGTCGCTTTAAAAACACGATGTATGGTACACGATGAATGTTTAAATTATTTCAGTAGAAGCGAAAGTTACACGATGAATTTCTATATTATTTTGTTCAGTAAGAGCGAAATGATATAGGATAATTTTTACATTTTGGATAAGTTAGCGAAATAAGCTATTTATTATATTCTACCAGCCTTCTAGTTGTTGTAATAATATAGAAATAATATCGAATGCACTGCTACTGGCACGTATTTAAACTGTACGGTAGCGGATGGACAGCATTCTAGACTCTGCAATCCCATGTTTGCGACCCTGCTCACCCGGTTTTTCTCTGTATCTCAGCCCGTGGCTTACTGCTTCTATTCTAATCTTAATCGCAATTAATTCATTTGTTTATTGGGGATAGTAGACATATTGTCGACTATTGCATTAATACGTAATGCTACAATAAACATTTCCCCTGGACAGTTTCTAATAAAGTGACTACATTAGTCTTGACGGCTGTATCTGACTGGTACTGACGGTGTTGTCACAAGAAAGCACTAGATTCCTGCATGATCCACTGGCCAGTTTTCCTGGCAGAGTTTCTTTCGTGGTCTTTCCGTCCTGTTTCATTTCACTGGCTTCTGATTATTCACAAAAATAATTATGACACTTGGGGAATCACTCCTGAATCTCTCACTCATGGTAATGGTACCAACTTCTTGTGGATCTGAGTTGGATGTGGCTCACGAAACTGGCTTTTGAGGTTCGAAACCTGAGTTGGACCTTAGTTGTGGCTTTTTCCATTGTTTTTACCGTATGCTAAACGCTCGAACAGTATTTTAATAAAATAAAGAAGTGATCCTTTTACATCACATGGCTGTGGCGAAAAGCCATCTTGAAGAATATCACCGGTTCGGTTTGTTGCCACGTAAAGATGGCTAAGGTCGTGCGGTAGTGAGCGTACGGCAACGAAACTGAATGACGGCATAATCATAGTAAAATGAAGAAGAGCCTTCGTTCCTCAATCACTTCGCGTCCACTGTAGGGATCCGTCGCCGACCCGCATGGCGACGTCGCACCACACCTAATGTACGTTTTCATGTTATCCGGTTTTTAATTCTACGGTAATGGCGATTGGAATCACACATAATACACCTTGCCTGCGTTTCTAATACATCTTCGGGTGTTATTGTAACATATTGTAGTTTGTATTATTTGAGTTCCGTATTTTATGTATTAATAACACTATGACACATGTTAACGCCGCGGAATTTACCACAAGTTACAAATTTATAAAATTTTGTAAATATAGAAACGCTGCGGGAAATGCTTAACGATAAGGTTTTCTTAAATCGAACTTTTGAAAGTTCAGAAGAGTAATGCCCTTGAATACCCCAACTCCCTTCTCTTTTGATTTGTAAAATGGATCAAAACGAACATGCCGCGGTCGATTCTTCTAATAAAATAGCCATAAGATCACACGATTAATTATAAAACACAAGAATTGTATAAATTTACTGACGGCAAATACTGTGTGTACCGTGTATATGTGTCTATATTTAATATCGTTCGTTCTGTTTTTGGCTTATGGGTGAAACCTTCGAACGATTAAAACCCGAATAATAAGAAAAGGAATTTGATTACTTACGCCACTGCGATTAAAGTTGGAGTACGGTTACCACTGCTCTCAAAGTCAAACGGGAGGGCCAACTTGGGCTAGGGCCAAGTCCCAGGTCTTGTATCACTTGGACCGAACCAATAACATGGGAAGTTTCTACTTGTCCCGATTGGTTCCGTAACGGTTGAAACCGTAGTGTCTGGTCGGAGTGTCGTTTCGTCACAGGGGAGGGTCGATCATCAGTTCAACCCTTACAGTAGGGTTTTTGGTATCTTACATTCTGGTATCACTAGTCGTGGTACCAAGGCCCCTGTCATGAGCCTGATGCTAATCACCCGGGCGGGAGTCACGAGTTCGAGGTTGTATGGGAGCTCATAAGCTGGACTAAAAATTCGTAACAATTTTTATGTTCTTCAACTAGGAGGTGGAGTCGAATGACAGATACTCAGAGTCACTATTTTTCTTTTTCACCATCTTGTTTTCGTTCCTTCAACCTTTCCATATAACACACTGGCAAATGTACTGTTATCACTATGTAATGGCAGGCGGTGCTTCACGACATGGAGACGGCTTTCCGCCGTGGTCGTGTAATGTGAAAGGTCGAGTGTTCTTCTTCAGTTTATTAACACACTTTTTGACGCAGCACTTACGCTGTCAAAACCGTACAGCGCGAAAGGAACCTTACCTTACCGTGATGGATTTTAATAGACTCGTCAAACTGATTCAGGAATAGCACCCCAACTTTGGAACAGTGCAACTGAATACTTTTAATACAACGAGAAGAAAAAGAAGTGATTGAAAAAACTTGTCCAGTTAGTACAAGGCGAGAACGATCCTGATAGGAAATATACCTCCTGGTTATTCCTAACCCCTAACCAATATAGAAAAATTAAGTTTCCAAACACAACCATTAAGGACATACCATACATTCCGGAAGAATTGAGACCTATTAGCGTAAGTAGTGGTAGGCCTCCAGCGAAATGACGTCAGTAGTTACTGAGTTATTGCTTTCTCTGATCTGTTAAGTTGAAGCAGGTCGACTTCTTTCTACGTCATTCTTTAAAAGAGTTGTAAAATAAATTATCCGTCTTTGCACAAACATGAAATATCTGTTCCAAGCAACATTGCATTATTTGAAAAGTTTTTCTTTGTAGTTTGAAAGTGGTTAACCAGTAAGATAGTCATCGCCAGTGACAAATAGGAAAGAATTGTTAAGGGATGGACGTGAAACTCTCTGTAAGATGATAAAACGAGGGATTAGGGTATCATTTGTGGGTGGTTATGTGTAAATCATAAGATGTAGTAAGAGTCTTGAGAAGCTGACGAGGGGAGTAATTCGACTAGTGGAGGGGGAAGGCTAAACAGCAGTCTATCCGTCTCTCGCATCTAGGCACTAAGAACAATACACAGTGATCGTGACGGACCGACAAGTATAGTAGCGAGGTTCTACCAACACTGACTCCGAGAGCCCTCACTTCTTCGAATGACAAGTAAGCCGCTGCGCATAGGCTGGCCACGTCTCTTGCTATAACTCGCGACTTATACCTGAAGTGGACAACTATATCGGGGTTATACATAGTTATACGTATACTTGTTACAAATCCTTGTAAGAAGAACAATAACAAAGAGTAGAAGAAATTAAATAGGACAAAAGGAAGCACTTCATTGAACCCTGATTCTGTCATAAGGTGAAACTTGTGGCCGTGTTCACTTACCTGTTGTAGAGCTAGCCTTAACGGGGGTGAAAAGAATTGACTACCCTCGAAGCTTCAGAAACTGACAAAATATTCAGTGTCGTTTTATTATTTCTGCTGGACTTGCCACGACAGGATGATGCACAATTTGCAATTCGCTATACGTTCGTTACATTGACAGACTAATTGAACCTGCGTTGAATTACACCCGAAGGAAGAACTACATCGTGTTCTTCTTTAAGGAAACCTGTGAACGTTAACGTCTTGCAAAACAATTCATTGACTCTAAAAGCTTCTGTGTGGAAAAGAAGCCAATCATAGCGAAAGTGGGAGGGAGAAGAGAAACCCAGGCAAGACTCTGGGAAACTGCTTTTGAGATCAAAGGGCGCCTTTGTTGCGTAAAACTATTGCTTCCTAAAATAAATCATAAGTAATTATTTTGTTCCTAAATTAATCTAAAAATTTACATCTCTAAAATTAAACCTGTTTCTTACAACTTCGACTTTAGTATTTTTTTTTATTTTTGAAAAATTCCACTTATTCTTTTCATATTAAAAAATACGAATGGCATAGATTTCATTAATATTTTATAATGTTCTGAACACATGAAGGATCGAACATCAAATGTTGTTCTGAACATATGATGGCCAAGAAGAAGTTAAGGACGGGTCGGAGGATGGGAGGAGATGCAATAAAATAACTTATATCAAGTATTTACGGGTAGGCTGAGATTTTGACTCTCATGATCTACTGAAGAGGTACAACACATCTATGGAAGAAGGCAAATTTAAACTGAATTACTATGTAGTTTAACTTTCTTCCCCTTTCCTTTGCGTTATTAGCAACTAATAAAATTGTATAAAAATAATATAGTAATTTATTGTTATTGTTATCAAAGTAATAAAGTATTTGTATGAAACAAAGTCATCTCCTTTTTACAACGAAGTCATTAATATTAAGGGTTCATTAATTATTTTATAAAAGCTCTTTATTTATCAGTGCCACTTGAATCAGGTTAAAATATTCAGTGTTTTTTTTTGCTGTTAGGCTTCTGGTTCTAAACTATTGATACCCCCCCCCCCACAGCCCTCTTCTAGTGAGATTTATCCGACTAACATAAGCATGCGGTTAGAGCGGAGCAATAAAAACCTGTCAAGAAAACTCCCTCGATGGATCGCGCAGGATCCCTTGAGACTAGGATATGTCCTAATGGATAACATCCTTATACTATTGCCATACAAATACTTTGTCGGTGAGGCTATGTGTGGGAGTAACATGCACCTTTTCTTCGGCTACCTTCCTTGAGTCTGGAATCGGCATCCAAAACAACTTGGTGCTCGCTGGATCTGCAGAAACCAAGGGTTTTCCCTTTTTTGGTAATACTGTATTGTAAAAGGGAATATTTCTATAAACCGGTAGGCGGAAAGGTAACCCAGGGACACGCTCCATGAAGACGCCATTGTTGCAATAAATCTTGGAGGTCACCTAGTGGTGACAGGGAGTAGACTATGCAATATGCAACACTCACGCTTGTAGCGATTTGTTTGTTTTGGCACTTTAATCTTGCCAGCGTCTATTAATATAGTGTGACAGAGCCGTCAATAATCTGACTAGACCCAGGAGTGTAAGAGTTTAGCGGTGTTGTTTTGTTCTGTAAGAGGAAAAATGTAGATCCAGTTTTTGTTGTTAGCGTTTGTTGGACTGGATAGTTTGGCATTGTAAAATGGGGAAGTGGGTGAGCGAGCTACATTCTACAGGTTAGCACAGCGGAAACCTACACTCTTAGTGACCAAGTGTGCAAATGCGTTCAAATAAATACTCCATAAATTTGTCGTACGCTTAATTTTTATTCATCATTTTATTACATTCAGACATGTAATCTTTCTATATCTTTGAAAATTAAGTCAGAAGTATAAGATGTAAGAGAGGGACGTACCCAAGCGTCGAGGCCCCCGCTCGAAATTGTTAGGGCTACGCATTTTTAAAACATATTAAAAACAATTAAATAATTCTTGTTCTTGTTTAGTAATAAAATTACAAAACAAACATTGATTTAGCTTTATAATCACAATGTTACACATGAAAAGTTAACTAATCCCATACGAGTATTAATTACCTAGATATTCAGTAACTTAAAACTGTATCTACGGTTTAAATTTATATTTTAACTTGATACTATTGTTTATTAATTTTTATGGAAAAACAAGTAATATAAACAGAAAAATCATTAAAGTCAATCCTTACTTGGGTCAACAAAAACACTTTTATTTTAGTTACTTTTCATTAAATAATTATAATTAATATAAATAAAGTAACATAACCTATGCGTTAAAACAGCTGTTCTACTACTTAACCTATAACAAATTCAGCTGCTTTATGGAATCATATATAGTCATATATTTTAAGCCAATTGGGACAAAAAGTATTGCATACCTTGCCCCTTTTATGAAACTTTTCCATTTCAGTAAATTAAAATTAATGAATTAATATTTGAAAAAAATGTATAAATAATAATAAACTTGATAATAATATCAAGTGCAATCCATTGCAAGTTAAAAAAAATGTAATTAATTGAACTTTAGTGGATGAAACAAAGTATTTGACTAACGATTAAAAACTTGAACAAAATATATAAATATATTTAGGGAGAGTGTGAACTAATAAAATGAATTGAATATCTACTTACTAGCACTTTGGTTCAGTTTCTTAAGTACACATTTTAAACAAAGTAATAAATTTTGTTTCAAATTTCCTCTGGGGACGGGAAGGGATAGGTGGTTTTGTTTCGGATCCCCAGTTGGAGAAATTCCAGAATTTTATTCCGGGTAGGTCCCTGACATAAGGAAAGAAAGCGGGAACTCCTGACATAAGGAAAGAAAGCGGGTACTCCTGACATAAGGAAAGAAAGCGGGTACTCCTGACATAAGGAAAGAAAGCTGGTACTTCTGACATAAGGAAAGAAAGCGGGTACTCCTGACATAAGGAAAGAAAGCGGGTACTCCTGACATAAGGAAAGAAAGCGGGTACTCCTGACATAAGGAAAGAAAGCGGGTACTCCTGACATAAGGAAAGAAAGCGGGCACTCCTGACATAAGGAAAGAAAGCGGGTACTCCTGACATAAGGACAGAAAGCGGGTACTCCTGACATAAGGAAAGAAAGCGGGCACTCCTGACATAAGGAAAGAAAGCGGGTACTCCTAACATAAGGAAAGAAAGCGGGTACTCCTGACATAAGGAAAGAAAGCGGGCACTCCTGACATAAGGAAAGAAAGCGGGAACTCCTGACATAAGGAAAGAAAGCGGGAACTCCTGACATAAGGAAAGAAAGCGGGTACTCCTGACATAAGGAAAGAAAGCGGGTACTCCTGACATAAGGAAAGAAAGCGGGTACTCCTGACATAAGGAAAGAAAGCTGGCACTCCTGACATAAGGAAAGAAAGCTGGTACTCCTGACATAAGGAAAGAAAGCGGGTACTCCTGACATAAGGAAAGAAAGCGGGTACTCCTGACATAAGGAAAGAAAGCGGGCACTCCTGACATAAGGAAAGAAAGCGGGCACTCCTGACATAAGGAAAGAAAGCGGGCACTCCTGACATAAGGAAAGAAAGCGGGCACTCTTGACATAAGGAAAGAAAGCGGGCACTCCTGACATAAGGAAAGAAAGCGGGCACTCCTGACATAAGGAAAGAAAGCGGGTACTCCTGACATAAGGAAATAAAGCGGGCACTCCTGACATAAGGAAAGAAAGCGGGCACTCCTGACATAAGGAAAGAAAGCGGGCACTCCTGACATAAGGAAAGAAAGCGAGCACTCCTGACATAAGGAAAGAAAGCGGGCACTCCTGACATAAGGAAAGAAAGCGGGCACTCCTGACATAAGGAAAGAAAGCGGGCACTCCTGACATAAGGAAAGAAAGCGGGTACTCCTGACATAAGGAAAGAAAGCGGGTACTCCTGACATAAGGAAAGAAAGCGGGCACTCCTGACATAAGGAAAGAAAGCGGGCACTCCTGACATAAGGAAAGAAAGCGGGCACTCCTGACATAAGGAAAGAAAGCGGGTACTCCTGACATAAGGAAAGAAAGCGGGCACTCCTGACATAAGGAAAGAAAGCGGGCACTCCTGACATAAGGAAAGAAAGCGGGCACTCCTGACATAAGGAAAGAAAGCGGGCACTCCTGACATAAGGAAAGAAAGCGGGCACTCCTGACATAAGGAAAGAAAGCGGGCACTCCTGACATAAGGAAAGAAAGCGGGCACTCCTGACATAAGGAAAGAAAGCGGGCACTCCTGACATAAGGAAAGAAAGCGGGCACTCCTGACATAAGGAAAGAAAGCGAGCACTCCTGACATAAGGAAAGAAAGCGGGCACTCCTGACATAAGGAAAGAAAGCGGGCACTCCTGACATAAGGAAAGAAAGCGGGCACTCCTGACATAAGGAAAGAAAGCGGGCACTCCTGACATAAGGAAAGAAAGCGGGCACTCCTGACATAAGGAAAGAAAGCGGGCACTCCTGACATAAGGAAAGAAAGCGGGCACTCCTGACATAAGGAAAGAAAGCGGGCACTCCTGACATAAGGAAAGAAAGCGGGTACTCCTGACATAAGGAAAGAAAGCGGGTACTCCTGACATAAGGAAAGAAAGCGGGCACTCCTGACATAAGGAAAGAAAGCGGGTACTCCTGACATAAGGACAGAAAGCGGGTACTCCTGACATAAGGAAAGAAAGCGGGCACTCCTGACATAAGGAAAGAAAGCGGGTACTCCTAACATAAGGAAAGAAAGCGGGTACTCCTGACATAAGGAAAGAAAGCGGGCACTCCTGACATAAGGAAAGAAAGCGGGCACTCCTGACATAAGGAAAGAAAGCGGGCACTCCTGACATAAGGAAAGAAAGCGGGCACTCCTGACATAAGGAAAGAAAGCGAGCACTCCTGACATAAGGAAAGAAAGCGGGCACTCCTGACATAAGGAAAGAAAGCGGGCACTCCTGACATAAGGAAAGAAAGCGGGCACTCCTGACATAAGGAAAGAAAGCGGGCACTCCTGACATAAGGAAAGAAAGCGGGCACTCCTGACATAAGGAAAGAAAGCGGGCACTCCTGACATAAGGAAAGAAAGCGGGCACTCCTGACATAAGGAAAGAAAGCGGGCACTCCTGACATAAGGAAAGAAAGCGGGTACTCCTGACATAAGGAAAGAAAGCGGGCACTCCTGACATAAGGAAAGAAAGCGGGCACTCCTGACATAAGGAAAGAAAGCGGGCACTCCTGACATAAGGAAAGAAAGCGGGTACTCCTGACATAATGAAAGAAAGCGTAGAAAGAACCGTAGGGAAGAAAGAGTAAATGAAATCCATGACTAAAGAATTGAAATTAATTTTTAGTATGTATTTGTAATTAAATATGGATCGAATATTTACAAAGCTGAGACAGTTTCACGCGTTCTTTGATGACAATAAAGGCTTCTCCCTAAACTGCTTTCAGCACGTCAACCAGCCCGCTGAATGTTCCATCTAGCCTTGAGGATCTTCGTTGCTAAGCCTCGGCATCGCTCTTGACTAGTTTGGTTCCGCAGTGCTGTTTTATCACTGTTTTCAAATTCTTATCAGCTACTGCATACTTTAAAATAGAGTTTATTTACATCGCTAATATATATGTAAATAAATACGTTTGAAAGGAGGTCGTTTTGCCGAGCTGTAAACCTGCCGTCGAGTTGTTGTCTGCGGTGTTTTGTTTAATTATACCTTCCCTGGGTTTACGAATCATTTGACTTGGCTGTTTAAGGTTCTAATTATGTTATTAGTTCACATGTAACTTTCACTTTGCACTCTGTCTGGAGTTGTGCTACTCTTCAAGTGTCACTGCTTTATTACATAAGTCCCTGTGGGTCTGCTCTCTACTGTCCTGGCGATATCGCTTGCCACATATTCCCCCATAAAGCTCTTACTAGTGGAAACAACAAGGCAAAAAAGGCTATTCTGCTATTTTAACACAAAATACTGCTTTTTTAACACTGGACGTATATATAATGGCACATATAGAATAGGAAGAGGTCAGGTGAAAAGATGAATGTCCAAATGGCTTTGTTTTGAGAAAAACCGATATTTAATTTTTCAAGATATATAGTAATGTGCACAAAAACAAGTAATATAAAAGTAATAATAAAAATTCCGATTGAAGTCAACAAAGAAACATTTCATTTTAGTTACTGTTTATTAAATAATTAAAATTGATATAAATATGTATAAACATATTACAGAATCACAATATTAGGTTGCAAAATAGAAAGCGAAATTAATTAGTGAAAAATAATTAATTAAATTAAGTTAAGGAATTAATATTTGAAAAACTGCATTAACATTATGTGCCATCCACTATAAGTTTAAAATAATATATTTTAACTTGTAGAATCGTGTATTTCATTTATACGAATAAATATTGATTCTACTAGATTTCTCACACGTGGCCATGGCTAGTCTACTTTGGCGCTTTCAAGAGGTTTATTTCTCAATCACCCCACTTTGGTCAGGCGACTTTATAGACTCTGTATACGTATATTTGTCAGCAGTTTACTTTTACCTTGTTTTAAATAAATACTATATTAAAGTTATCTTATTTGAACTTCTTTCTGAGAGTTTAAAATTAAATAAAATATTGTTACGCAAATGGTCAATTGACCAGTTTAGTAAAAGACCTTTTTTTAATATATAATCCTCCTGGATGGTGGTTTAACCCACGAACCTTCGAACACTGCCCTCTAAGAAACTTAATATTGTTCTTAAATCTGGCCTGTCGGATGTCTCCGAGGCGGCTCAGAATCGAAACTGCGCAGAATTTCGTTACTGAACTTGATAAAAGTTTTGTTATCTGTCCAATTGTTATTAATAGATAGAGGTTGTTATTGTTAAGCACAGAGGTGAACGATAAGGTTAGCCTGTAAGATAACGTGACATTCTCAGTGTATGTTCCCCCAATCGACGTACAGCACTTTGCCCGTGTGTTGTAACATGCTTCGTACTTCACACATACCCTAATTGCTTTTCACAATCTTGGGATGGATTCTTTTACTGTGTATGCTCTTTATGTGATCAATCTTGGGTTTTCTAATGTTATATCTTTTTCAAGAACTTTGACTCATAGAATAACTAATTATTCGCAAATCCATAGTTTCTTGACTGCGAAGCAAACTTTGTTTAGTGTTAATGAGATATTTTGCTACGATCCTAATCATCTGAAAATCCACTTTCTCACTTCGCGTTACCTTAGTCACCACTAACAGTCTCCCCTATCTGTAGTACAGGACGAGATCAATGTTCCGGCTATCCAAACACAAAATCCAAAGAAACTCGTCACTATATTTGATTTAATAACAAAAACGATTCGTACTGTTCCACCGATCAAGGTCGAGAACTTTTTATTTCGGTCGGGAGGCTCGTCCTACCGCTCCTCCAATAACTATCAAGCACTTTTTTTTACTTCAGTCAGAGAGGCTCGCACTATAACTTCTCCGATCAGGTCGAGCACTTTCTGTTTCGGTCGGGAGGCTCTTCCTACCGCTCCTCCAATAACTGTCAAATATTTTTTTATTACTTCAGTCAGAGAAGCTCACACTATAAACTACTCCAGTCAGAGTCGAACACTTTCTCTTTCGGTTGGGGATGCTCGCCCTACTGCTTCTCCAGTCAGAGTCGAACACTTTCTATTTCGGTTGCGAAGACTCACCCTACTGCTTCTCCATTAAGAGACGAACACTTTCTATTTCGGTTGCAAAGACTCGCCCTACTGCTTCTCCATTAAGAGACGAACACTTTCTGTTTCGGTTGCGAAGGCTCGCCCTACTTCTCCTCCAGTCAGAGTCGAACACTTTCTATTTCGGTTGGGGATGCTCGCCCTACTGCTTCTCCAGTCAGAGTCGAACACTTTCTATTTCGGTTGGGGATGCTCGCCCTACTGCTTCTCCATTCAGAGACGAACACTTTCGGTTTCGGTTGGTGATGCTAACCCTACTGCTTCTCCAGTCAGAGACGAACACTTTCTATTTTGGTTGGGGATGCTCGCCTTACTGCTTCTCCAGTCAGAGTCGAACACTTTCTATTTTAGTTGCGAAGACTCGCCCTACTGCCTCTCCATTAAGAGACGAACACTTTCTATTTCGGTTGCGAAGACTCGCCCTACTGCTTCTCCATTTAGAGACGAACACTTTCGGTTTCGGTTGGGGATGCTCGCCCTACTGCTTCTCCAGTCAGAGTCGAACACTTTCTATTTTGGTTGCGAAGACTCGCCCTACTGCCTCTCCATTAAGAGACGAACACTTTCTATTTCGGTTGCGAAGACTCGCCCTACTGCTTCTCCAGTCAGAGACGAACACTTTCTATTTTGGTTGGGGATGCTCGCCTTACTGCTTCTCCAGTCAGAGTCGAACACTTTCTATTTTGGTTGCGAAGACTCGCCCTACTGCCTCTCCATTAAGAGACGAACACTTTCTATTTCGGTTGCGAAGACTCGCCCTACTGCTTCTCCATTTAGAGACGAACACTTTCGGTTTCGGTTGGGGATGCTCGCCCTACTGCTTCTCCAGTCAGAGTCGAACACTTTCGGTTTCAGTTGGGGATGCTCACCCTACTGCTTCTCCAGTCAGAGTCGAACACTTTCGGTTTTGATCGGAGAGGCTCGCCCTACTGCTCCTCCAGTCAGAGTCGAACACTTTCTGTTTCGGTTAGGGAGGCTCGCCCTACTACTTCTCCAGTTAGCGTAGAACACTTTCTGTTTTGGTTGGAGAGGCTTGCCCTCCTGCTTATCCAGTCAGCGTCGAATATTTTCGGTTTCGGTTAGGGAGGCTCGCCCTACTGCTTCTCAAATCATAGTCGAGAATTTTTTTTTTCGGTCGGAGTGGCTCGTTCTACCGCTCTTCCAATAATGGTCAAGAACTTGCTGTTTTGGGCCCAAATTTCTACTGTTGATATACCATGTGGTTTGGTTTAATCTGCAATAACGTTTATTAAAATATGTACTCTGATAAAATAAACGACGTTATATTACTATTTTTTTTTTTGTAAATCTTCTTTGCTTCCTTCGTATACGGTACTTCTTTATTGCTGTTTCCATTTTCTCATCATTATCTTTCTTTCGAACTCTACTGTACAGTTTTACCTTACAAAGTATCGTAATAATATTTTCGCAATACCTGGGCTACGTTTGGGAATTGTGTCTGTTCAGTTTCGTTGAAGCAAATATAATTATGTATGTTAAATTTTGAGAATCTATAGAATTTAAAAATTAGAGGTTGTAGAACCTATTGTGCGGTGCATAATTATTTTTGTTTGTCTTCTTATTTAGATTCAATTTAATCATTAATTAGATTTTTTTTAAACTCCACGTAATTTTTTTTACGTTTGTTTTTGTCTACATTTTTAAAATTTCTGACTCCCTCTATCAATATTGCCTTTTGCAGCTGTCCAGAGATAATGCTTATCTATATAGCTTGACCTTGGCCGTAAATATTGACACAATACTGCGTCATAGATTAACCTCTCTGTCTGATGGGTACATTTACTGACTTCATTATCACGTATTCAGGCAAATATGATGGCTACAAAAATCTTGTATTTCTCCACGCCCATACAGTTTCATATTTACCAGAATAAACACCAGCTGTTTTTAAATGTCATGTTTACATTCTTCATCCCCTTTCTGTCCGTCTCGCTTTACAATTTCATGTTTTTTTTTTTGACACTCCTGCTGGAGGAAAAACTTAAGGAATATTCTGAATTATGAATCTTGAGTTTATTATGTTTAAAAATGATACATTTTCCCCATCATAAATTTCGCACAAAATTTATACAATAAAGAACTAAACAGGCTATAATTTCTGCTTTGTTGTAACATATTTTTTTTCTGGATAACTCTCAGTTCTTATACAAATTAGTTCATTTATATAGAACCACTTAACTAAAATCTTGAATTGTAGAAGCCACTATTATTTACTAATGGAAGAACTCTTTCTTGCTACTTAACAAGTAATAAAAAAAAAAATCTTTTAAAATCAATATCTATCTAGGTAAAAAAGAAAAATTGTGTTTTAGTTACTTGGACTAAATAATTACATTTTTTTAAAAAATAAAGTAACTAACCTATGCGTTAAAACATCTGCTCAGCCACATAACCTATAACATAAAATCAACTGTTTTATGAAATCGTATGTTGTTACTTATTTTAAGCCAATTGGGACGAAATAACTATATTGCATACCATGTCACTTTAGTGAAAAGTTTTTCTCCCATGTAAAATAAATAAATTTATTAAATTTAATTAATGAATTAATATTTGAAAAAAACTGTATTAACTTTGATTACCATCCGCTACAGGTTTATAAAAAGCTATTTGAACTTGAATGGATTAATAAAAAGTACGAGTATTTTATTAACGACTGAAAATTTATATATATATATATGTATGTATATATATATATATATATATATATATATATATATATATATATATATATATATTAAAAATACTTCAAAAACAAGAATACATATATTATTCAAAGCTTTTCGCCGATAAAACGTACCAGCATCTTCAGGAAAAATAATTCTATTTCCAGAATTAATTTTCCTGAAGATGCTGGTACTGTTTTATTGGCATAAAGCTTTGAATAATATATGTATTAAAAGTATTCTTGTTTTTGAAATATTTTTAATTTATTAAATATATTAAAAGAAAACATATCACCATATTTAATATATATATATATATATATATATATATATATATATATATATATATATATATATATATATATATATATATATATATATATATAGAATATCAAATGTGTTTTCCTGTCAGAATATTTTTAAGATCAAATAATATACACAAATACAGGAATATTTAATTTATTGAACAATAAACTCAAAGCTTTTCGTTGGCTTACATTACCGACATCTTCAGGAGTTACAATATTAAGAATGATAAAACAAACTGTCTAACAAACATCTGTTTGTTAGACAGTTTGTTTTATCATTCTTAATATTGTAACTCCTGAAGATGTTGGTAATGTAAGCCAACGAAAAGCTTTGAGTTTATTGTTCAATAAATTAAATATTCCTGTATTTGTGTATATTATTTGATCTTAAATATATATATATATATATATATATATATATATATATATATATAATACGTTTTCTTGTTTAATAATTTAAAACAACATAGGTTATTCAAATACAAGAATATTTATTAATTTATATCCTATAAATAATAAATATAAATTAATAAATATTCTTGTGTTTGAATAAATTATGTTGTTTTAATATATATATATATATATATATATATATATATATATATATATATGAGAGTGTGAACTATTAATAGGAAGTGATGACCTTTTCAGGGTTCATCTGCCATTCATTTAAACATACAACTTTTATTTTGTACAGTCTATATTTAATGTTGTTATCTTGGTAGCAAAAAAACAGTGAAATGGCTGATACCTATTATGAATAGGGCTATAAACAAAACATTGTATACTATAGCTAAATAAAGTCATCTAAACAGACTTGCAAGAGAGTATGTCTGCTCAGAGTAATTATGGAAGGTACTCATTTAAATGAAGTTGAAGGTTTCTACATTTATTTAAAACTTCCTGAAATGAATAAATCGGTAAGAAATAAGTGAAATAAATGAAAAAAATGAGTAGACAAAATAAATACAGTAATATAAAAGTGTGTAACTTATTTTAGGAGTTTTAACACCCAACCACAGAAAGCTTTGGAGTATGCACACCCACAATCTGTACAATACTGGTTGCCTAAACAAAAAACGTTGTACAGTACTGCATTTAGATTATACGGTACTTCCCTGATCACTTTACTAGGAAAACAAGTATTTAGATAAACAGGAATAATAATTTTATCTTTACATTGATAATTCTATAACTGCCCAATTTGGTTAGGACAGATTTCTTTTTGTAACAAGTGTTCTGTCAATCTGTCCTTTCTCTGTAAAATATTATTCAAATTTAATCCTAATAAATGTTCATATCTTATTAGCATAATATTTATTTCTTATATATAAATTGAGTTCTTGCTCTCTTTAGACATTATTTCTCAGTTCCGTTATAAAAACATTTATAGATTGTTATAAACTTGAATTATTTAATATTGATACACTTTAAAGTACAAGTTTCTAGATTTACATTAACTAAACACACTTTACACAATAAAACGAAAATAATCTTGTAGATTTCATAGATTGTTTGAAAAATAACAGTGAATTTTCTCATGCATATGCAAAATATTGAGATATGGTACAGTAATCAGTAATTCTTGGAGTGATAAGGTTAACCCAGATGATGCAAATAAATATTGATTTGTGAGTGGTGCCCAATTTCATGTAGACATTTTTGTTGTAGTCTTGGAATGTATAAACAGTGGTGCAGTTTGTGGCACTACAATGTGTTGTATTCTGTCTATGACTGTTAAAATCAACTCAGAGAAATTCACATTCATTGTGGTCAAGTAATGGCAAGAGTGGACTAATTGTTTATTCGAAGAAGCAGTAGGCTTCAGAGTTAGACTGTTCAATAATTGCAGAATAAATCTACATTACCAAAAAAGCAAAAAATTATAAAATTTAAAAAAATCATTTGTGTTTTATAATTATTGAGATTAAGAATGTAAACAAATTTCTTCCCAATCCCAATATTAAAGAGTAAAATTTTACAACCTAGTAAATTCACAACCCAAATTTAAACGATGATAATACCATGGGGATCTAAAATTTCTTGTTGGAGAGTAAGATGAAAATTTTCCCAATAAGGACGAAAATTATTACTTTCATCAATAATAGTATAGTTATGTTCTTGTACTAATACTAAAGTAAGCATACAAGTTATAGATATCGAAATAGAGAAATTTTTTTTATTGTTCAATCTTGACGGTTCTTTTGCAAAATATCTCACATTGAAGGATTTTTTGCTTTGTATTGTTTTGCATATTTATACAAATTTGCGTATTCCGCATATGATTGTATATTTTATATGATTGAACGTTTGTATGATGTTTCCCTTGAATGTGAGGTACTTGGGGGGGGGGGGGACATTCAGTCTCTTCTCAGTAAAATATACTTATCAATCGATGTACTTACACTGAAGTTTGTTGAATGTCATCTGTAAATATTTTACCCACAAAATTTATGTTAGTTTTTATCACAAAAGAAATGTAAGTTGAGGGTTAAATATATTCCTATTGGTTAACAAATCGTTAACAAACATATTTTAAATGAGGCTGTGATACTTTTTAAAGTTGTCTAATTTGAGAACTTTGAGAGAGTTGATATCTTATTTGTAACAGTTTGGTCATAATTGTCGTTATTAAAACAGAAAGCATCTAAGGATAAGTTATACATATTTAAAGTATGGTAGTTTATTTTACAAAACAGTGTTGCGAATAAATAATTAAGTTATTACTTGAATTACAGATCCAACATGGAGGGAATTGGAACTAATGACACTAAAGTGTCAGATTCCGCATATTCCAACAGTTGTAGCAACAGCCAGTCTCAGCGAAGGTGAGTACATATAATCTGCCTATGTATAAATTATTAGTTGTATTGTGTAATATGTATTAATATTTGTATGTCTTTAACATATTATATAGGCCATATGGTTCTCATTCCTCTATGCTTTTTTTTATACAGCCTCTCCAAAAAATTCTGAAGATTCCCTTAATTCTAGGTCTCCTCTCAACAATTCTCTATTATCTCCTTCTTTTACCCCACCTTTATATATATACGAAGAAATATAATCACATCCTTTCGCCATTCCTTTTTATATATACGAACAAATTCAATCACATCCTGTCTCCACTTGTTTTTATATATATGAACAAATTCAATCACATCCTTTCACCACCTCTTTTTATATATACAAACAAATTCAATCAAATCCTTTCACCACGCCTTTATATATATATATATATATATATATATATATATATATATATATATATACATACGATATATATATATATATATATATATATATATATATATATATATATATATATATATATATATATACATACGAACAAATACTATCACATCCTTTCACCACACCTTTTTATTTATACAAAAAAATTCAATCACATCCTTTCACCACTTCTTTTTATATATACAAACAAATATAATCACATCATCTACAACTTTTCCTTTACACTCTTTGTACATCCTTAATTGTCTTGCTTACTTACCATGGCTGTTCTTTTCTTACCTTTTATAACTTTAAGTAACTAATTTCTCTTCTCTATATTCTACTACACTCTTCTTTTGTCATCTTACATATGTGTACTCTTCATATTCAAACAAGCATATAGTATTTTTAATTGAAATTAGTCTAAATTTTATGTTTTCTATAGTGAAATGTACAGTAGATCTGTGGTATGGATATGGTATGTTATGATGCCATAGGTGCATACAGGAAGATCTCTTCCAATATTAGTAGATGAAATAATCTTTTACAGAGCTGAAATATAATTTTCTGAATATTATTAAAGCAGTATCGATACTATAAGTAAAAATAATTAATAGTATCACATTTTTTACTATAAAATTCCTAAAATTAAAATGTTTTGAATCTTCAAAATTTTAAAAGTTTAATATATCAACTTAATTCTCAAGTAAAACCTCTTTGTGAAATATTATTTCTACATAAACAGTATATTAAATTAAACAAAGGGAAATTCAATTTAATCTTTATTTAGGAATTGGAAGCTTAACAGCAAAACTGTTGGTTACCATCAGGTTGGTAATTGGCATTTTTTTGTTATTTTATAAGGGGCTATTTAAAAAAATTATGTTTATAACCAGTTACAGAAACTTAGTGCAATTTTCAGTTTGAAAGATTCTGAGATATCAATTTATAATTTTGGATTTAGACAATTTTTATTTTAAATAATTTCAGCCGTAGTAGTAATTGTAGATCTTTGCCATATGTTTTTTGTGATGTGTTAATTGTCTGTTTTTCTAGTGGCAGTTCTAAATCCAGACATAGTACTTCCAGTGGAAGTAGTGGATATTGTGGTCATCCCTCAACAATCAGCAGCAGGTTAGATATTGACTTATTGTTTAGTTTATATGTTTGTGTATTGTTCATTACTACTTTTATCATTTTATAGTATTTAAACACAGACCTACATTAGCACTTTCTTGTCTAGAAAAATGTTTCAAGAGGGTGTCCTGTTGTTAACTCAAACTGTAACTTATTACTTACAAGATAAGGTCTGAGTTGATGATAGGACACATCTCACCAAACAGCTAACCTGATTAAGACAAATAGTAAGTGCTAGTACTAGGAAATGTTTAGATATTGATTAATATTAAAAATGTATAAGTGTAAACAAGTACCTCAAGTTGAATATGGAAAGAAACAAAGTAACACTGTTTATGTTTTAAAAGTAAAACCTATAATGGTTTATTTATGACTTCCCAAATTATATTTTTTTGTTTCTGCTTTACCTAAAAGTGTTAAAATTTAGCTGTCAATAAAAATTTTATTTAGACTATATGCCATCCCTATCATTCTCTCTCTCTCTCTCTCTCTCTCTCTCTCTCTTTCTCTCTCTCTTTTTGTTTTTCTCATTTACTCATTCACTTCACAATATCTTATACTAATATAGCTTTCCTATATATTTGAAGATTTCTACTTGTTAAATAACCTCATTGATAATTTTAATTTATAATGTTGGATAGATTTCATGCTTTTATTAAGTATAGATAGAGTAGGATATATATATATAATGAAATTACTTGTAAGGGAGTCCATCTATAAATAAAGAGAAAAATCGCCTAATTGCATCCTCAGACAACCTCTCACTCAGATGAAAATCCAGGAAGATTTAAGGTTAAAGTTCTTCTATATAGTTTCTACCTTCAATTAGTGAATTCCCAGTTTTCTACAATTAACCTTAAATTTTACTGATTCAATACGATTAAATATGTAATCCTTTTAGATCCAGCTCTGGACTGCAAACTGAATTTGGAGACTTAAGGATCATTTGTGTGACTCAATTGTCCCTTCGCCGAGTCAGAAGTTGTTTTCTGTAGAGCCAAAATTATCAATGATGAGTAGAAAGGTGGCTTTTCTCCCCTTTTTACAAAAGGACTGCATAAGCCCTCTTCAAAGACCAAATTCTGTCAAAAATGAATATTTAGCAGCCAGACCTCCCATGTTAACTGCATAAAAATGGCATTGTTATCATTTATTCTCATATGAGAGTAGAGGTCAGCATATTTATTAGGCATTGATACGGTTTTGGAATGCTCATCATGTACTATTAATTCCAATCATCAGTGATTTTGACAGAACAGTCTTATCTGGAGAAAGAGATTTAATAGCCAGGTCTGGAGAGAATTCATAAAGGTTGTTTCCCATATCTGTAAAACTTATCCAATCAGTAGTTTTTTCAACAATTGATGCAACAGTTTTCAAAGATAATACCTTCCTGAGTTTTCTTTAAGCCTGACAAAGAATATTTTAGCAAATCTTATCAAAGAGCTTGCCCTGGAAATAGCCAAATTATTATACAAATTTAGTCCAAAATTATTACACTATAGAATATCTTCACTTGTACATTTTCTGCTAATGTACATATGTGTTATTCTTTTTTTTTTGTCACCACTATGAGAAGACATTTAACAGGATAGTGCGACAAAAAGTATCTGTGTAATTTTCTCTCCTAATAATTCCTTCCATTTTCTCCTACCATATCCTTGTTTCACATAAGGTTTTTTAGAAAAAAAAAAAACGCTTTAATAATTAAGTTTTTTTTCTAATTCACATCGATTTTTATTCCAAGTTTCAGTTCTCAATATTTTATATTTTAGCCTAAATTTCTTCATCTATTGTTTTATATAATTTTTGTGAATGAAAGACCTTTTATGAAACAATGAGTCTGGAGTAGTTAGTAGCAGTATTTTGTAATCTAATAGACAAAAGAAAGTAATTTATTTTTGTCCTTAAAATGTCTACTAAGGTAAGATTATGGACATTGTGTTCATTTGTATAAGGTTTACAACAACTGCAGGGCCTGAATTATCTAAAAACCCAGTGATCATACACTTTCACGAACACACTGTTTACATGGTTTACTTAAGCTCTACGAATGCATTAAAACAAACTTTTCCTGTAATTTGTTTACTGATGAAGTGTTGCTATTAACTTGAAGATTAATAAAGTAATAATATTATGGTTGGATTTAAATCAGAATTATATGTAGGCGAAATCAACCAGAGAGAGTGGGGATTACGGGCTTCTGAGCGAATAGGAGGCTCACATCTTGCTGCATAGGTGAGCCTTGTTGCAAAGTCGTCATTAAACTTCTGTTCCTCGCTCAGTCTTAATGTAGCTGTGGTACAGTGAGTTACTAATGGTGTAGCTTGCTTTGCTCTGCAGTTTCAGCTTTGCTTCCCTTCAACAGTCTTTTTCAAAACTCAGAATGTTTTTAAATTCCTTCTATTACCTCACACTTTTACATCTTTACAACTTTTACAAATTTTCAATCGTTAATGAAATACGTTTTTATTCTTCCAAGTTCAACTACACTTTTTAAACCTATAGTTGATGACAATTGATTTTATACTATTATTCTTTATTGACTCAGTAGTTATTTTTTTTTCATGTAATATTCCTATCACAAAATTATAGAACATGGTAAGTTACTACAAACAAATGGTACCTGGTAGCTGACACAAACTCTCTCACATTAATACAAAAGATAAAATGTTCTATTTTTAATAATAATAGAGAACCTTCAAATTATCTAGTTAAATACATTTTAATTTGTATGTAAAAATGTAACTATATACATAAGTTAAAATTATTTTTATGAAGAAATACTTAAAAATATATGCATACAGGAATAAAAGCCTCAATCTACATACGAGTATAGGCCTGCAGCACTCGGCGAAAATGTGACGCGCATCGTTTAATAACTTTTCACTTTCCACTTTACTAGCAGCAAACCAAAGGTCCTACCAACATGAAATAAAAAGAATAATAAAATCTAACTAATTATCTCAAACTTTTATGCTTACAAAAAGATTTTAACCAACAAATACGAAAAATTGTAGCTTACTAACTTTTTTATGTTTGTTAAAGTACAACTATTTTTAATCTAATTTTTTAACGTTCTTTCAAACAAAATATTACCTTTATGGTTTAATATTCTGAATGAGGGAATCATGCTGCTCATACCTGCCAAGTTTCAAAATTTAATTCCCACTCTAAGTGCTTTAAACCTTGATTTAAGTGAAAGTTTTTATTAAGTTTTGTACGATGCACGGCGCGGAATTGGAGAAATTACGATCTGACAACACCGCACCCCTAACCTACCACAAACCCATTCCTAATCTACTTTAAATCAAAGTATAATTGTATCAGATATGTACTAATTTTATAATTTACTCTTGCAATCACTCTCATTTCAGCTAGTAATTCATAATGGAACAAGAATTTGAAAATACCTTAATCTGTAATAACATATTTTGATTTTATTTCAGTAGCAAAGCTTTTCCTCAGCCTTCTTCGCTGACTAAGAGAACCAAAGACCACACAAAGAAAAAGTTAAAAATCTCAGTTAGTCCTAATGAACACCTCAGTGACAGCAACATTAATGCTGAAACTTCAACAAGTGACAGCCCAGTTGATAGCCCTCCAAGTGGCAATACTACTCCTCCGATTTCAGTAAGTTTAGTTCAGTATAACATGCTTCATTCTTATATCTTAAATTAGAAATGCAGTAGTTATTATTTTTTGTTTAAATTCAATTCAGTTTTACCCTTGAAAAGTATCAATTATGATTGACTATTTCAGTTATGTCTATCTGCAGTGAAGCTACTTTTAAATTATTTTTCAGTTTTAATGATATCGATCAAATTTTGTTTAAATTTGGGTTTGGATGAGGTTATAATCATTATTGTTTGAAAAATATAAAAACTGTTTGATCTGTTTGTATCTGTGATGAGAAATCACTTGAGGAAAATTTGTGTAATAAGTTAGGGATGCTTTTACCAGAACAGCACCTTTTCTGGTTTTATGCAGTGCCTTGTAACACAACTAGAGACATAAATACTCCAAGTTCATTGAGGATTAATTCACACAATTGTTTTGACCTTCTATAATCACTCAAATAATCATTAGCTTAGCGGTTCTTTTTATACAAATAACATTCGTTAATGTCATTAGAAAACATTTTTTTCAAAGAACTATTAGAACACTACCATTTGTATCAAAAGTTACATTTACATCTACCATGACAGTAAATCAGAAACAGGGTGGAGCATTAGTTAGGCTGTTTTTGTTTATTTTTCTTGTTGCTGAGCTTGTGCTACATCAACAGAGTCATTTGAACCACTGCCAGTCTCACTTTCACTTTAATACTCACATCCACTGTCTTTTAAGTTTGCACTTTTATAATCATCATTTTCACACTAATAGAAACAGTAAAATGAACACCAGACAAATGCACAAAATTAAATTAGTAAACAGAATGAAAAGTTATAGGTCTACTGAACTCAACTGACAGCAGTCAAGTATGTACACTGGGCTACCTAGGAGAAAACAAAAACACTTCAGTGACAGATAATAATGCTACAGTGGAAGATTGACAAACTAAAATGTGGGAACAGATAAATATGGGTTATTCTAAGGTAGTACTGAATATTTGTGATCACTCGAGGTAGTCTGGTTTAGAAGACAGCACTTGCCCGAGATATCTCGGATTAGCCCATTAAGTGGTAATAACAAATAAAGTACATGACTTGTTTTATATTTGTAATTACTAACCATGTTTTGCATATTTATATTGCCTTAAATACCTTTAATCTTAACTGTCAACATCTTCATTTTCAGATAGAAAAAATAATTATTATATATTTATCACAAAAAGCGTATTTTTTTTATGAAATACTTGTTTTTTATTAGTCCACTCGAACTGCATATTTTAAAATAATTTAAATATTTGTACATTAAAATTAAACCCCATATTTAATTTTATTTCTACTCTATGAATGATGTTTATTTTATTTCTACTTTAAACATCCTCAAATTTATTTCTTTACACTGTTTGGCATTTTCAGGATCCTGTGTTGCAATATAACAATATATCTACACCTACAAAGGACAGTGAAGCTCTACAAATAGCAGTCCTGTCTCAGACTTTCAGCTGTATCAAGAAACTGAAAAGTAAAGACTTTACTCCAGGTCTGTGTAGAAGTATAACCTTTTTACCAGTCTTATTATAGGTAGCTTTATTCTTAGCTCAGTAAACACTTGTACTCTTTATTTGGCAATAAGTTTGAGAATATCACAGAACTTGATAGGAAGGAAAATACGAGAGATTGATTTAATGGAACTTTTTGATTGTCTAGTAAATAAAGTAACATCTTCAATAAAGGGGAAATAAGAAATAGCGCATTTTAACTGTCAGTTTGAACAGTTTATATTGTTAGAAACAGAAACTACTTTGTTGATCCATAAAAAGTATCAAAACATTTTCACTAATTCAAGTTTAAATTCATATATTAAATCAATAAATTTAATATTGCTTCTACTCCAAATACTATTTACTGATTTAATGCAGACTGATTTAGTAAGATATTTAGAGATTGTCATATTTGTTGATTCCATCTTCAAGTGAGCTACTAGTTTTCACTAAACACTTATAAATATTTACAAGTGTTTAGAGATTGTGTATTTTAGCACATAATGAGCCTGAAAATTAGTTGTACCTTCACTTCCAAAACTATATTAAATAGTGTTTGTCTTTTGTTGATTCCTAATTATTAAAGTAACATTTATTTTAGTTGAAACATTTAAACTTTTTTGTGTGGTAAGATTAAGGTTGACTAAACCTAGTTAAACACTTAAGGAAAGAGAACTAATAATAAATGTATTAAATTATTTTTGTCAACATATAAATTTAATAAATTAACAAATTACATTTTTTTCACAAATGTATGTAGAGTTTTTGCATAGCCTTTCTTTATTTTTGTAACATTTATCAGTTTAGAGTTTGTATAATTAATCTTCAAATTTAATATTGGCTAATTTTCAATTAAGTTGTCAAATTTGTAAAATATAATAGTTTTCTTCTTATCATGTAAACTGCAAATGAAGAAATAAGGAAAATGTATAGCACAAAAAGTTTAATTACCAAACTTGTATAGAACATTTAAAATTTAAATAAGTATTTGTTATGAATTGTTTCTGTGAATTTGATGTAAAACTTTCTATAAATGCAAATGTTTTTAAACATCATGAATTAATTTCAATACAAAATTAAATATATTATTAATTAGTCCAATTTATGAAGTTTATTATAAACATTTTTAAAAAACATGAACAAATTATTCTTAGACTCAATGATTTTCTAGAAGGGAAAAACTTTTGATACTAATGTTTTTGTTTTGCTACAGTAAAGGGTATCTATATGCAATTTGTATTGTGTTTAACTATAATATTCTTTTTATAGATGAAAGTGAAGGCGGAAATTCCCATGTAGTCAATATTGATGATAAACAGCAACAACAAATCATCAATTCCCTTAAAACTGATGTCAGCCATGAAGTAAGTAAAGTGTTTTCATTAGGAAAGGGTCGGTTCCGATACTCGATACCATTGAGACTTTGAATCCCATGATATGATTTCAAATAGTCTCGCATTGGTTGAGATATTCTGATTTCAAATCGAAACTGTTAAGTGAAAAAACTCAGAAATACTATTGAGTCATTTCAGAAACATAAATTGTGAAAAATAACTTTTCATATTTTTATAATAGACAAAGAAAACAGTTGACGATTATTGTGTAAAACAAAAGTTGACAGGTTTTTTAAAGTAGTTGAACGCAAAAAGAAAAATTATTGTTTGTTTTCCTAGTTTAATTACTTTTATGAGGTAGTTACATATTTATAAACTATATTGGCTGTGAGAACATCATGTAAATATGTTTTCTTTTAGAATGGCTGATTGCTTATTGCCTGCAAAAATAATACATCGTTGTTACACTTTACTCTTTTAAATTGAAAATTTTATCAAGGCCTTCAAATTTATTCTTTAATAAAAATGAAAAATGTAAACTATCTAAAATTAAGTTTAAGAATAGATTGCTTTATTTACATTTATAAAAATATGTATTCTACTTTGAAAATACTTCACTGATTTATTTGGCATAATTATTTGGCCCAATATTTGTGTGCCAATATTATTTTTGGCAGTTGGTTTAATTTGATATGAATAATGTTTTTTATGACTTTTATCCTTATTACCAATAACTGTGATAGAATATTGTCTTGAATGTAATTTTAGAGTAATATGACATTTTCCTAAATTTAAAAAATATTACAGAAAAGTCTATAGTTTTAGCTCTTTTTCCCATATAACTATCTTCATGGAAATATTGTCATAATAAATATTTTTTTTTGTTTTTTAAAACTTTTTCCATTTAAAGTGTTCAGGTTTTTAAAAATATTGCTGATAGTTTATACACATTAAGTTATTAGATTATATTCCTAGCCGTGAACTCTAGAGAAACTTCATAATCCTACAATATAAGAAAGTCTAAGTAATAAAATCAAGATTATTAAATCAACTTGATTTATTATTGTTAACCCTGTTGACAAAATATGAAAAATTGTTGAACGATGTATAATAAATATTTAAGATTTTCTGTTAATAAGGGT
This sequence comes from Prosapia bicincta, assembly GCA_036971475.1. NCBI lineage: Eukaryota > Metazoa > Arthropoda > Insecta > Hemiptera > Cercopidae > Prosapia > Prosapia bicincta. The sequence continues at coordinate 250,858,922 of JBAIZL010000001.1, read as the reverse complement.
TAATTGAGGGGGAATTTAAATATTTTTACTTAACTACATAAATTTCTGATTATTTGATGTAAACATTATCCTTCTTTATTCAGTTAGTTTTTATTCCACATTAAGGGTTTGTATCTGGTTGAACATTAGATTTATGTTACATAAATATAGATTCTTTATGATGATGGGCTTAATTTTGATCAAGTTTGTTAATAATAGGAAATACAATTTTGTTCCGTCATGTGTTATCAAGATGAATCCTCAATTCTTCTTCATACAGTAATCTTATATGAACACGAGTTCTAAATTAAATTTATTTAATTAAATTTTTATCCTAAGGTAACTAGAAAACAAAATCTGATGTTATAGATGTCAAAAATTTCTTTAAAAAAAGCTGATGTGTTGAACTACAATTTTTCCTAGTTAAAATGAAACAACACAAATACCAACCTTTTGGAGAATTATTTGTTATAACACACACACACACACACACACAAATACATGCACACACATATTATGTAGGATGTACGAGTATATTTACTAGAGTATATTATATATTTAAGCTTTTACAAATAACTTTTAAATTTAACTTCCAGCATGTCATTTACTTTTTAGTTTATCCTCAATGTAAGATTGCAAGATCCTTTATACAAACTTCTTCAATTTTACTGTTTCAAACATTTCTTTATTATTTTCTTATGATAAAAACTTTTTTTATTTTCACTATATAATTTTTAATATTTTTGGTTTACCAAAATTTTTTATAAATATATATTTCAGCTTGGCTAATTTAGAGTAAATGATTTGAATAAAAAATGTAAATAATTTTCAAATAAAGTAAATATTTCTTCAGTTGTTGTAAATGAGACACTAAACAGGTTTTTTTAACTTTATTTAGCTATATATTTAAATGTAGGATCTTTTCAGCTTCAAACCATTCAAGCTCTTTGGAAATAGTTCTGAAATATGGGTATTGAGTATCGAATTGATATTCGATTAGTTAAAAAAAAAATTAATGTTGTTGTTAATGTTTATTTATGATGTAAATTTTCTGCTATAACTTACTTAAATTGCTTTACTTTCCTCCAGAATGTCTAAATTGCTTTCTGTTGTAGTTAAATATGTTTTTTAAAAAATACAAATATTGTAAATAAGATGATATGGTAATGTTTTTCATAATAGATGTAATGTTTTATAAATTATGTTCTAATTTATAAAATGTAAAAATTATTTGCAGTAATTAATTCACACAAAAAATGATAGAAATTACATTTATTTCTACAAAAAATATAGTTTGTTGAAATACAAGACTACAGAAAATTTACTAGGAGTTATTAATTTATCTACTTAATTTTTGTGTTATGATTCTATGAAACTTTGTCAATCTTTTTTCACTATCTGTGTAATAAGGGACACCAAAATTTACTCTAAGCCATAGTTGTGCTTGTAGATGATTAGTTCTTGAATAGCACCTTGTTTTTCTTTTTCAAAAATTAGACTTTATTAACATTGAAATGATCATTTGATTTTTACTTTCGTTTATGCAAATTGTATTCTTTTTTGTAAAAGAAATATTTTTTTAACATTTTGTATACTCAGTCAAAACCTTTAGCATGGTCAAACTTATTGGGCGTTTTTAAGGTATTTATAAAATTGTGAGTGTGTGTATGTGCATTTAAATACTTTTAAAAATAGCTTAAATTACCACATTGAGCATAAATATTTTTGTTTACAATTATAGATCAGTTAGAATTAGGGATGCGCCTTAAATCGTTGATTCTAATGGTATCAAATAATCTTCAGTTCTCCATTGATTAAAGTGCCGATTCCAATTCTTGTTTTTTTAACTGTGAAATACGTGTGTGGTGTAATTTATTGGGAAAATAATGAGATATCAACTATGCCTTGTTTATATATTAGTTGCGCTGAATGAATTAAATGATTAAAACGAATACCGATTTAAGGTAACAACATATTATTATTATTTTCGACGCAAGAACAAAGATTTGAAGCATTTCTTGTCCATTTGATAGTCACTGCTCTTCTCGCTCTGCTGTCTCACTCTCTCTTGAGTGGGATCGACTATCACTCCCAGTCTCTGGCCGCCACTACTTCGCCACAGTTTCATAGATGTCAAAACAAAACACAAATAAAATGTAGTTTCAATTTCTCCAGTTATACAAACTGAAATGGCTATTACCGAAGTTATACTATAATTCTGAACTGAAGTTCACATTTGTAATTTTAAATAAATCATTACTTTTATCTGATATGTTTCTCATGCTTTTAGAAATTCCTACTTATAAATGAAGGTTGGAGGTTTTGTGTAGCCTATTACATTAAAACAGAACTCTTAAAAGGCTCCACCATATGACCAAGATGTTAACTAAATTCATTATTAGAGAATATCATGTAGGGAATAACCTGAGTTGAAAATAGTAACTAATTTACACAAATAGTCATCTTTATGGAGGTTATAGTGTGAATCGTACTAAAGAGAAGAATTTGCTTACATTTATAAGGACAGGTTTTAAACCTAGTATCTTCAGATTAAGGTAGGAGTGGTCAAAGACAGTTTGAGGTAAAGAAAAGCCATTCAAACATATTAGTCTAGAACAATACAACTAATTCAGTTTATTGTGATTATAGTAAAATGTTTAAGAAGCTGTTGTACAAACAAAATATCAAAATTGTGTTTGTAACACTAAATATCCTATAGTTATAGCCTTAGAGAGCATTTGTATAAAAATTATCTCAAATACTCAAAATAAAAATTATTTATATTGAATGTATTTACCTACATAAAAAATAGTCCAAGAAATATTTTTTTTTGTAATAATATAGACAAAAATGTCACATTGCTTCAACGTTGTTCAAAATATACAGTAGAACTGCAACTATCTGAATCAATTGGGACCGAGCCCCATTCGAATAAACAAAAATCTGGATAATTAGATTTCTTTGAAAAAAGAGGCAATTTTAATTAATTAAGGGATGTATGTTGCAAATCTGAGAACAAATTATACTTTTATATGATTCTGAGTTTAGATCTAGATCTTAGCTCATTCACAAAGAATCGCACCAGAAGTTGGGTCTCCTATAAAATGTTGCTAAAAACACCACTTGAAAACAGTATTTTATAAATCTTGGTTTTTTCCTGCCTCCATTGATCTTCTTGAAGAACATTCATCTTTACTTTCAAGAGATGACACAAAATTTACAACTGTAGTTTTGATCCTTTTAATGTCTGAAATCGTTGATTTTCCAACATTACACATCTTAACCAGCTGTTTTCCCTTAACTCCTTTACCAATATCTGATTAGTCTGTAATTAGTTTACCACCAATGATAGGACAGCTCATTTTTTAAAAAGCCATAGTGAAGGACAAAACAAACTCACAAACAAAACAACAGACCAATGGGATCAAAGATATACTGACTAATCAAAACAAATAGTGACAGTTATGTGAAGCCGGCCACTGGTGATAGACGGCAGTCAATTATACAAAACTGCACTGAGATGGTGACTCAGCATCAAAATAATGTTTGCACTCGGTCTACATTAACTTTGAGGAAAAAACCAACAGTACATGTAGACAGAATCATTATTTTAGAAATCAAAGTACGTTTTTAGCTTTTTATGAAAATCAGTTATTTGGATAGGCGGAGTTTGAATAGTTGGAGTTCTACTGTATGTAGAGAGTATATGATCTAGAGAAATATATGTTCTAGAGAGTAGAGGTATTTTCCAATGGGAATTTCAATCACTACTGACAAACCCAGCAGTTTTTCTCTGGAATAGTGACAAACTATTGTAAAAGCTAGTTTATTCAAGAGGCTATAACTTTTTTTTATAATTGCTTGTAATATAAAACCTGTTTCAGTCTGAGTTCTGTGTGGTTGTGTCAATGCAAGATGGAATAGTCTTATACACAACACCGAGTATCAATGATGTCTTGGGATTTCCAGTAGACATGTGGGTTGGCCGTTCTTTAATTGACTTTGTACATCCAAAGGATAGGATTGCCTTCGCTAGTAACATTAGTACAGGAATTTCTAATCCACAATTAGAATACAACAAACGTACGTATTCTATTTAATAATTAATTTTCTACTACTTAAGTAAATTAAAATAATATTTTAAAATAATTAATAGACAGTGCTTTTAATTCCATACAATAATAAAACAAATGTGATCAGGGTCTGGGAAATAGACTGTAAACAAACAGAAGTAAACACTGGCTTTTTAATCCCCTTCCGTATTATACAAATTGTATTAACTATATCAAACTATTGTTTTTTAAAGTTGTGTGTTGTAATCACCTTAAATTCACTGAATAAATTTGTAGCGGATTTGCTCCGTCAATGAGACGATTGTTTCAAAACTTATCAGCAAGTAAGTTAAAAGTTTTCACTCAGTTACTTAATAATTCCTTATCATATATTTTTTTAGAGGGACTGAGTAAGGAATATAATTACCTAATACATGAAAAAATATTGATACCCTCTTATTTTGACAGTATCTCCAGCCATACAGTGGATCTATAAACATTCCCTCTTTACTGAACTGAAATCTTCAGCTTTACACATCCTACAAGTAATATCCAGCAGTAAAATGTGTTAAACACCTGTAATCAATTCCCCTGTAATCTGAACTGTCCAAAGATTTGAACTATCACAAGCACTTTTCTTTTTCAGTCTTGTGCTTCTTAAAAGGTATCTATCTACAAGTGTGTATGTTAGAGAGATTACATAGAAATTAATTCAAATTTAAATTATGTATTAACCATACCAATATTTTATATTTTGTTTCAATTTTATTTAACTTTTAATAAATAAACTGTTATTTAATAAATTCAGACAATAAAATACTTAGTATATTTTATGTATAGTATATGAAGAAACTGAGATGAAGGTAATATGTTCAAAAAAATTGTTCAAAATTAAAATTTTCAGACAATGTAAGTTGTACATAGCACTCGTTAACTCTGCTTTGCAGCCACTTAAATCACATAAAAAGTTTAACACTTTAAAAACGTTTATAGATGGAAACACAGAAGAAGGAACTGTCAAACTTCATTCATTTTTCTGCTGCTTGCGAAGATATCGAGGGCTTAATATGAATGGATTTGGAGTGACCGAGAAAAAAGTTTCGTACTTGCCATGTCAACTTACAACTCGCTTCAAAGAAGTTAAATTTAACCACCAAGCAAACTCTCCACCTTGTGTATTCCTTGTTGTGTCCGCTCAAGCTGCCAGTTCTGCTTATAAATGTAAGACCAGAAAATATATATAAAATGCTCTTTTTCTTTAAAAAAAACAATTATTGTGTACATTATTTTTGTACAACAAGGTAGAATTGACTTACTATCTGATAAATGGACTTGGGAAAAAGTATATTTTTACGCTAAGCTGTAACCTTATTGCACAATATTTTAGAACTAGTTGCAGCAGAGTTCTCATAATTAATAAAAATTGTTAGAATCAGACTATCGAAACTGAATAAAGGTGAATTCTGCGTCTGATTAAATACATTGATGAACAAGAAAGTTAATGGATACATCTTAGTTTTGTGCCACAATCGTAGATGTGTCAAGAAAAATTAATGAACTAAACCAAATGTATGCTAATGGATCTAACTCATTCAATCAATATGACTATCACTTTTATTTTATGCTTAAATCCATTATAATGTTTTAGATGGGTATCATTAGAAAGAAATAAGAATAATCTTATTTAGAGTATCATAATTACCTGCCATTCCCGGCATCATCACACTCCCCGTGGATGCGCTTCGGAGGAACTCCATCTGTCAAAATTTTTTATAAACTCTTTATAAGACAGTTCATAAAAAGTTGCAACAGATGAAGTTCCTCCGAAACGCGTCAACGGCGAGTGTGGTGATGCTGGGAATGGCAGGTAATTATGATACTCTAAATAAAAATATACATCCTAGCAAAAAAGTTGAAAATTATACTAAGAAAAAAATAAGAATAACTAAACATTTATGATTTTTTTTAGTATTTTAGAATAACTTTTCTGGTATTCCTGAAATCTTTTCTGGATAAATCAGGAAACAAAGATATAAGCTGTTTGAAAGCAACGATCCAGGTGACAATTGCACATTCCAAAGTTCTTGTTGCTGCTTATTCAGGGCAGATTTTTATAATAATAATTAACATTCAGAGTTTGCTGATTAATACAAAATTCTTTTTAAAAATTGTTTTTCGTTCAGAATTTTTTTGTGACTACCTAGGTTGAAGTTTTTATAAAATAAGGTTTTTGTAATGGTTTTAAATGGTTGAACTATGGCCCGTGGGCTACATCCAGCTCGACTTTGACTGAGCCTCTTAATTCACTGTTTAATTGTATAAAATTTTTAACAAATATTGAAAACAAAGAAAAAGTATATATTGTACATTTGTAGTTATTTTTTAGTTCTATAACTAGTAATATTGTTCACAAAGGCAGCGCATAAATAGGAGCAGCCAGTCACTATTTTATTTTTTTACATAACTTTTAACAATGCCAATAATAGTTATGGTTTTCAGAACTCGGCTCCAAGAAATGTCTGGTGGTTGAGCTAAGTGGTAATAAACCCGCTTCAAACTAAATTTTTATGAACATTAAAAAATATTTTTATGAATTTAAAATCCAAGCATAAATAAATAAGAGTAAACTAAACAAAATAACACATGAAGAACATCAGCATAATTAACATGGTATGTAGGTTGCACACCCAGGCTCTCTAGCATACGTTGACGCAAATGTTGAGCCATGTTCCAAAATCCAATTTTTAGTTGAAAACCTTATTTTATATTAATTAGAACCTAAATACTATCATATTCTAATTTTGAAACAAATCCCATGTGGGGTATGTTCATCTATTTCGACTGGCATAGTATGTGTAATATATAGACATTTACTAATATATATTGTAATAAACTTATACCAATATCTGCTTGAATTTTACAGATTCTGATGAAACAAAAATGACACCCAAGTTCATGACGCAACATTCAGCAGCTTCTCATCTAACACATGTCGATCCAGATGGTGTACCTTACTTTGGTTTTTTACCACAAGATATGATTGGTCGTTCAGTTTTTGATTTCTATCACCCTGAAGATCTTGTTTATATCAAAGAAGTGTATGAAGCCTGTAAGAGACATTATATTGTAACTATTTAAATTTTAGTTTCAATACGAATTAGTTCACTTTAAATAATATACAACACTAATATTAAAATACCTAAACCTTTGTTTATTGTACACACTTTTTCATACAGTAACATATTTCCTATATGAACCTGATCATGTAAATGAGTACAGTTTAAAATACATTTCTTTGTATAATCCGATATAATGAATAATGAAGCCTATTAGGTTTTATCAAAATTTTGTATGTGTCTTTTCAAAAAATCTTTGACTGATTGTTTTACAAATTTATTTCTGCTATAGAATATGGTTTCTTATAAATAATATTAGTTAAGTTTGGGTTATCTTTGTAACATCTCAAGATATGGAATTTCCAAAGTGGAAACACTAGTAAATAAAAAAATATGCAAATATAAGTGTACAAATATCTATTAAACATTTTTTGACAACACTTGGAAATGCTACTGCTTAAGAATTAAAAGATCAATTGAGGAAGGGCAACATTGCTCTGAGAAATTTTAACTTTTATATCTCCACTTGTAGTATTTGTTTTCTTATAAGGAACTGTTTGTTGTTAATAAATAAAATGGCCTTTTCAAGCAAACTATTTCCTTTGAACAATTTCTACATCAAAAGGCTAAAATTTCAAAGAAACTTATTTTTAAATGTTTTTTAAACGGTTTTATCTTGAACAAAACGTGTTTATTAACCCACTCTTTGTGTTTTATACACAACTATTATTCACGTATGAATAATATATTTTTGTATACAGTGAGTTCTTACTACAGCAAAATAAATTTATGTTTTCATGACTTAGTAATACAAGCCGCAGCAGTATCCCTATCATTAGTTTTTTGTAACAATTTTTAAACCAAAAATATTCCCTAACTGAAGTCACGTGAGTAATAAAAAGTTATAGTTTTTGTTTTTTTTTTTAAATTTTGTAGTCCATTATGTTTGGTGAAACTTAATTAATCACATTTACATTATAGTTTATGACTATTCAAACTTTTTCTATCCAAAGAGTTTGAATAGTCTTTAACTAATTTAAAAGTGATAGAAAAAGTTATAGGTTTTGTCAGATGATAATTTGAGTATATCGCTACACACAGTGTCTTTTTTCAGCATTGATAACACATTTCTGATCTAATTACATGGCCACTGCAGCCACTACCAGGTATGAATGAATTCCTCCCGTCAATTGAATTGTATTTTGCTACAAAAATATTGTCACTTACAAAGCACTAAATAATTACTAAAATACTTGTACATATGATACACTTGCCTATAGTAGCACTTACTTTTATGATCGTTGATTACGGCTGTTTTGAGAGCGATGTGTCCCATTATCAACTCAGACGGTAACTGGTTTTACGGTCTGAGTTGAAATTGGAACTTATCTCTCAAAACGGCCGTCCTCAACAATTATAAAAGTAAGAGCTACTACAGGCAAGTTTAACCTATTTAGAAGTGTTTTAGTTAAAAACTAGTAGCTCACTTAAAGATGGAATCAATTAATATTAAATATTATATTTTTTATTTGGGTGTATTTTTTTTAATTCTTCATTTTATATCTTTATTTGTTTAGAAACACCTTTAGTTTATTATTTGTTAATTAATAATTATGTGTAATCATAATTAGTAAAAATAAATTAAAAGTTACTTACGGTTTGAAGTTTGCTTAAAACCTTCCACCATTTTTTATCATTTCATATATATACAAGAATACACTAATTATAAAAAAACTGCTAACAAACGTCAGCTACTGACCAATACTGAGTTAAACCTATAACTATCTTCTCAAATCAGTTGACATAACAACTGCTGAAGCGTTCGATTATGTTTAGATGTCTGACAGAAGGTCAGAATATCTTTTTGAACGGACCATGAATAACTTTATTTATATATACTGTAAGTTTTGAGAGTCAATAAATATCCCTTAGAAAGTTCAGATGTATAGTCTTGTGTGTGACATATCAGAAACACACAAACTCTCTTGAAGTAAACAAATAAATCAAACAATGACAACATTCATGACTAGCTAGGCTAGTTTTTAAACCTGCTACTAATAAATTGTCGTTACTAGTTTACCTATTCCTTAAACCATAACGAGCTTCATTTCTTATACTTATATATTTTGTTTCCTTTCATGATTTCACTTCTTTCCATCATTTCTTGTCTTTTATTAACTTTCACTCTACTTCATATGATAAAAAACACTAATTGTAAGCATTTAAACTTATACAATTTCTGATTTCAGTGATGAAGGATCAAGGGCAGCCTGTTTGTAGCAAGCCTTACAGGTTCCGATGTCAGAATGGCTGCTACGTACTTCTGGAAACAGAGTGGTCGAATTTTATCAATCCTTGGACTAGAAAGTTAATGTTTGTTATTGGCCAGCACAGAGTTCTTAAGGTTTGTACTTATTTAAAAAATTTGTTTAGGAACATAACAATCCAATTGTTATTGGGTTCTCCTTAACACTGTTTACTATGAAAACAGACATTTACAAACATTAGAAACAAGTAAACTGTATAAAATGAAATTTAATATAAAAAATTACGAGTAAACATCCTTGAAAGCTTTTTAAAGAAGAAAGATCTAAGAAAGTAATAATATTTAACTACATAAAATTTGTAATAGAAGAAATTGGTAAGGATGGGGCAAAGTAATTAGTGAGAGAAATAGATGAGTAATAGATAGTAATAGAGCAGAGTAATAGATGAGAGAAAGACAAAAAGTCCAATGGAATAGATATATGAAGAGAGTGAATAATAAATGGAGAATCCAGGTTAATTATAAGGTAGTCAAGGTCAAAACTGAAATAGAAATAATTTGGGAAATAATTAGAAAAATTAGGGAAGGGGTGATCTAGGTTTTAATATGGCCAAAATATAAATAACTGAAACCCTTAAATAACTGTCAGAAATAAGGAAATAGTTAGAGCAAAAATTTTTCTTGTAAAATAAGGAGTGGTATTTGACTGTGACTGAGTGAAGGAGGGCATAAATAGAGAGATGAAGTTCCCTACAGTACTGGCTAACAAGTCAAAAAGATGATTTTCATTACGTTCTGAATAAATTTTTATCACATATTATAGTCACCATAAAATTTAACTATTAATCACTCATTGCAGATAAAATATCCCATTTTCCACTTTCAAGTTTTAATAATTTTCATGATTTATTTTACAGGGTCCTTCAAATCCAGATGTTCTTACTCCTGTGGAAGTGGAAGAACCATTACAGATATCTGAAGAAGTCCTTAAAGAGAGCAAAGCTATACAAGAAGAAATTCAAGTCCTTTTGTCAGAGGTATGCATAAAGGAAAACAATATTTCTCAGTAATGGTTTGGATTTGATTTTAGTTTAAAATTAATTATGTAATTAGTGTCAAAAGGTAATTATTAGTTCCTTGTGAAAGAATAAGAAGAAAAATTTATAAACCTTGTAATTGTATCTCATATTTACTAGCTTAATTTTTCAACATAATTACAATATATCAAAGAAATGTATGTTGCAATAAGATATGTATATAGTTAGTTTACAAAAATCAATGTATAAAATAAATACCTGGAATTTAAGGCAGTTTTACATTTTTGTACACTCAAGAGAGATTGCAAAATGTTATTTTATAAACTGCTGAATACAGTAGACCCTTGCTATTCGTGGATTTGGTATTGGCAGTTAGCAAAATTACAGCATTTGTATTATATTTTAAAACAAAGACAAAAAATATTTTGCAAGTTGTAGGTTAATGTGTTCTCGTTTTTTCACAGTAAAAATTGTTAGAGATGATCAGATACTGTTTAAATGAGTATGTTTGAGTTAGTAAACCATAATATATATATTATGTAATGATACATTTTTTAAAATTCTGTGTGTTTAGACAGTTGTTCGAAATAACTTAGAGAATGGTAAGAGACAAGTATCCACTTGCTGCAAAGACCTTGCTTCATTCATGGAAACACTAATGGACGAGTTTACAAAACCTCCTGAACTGAAACTAGACACAGCTAATGACCTTCAGTGTGTTTCTGTAAGTCAAAATCTCCTTTTAGTCATATAAAGTTTTAATAAAAACAATCCCTTTATGACTTGTCAAGTAACGACTACAAATTTAATCTAATAGCATTAAATTTTCCACCGAACGTTGATATATCCTTTATTTACAAATATATGGGCTGGAGAAAAAATTGAATAGAAACCCAATCAGTGGTAAACATAGGTACTACTATTAACTTCTATGGAACGAGGAATTGTTTAAACCCCCTATTACACGCTTAGGAAACGTAACACAGTTACACCCATGGCACAGACTCCCTCACTCTAATTTGTTTTTATTTGTTTGAATTATTTTGCTTTTACAATAAACATTTTAATTATTTTTACAATCTTTGAAGCCTTAACTATAATTTCGTACAAACAGATTCTTTTCCTTATCAATAGGTAAAGTTATATAAATTATTTATTTAAATGCCTCAAATCCTACTAGCAAACCTTTACCTTCTGTAAAGAGGTCACATGTCTAGGGAGGAGGAATCGCTCACACACTTAGGACTTGGATACACAGTTTTATAAAATACTAAATAAAACGCAATTTTATGTTGACAAATAAAACTAATAATTTGTATATCACTAAATCACACAAAAATGTTTTTAACATAAAAGAACAACACAGTTACACTTCAAAGGCGGAGATTCCTCGCCAAAACCACTTAAAACTGTCTTTGTGTGCTAACTGTCATCTTAAGATCAACTGAATTGGATTTTTTTGGTGCATGATTGGTAAAGAGAAGATGTCCTTGAGTTTCATTCAAATATTACTGCACGTTTAGCAATATTACAAAATTAACTAAAAAAGCAAAAATTTCCTGCTGCATGTGTAACAGAGTGTTAATGTAAGTTAATGTAATGTAGTGTTATCTGAAAAATATTGTGTGCTCTACATTAATAGTTCACTACACACTGTTGAATACTTTAAATAAAATAACCACTATGCCATATTTATAGTTTCTTAATTTAAAATAGTTTAACACACACTCACACAAGCAAATATGTAACAAATATAACCTATTTATGTACATCTAGAATAAGACTTGTGATGGCCATGTAGAACTTAATGTGAAATTAGCAGTTTTAAATAGTGGTACTGTTTACTGATATGATTACCTTTTTCTCAAAATATCCCAGTGGATATCTTAATTTTATTCTCAATACATATTGTAATACATGAATTAATACATAAATACACTAAAATTAACATTACAGAGAGGGAAACAAATACATCACAATGCCATTCATAAACAAAACATTAAATAAAATAGCCCACAAATTTAAAAAAACAGAATACAAAATAGCATACAAAACTAATAACAATTTACAATACAAAATACAACACAACACCAACATCAAAGATAAACTACAAGCACCAAGTGCAAGAAATTCTACATAGGGCAAACAGGTCACAGCTTTAAACAGTCGAGGAGCACAAACAGAACACCAACTCAGCATTTTACATTCAAATAAGAAACAGGACACAAATACACAGACATTTACCATAACCTAGAAATCCTACACATCAACAAAAAAGGACCACATTTCAACACACTAGAACAATATGAAATTTATAGACACACAAAAACACAAAGTACAAACATATTAAACGAACAAACACTATAAAAATCACACATACTCTTTGATACTATCGAAAACCTGCCTTTAAAACCGTCACCGCTCAACCAAACAACTCCAAGCAGAAGACACTGTTAAAGGTCGCAGGATAGCGATCGAAAACGTTCTGTCTCAGTAAGTTTTTACAAATTTACAAAATTTAAAATTCGGATAGTCATAAACTAATGTTAAAGTGATTCAATAAATTAAGTTTTTGTAGTTGGCTACAACTGTAGTCTTCTTCAAAAACCTAATATTGTAATTTTCTAGCTCTCAGAGTGGCGGAATCATTTAGTTCTGTGTATTGCTCATTTTGGTTGAGATGATCTCTGTTTTGTAGAGAACAATCTGAATTCATATCAACATACTTTTCAAATTGACAAGGAACAAAAAGATTCAATTCAATGTTTATAACTGATTACAATAAAGGTCCTCTAGTAAAGTGCTAACTCTGCATTCTCTCCAACTCTCTTTGCCTTCTATATATTACAGTTGTTGTTTAGTGAAATGTGGTGTTTTATGCTACTACAAATTATCTTCCAAACTGTCATATCATGAAATTCTATGCAATGTAACAAAGTATATTTTATTTGTCTATTTTAAAGGAACGAGATTCTGTGATGTTGGGTGAGATCTCGCCTCACAGTGATTATTACGAGAGTAAATACTCAAGTGAAACTCCGCCAAGCTACAACCAGCTCAATTATAATGAAAATATCCAAAGGTAATACTTAAGGTTAGCTTAAAGCACCAAACACACTTTAAGACCTTCTTTACTGCATAAATAGAAATTACTTTTAAATATTAATAATGCCTTTTTTTATATTAGTCCTTTTTTTATTCAGATATTGTGATGACTTGCACAAATAATCTCTTTGAAAACACAAATGAATATGTATTGTGACAAGAAGAGAGCAACTAAACACTAAATTGATAGACACTAACTTGTTTCCAAATGGCAGCTACACATTCTTTCCTAACCAGTATCCCACTTAGAATATAATTTGGGGAGTATAATTTTAAAAATGTATCTCTTCCACAAGATTTTATTTGTGGAATCATCAAAATTAGTATTAATACCTTGGAATTAATGAGTTTAACATTGTATTATCCAAAAAGTTTTTTTTATTAATATCATACAGTTCAAAGGAAAACCTCAAACCTTCAAATTGGCGGCAATTTTGAATTAAAGATGATCAAATTACTCAAGTTATACTATTTTACTTATACTACTATGTGACCAGTAACTGCAATTTTACAAAACAATTTTATGCCACACATATTATAGAATGATTTGTAAAGTATAAAGTAAAAATGTTTTTGTTAAGGTTTTTCGAAAGCAAACCAAAAACTTCAATATCCGATGGGTCAAGAGAAAACAAAAATAACACAAATCCATCATCAGTAAGCGGTGGAGATGAGGAAGAAAAAAGTTCTGCGCCTGCTAACTTCAGTTCAACATCTCAAAATACTCGGTAATAATCTAAGATACATTTCAATAAAAATATCGTTTTTTTAAACCTATTAAATTGTATAACTGTTCATGATTTTAAATGTACTTAGAAACTTATTACTTAATGGATTGTAGCATATTTTATGACAAATGTAAAAGTGTATCTTTCCATATACAACGTGTTTGATATATTTGCTTAACCCTTAGCACTCGACTGTCGGGGGAGCCCCACAGCCAAGCTTATATTGCAGTTTACTCGTATGTCAGGGGGGTCACGATTTTCAAATGTCTATAACTCTGCGGCAAAGCCCACGACATTCAATCTTTTACCGTTTGGTGCTACACTCTATTGACAATAATGTGAACTAAGTTGAAAATGTCTAGGAATATGTGAGTCATCACAAAATCTAGTTTGCCGCTACGTTGTAAGCTGCAAGTAGGTCACAGTTTTGCCGGTTATTTGTTTACTGGTAGTTTGCCGTGGCTTCACGTGCAATTAGTGATTCTGAAATTCCTGATCTTTTACTTGATCCTGATTTATTAGAATGTAGTTCAGTTACATAAACAAAATAATTAAACCAACAGTTATTTGTAAATATAACCAATTTATGGGGGTGTAGATTTAGCTGATCAATATAATGAAACGTGCAGTTTTACGAGAGGAACAAAATAAATGGTGGAGGAAAATGTTTTTCTTGCTATTAGATGTAGCCGTTGTAAACAGTTTTATTATCTATAATAACAAGAAAAAGGTAGTGAGAGAAAATCCTGTGAAACAAAAATAGTTTTGCCAAAACTTGGCGAGGGAAAGCATTGGTGATAACAGGAATAACCCGTATAGTGAGAGGGGTCGGCCATCAACTACTGACAAAGAAGAGAGACTGAATGGGAAATTACATTCTTTTCCAATGATAAAAGTAGATCCAAGGATTGTGCAGTTTGCAGTAACAAGAAGATAAAAGGAGGTAGAAGGGAAACAGTTTTTTACTGCAAAACATGCAGCAGAAAACCAGGACTTCATCCAGAAAACTGTTTTCAAAGATATCATACTCTGCAAAACTACAAATAAGATAATAAAATCATGTACGTACAGTATTAGTGAATAAAAATAGCTTAGTTTACTAAAATCATGTAAGAGAAAACAAAGTTTTCCATAAACAATAACGAAACTTGCAGGTGAGGAATTTGTTTCAATTTAATTACAAGTGGAGAAGCAAAGCATGTTAAAAAAATCCGAGTGCTAAGGGTTAAAGATACCTCTTTATGGTGGGATATATTTTAGAGCAATAAATTATGTTATCTAATTCAATGGTTCTCAAACTGATATACATAATGTTTAGGGCTGTGTAAAGGTACTCTCACAGGGAATCTTAACAAGGCTAATAATATATTTGTGCAGTATTTAGGTTTTTACACACACACACACAACACAAACAATATAAGGATAATATTACTATTTCACAAAAAGCATAATTCAAGTCTAAACCAAAATAATTTAACTAAAATACAAATTGAACAAAAAACAAAACAGAAACAATAAAAATCAAGTATCAGACAACCTGGGCTGACAACAAGTATCTAATGGGATTCAGAGAATTCATGTTAAACTCGTGTGGATACTCCAAAGTAGCTGCCCTAGCCACAGCAACAAATTTATGGTGAATAGTACGTGAGTAAATAAAGTAAATGTAGTGGGGCTGTCATTCTAAGATATTTACAAGTGTTTTTAGTTAAAAGCTACAACCTCACTTGAAGATGGAATCAATTAATATGAAGTTGCTTGATGTAATCATCTTGAATTCACTGATTAAACTATATTTAAAAAGTACTTAACTAAGTGAATACCTAATTGCGTACTTGCTGACGCATTTCAAAACATTCGTTCCTTTTACGAAGCTAACCCTCTACTGGCGGCATTGGTTCAGTACAAAGCCTGTAACGGGATGGATTTATGACTGTGGAATGGGTTGGGTAATTTTGGTTCTGTGTCATGTAATGCAAAAGGCTGTTGGCTTCAAAATGTGTGTGATCATTTAATATGTTTTCTTTATCTGTTGCGTAGTGTTTGTATATCTCGTATTTTTCTAAGGTTGTTAGTTTTTTTACTTTGTTTTAACGTGTGTAGAACATTTAAATTAGTATGTATGTCCATGTGTGTGTGTTGTGTGTTTTTAGGTGTTTTGCGTAGCTGGATTTTGGGTTTGTTTGTTTTCTTTGGGTAATGTGTTCTTCGAAGCGTGTTACACCCGGACATACATACTAATTTAAATGTTCTACACACATTAAAACAAAGTAAAAAACTAACAACCTTAGAAAAATACGAGATATACAAACACTACGCAACAGATAAAGAAAACATATTAAATGATCACACACATTTTGAAGCCAACAGCCTTTTGGATTACATGACCAAGAACCAAAATAACCCACACCATTTCACAGTGATAAATCCATTTCGTTACAGGCCTTGTACAGAACCAATACCGCCAGTAGAGGGTTAGCTTCGTAAAAGGAACAAATGTTTTCAAACGCATCAGCAAGTAAGCAATTACGTATTCACTTAGTTAAGTACTTTTTAAATATAGCAAATTAATATGATTTATTTAGCCTTTTGAATTCTGTTTTATATTGATTTTACAGTATTTTAACAAATATATGGTACACAACATTATTCTAATTCAATACATCTATTGCCATGTTGAATTATCGAAATAATTGGTGTGTTACTGTAAACACTTTAAACGCTTTTAGAACAGACATGAAAATAAAAAAATAGAGAAATGAAAATAATCAGAAAATATGAAACTAAAAATTGACAAAAAATGCAGCAAGGAAACAGTTGGAAAAAACAGCAAAAAAATATATGAATATAAATAACTAGAACACAGTGACATACTGTTCTTATTAATCTGATTGGGGATATATGCTTGATTAAGGACACAGTACATACACTTATGCCTCTCATTTAATTGTTTTTCTTGATAATTGTTTCTTTCAGTAAACTAAACGACAATACTGTAACCTAACATAAATGTTTTCATACAGGTGCTATATTTTTTATATTTAACAAATTTGAAGCTAATTTGAGTCATGAAAGAAAACAAATAACTGTCATAAGAAATTTTAGTTTTGACACTGAAAAATGTGCAAAACAACTGACAAGCTGGTACTTGGTTAGAAACTATTGAAGGTAGTTTTTGTTTTACATGCACTTAACAATTGGTAAATCATCAGTATTTTTAAAGCGTTGAAATTACATAGCTATTGGAAATAATTCTTTTAAAGCATTTATTATAAGCTTAACAGAACTATAGGCTACAAATATCATCTGACAAAGACAAGAAATGGCTAATGCGCATTTTTGAAATGTTTACTATATGACAATACATTTGTTGCTAATTAAATATCACAATTTTTAACTTTTTTTTAAATGAAATTGTTTTTGTATTTTCCTTTTAGAATATATGTTTATGTTTATTTAATTTGTATATAATTGTTTTATTCTCTATTTAGTCAATTTTTCTACTTAGTTGCCACTCTTGCTCCAAGAAAGATGGAATAGCAAGTTTCTACTGTACAGTTAAAACATATACTTTGTTATTTTGTCCTTATACATATTACATTTTTGTTTTTAAATGTCTTAGTGGTTGCCATTTTACACAAAAAAATGAAGTTGGAAATGGACATAGCAGTGGCAGTGGTCAAAGCTCAGAGAGTGCAGGCAATCTAGAGAGCCATGAAAGTAGGGAAGAAACAACTGTAACAGATACATCCAACACTTGTAGTTACAGACCTCTTCATCTTACTGAAGCCTTGCTGTGCAAGTAAGAACACCCTAGATACATAAATCTGAAACTTCAAATTCTAATTTACAACAGGTTAACTCTAAATTTCTACCTATCCTTTGGCATCTAAATACAGTTTATGTATTTGAATTCCACTTAAATAAAACCCATCCAAATGTTTTCCTGCAATTTTATTGTGTTTTTTTTTAAAGTGCTTCTGCCGCCTAAACTGTCTTTACTAACCATTTTTGCAAAAAAATCTTCAATTTCCTGTCGCTTTTTCTCCAATCGGAAACGGTTTGTTTTCCCATGCCTAACTCTTTTGCAATTTTAGTAAGTGATTCACCTCCATCAAAACGAAATTAAGCTTTGAGTTTTTATCCCATTGTCACTGTCACTGACGTTTAGTCGCCATTTTCACTGAACACTGAACTAGAAAAAACACTTCATTGAAATAAAAAACACAGATCAATATCGCACTAGAATTAAATGACAACTGAGCATAAATCTTGAAGCAGTAAAGGTGGCATCTGTCCGACAACACAACTGACCTGACGCCAGACGGATAGACTGTCTATCCGTTTAGTCAGCGGTCCTTTATCTTTTGTTTATCGCAAGATGTCTCTGATGTCACGTGCGTTGTAGTGTTGGGAGATCTAATGTGAATATATTTTTTCAAAGACGTTTTTCCTACTTTAATAGGCAAAAGAAACAAATAATATGGTGAATTCATATTTTAATGAATAAATTATATTATTTGTCTATTAGAGTAGGAAAACACCTTTGAATAACAAATATAGACGTATAAAAATAAATATTTTTGTGGACGGCAGACTGATTATGCACTGTAAAATACTATAACTAAACAAAAATTTTGGGCCGTCCGGATCATCGGAGACAGGATTAGCGGGACTGTACTGTAATATAAAAAAAAACGTTAAAGTATTTAATTCTATACATTTTTGTTTTTACAAAATATCAGGTTTAAGTATTTAACAGTGTTGTTTAAACCATTTTTGTTCACTTTTAAAAAAAAATATCTGAATTATGGCACATTTCCTAATATGACATTAAGTTATTCATTTAGCCACCTGTTATTTTATAAACATATTCCAAATTTTTTACAAAACATTACAATCAATTTATTTTTAGTGGATTTCTATCTAATACCTTCTTATTACAGATTCCAAATTGATTAATTATCCTTCAAAGTGATTTATAAGTGAAAATAAATATCAAAAGGACTCTATACATAATGTCACAATTTTTCGTAGAAGACTAAAAAATATATAAAATTATAAATTGTATGAAACTTCATTTCATCCCCTTTATTTGTATAAATAGTTTGTTTTATTTGAACAATAATTACAAAAGTTTTGCATTTTTATAAATACTTTAAACATATCCAGTAAGTTGGTACCACGTATTGCCTTTTGCAATATATACAAAGTGTTGATATCTTGGTGTTGATAACTGCCATCACCCCCCTCAATAATATTTCATTTCTTCATAGAAAAAATGTAGTTTCTCATAATGAAAATGTTTAAATTTCATATTGTTGTCAGTATTCCCCTACAATTTTATTTCCTATCATTTACAGAATGTGGCCATTTTTTAAGTATGAGTTTTGTTTTAAAACTATGAATTCATCATATACCATTATAAAAAGCGAGTTCCGACACGACGGAGGTTATATTTAGCAATGATTTTCAGCTATGTATTGTTGTTTACTGCAGTAAGATACCATTATTAGTGTTCTGTTTTGTGCAACAAAGATTATTGTTTAGTAAATGACTTATTGCATTTCTTCAATTCAAAGTGAAGCAAAACATTTTAGATTTTAAAACAAAATTTGTTGACAGTGATTTTTTAAACTTTGGTATCAGAAAAACGCTCTCTGAAGCCAGTTTAGAGAGTGATGGAGTAAAACACAACAATTATCACATCATGAACACCTACATTTTATCCTACTTTTATCATTGGGATATTCTTTTTGTCTTCTTAGTAAAATTATGATTCATAGATGGAATGCAACAATTAATGTACTCATTGCTTGTGGGCGTCAAAAATTATTGCCTTCACTGATTAATTGGTCTGCTTTTTTGCCAATGACAAAATCCCTTATTAAATTGATCTACTTCAAAAGTTTAATGAATGTTATTATGGCTCGTTGAAGGATTTCTTTGAATACAGATATTCTGGTCCTCTAAAGTTTCATAAAACCTATAAGGTAACTTGTGATAACTAACAAAAACAATTGTGTATAAACTAAACTCTGTGGCTAGAGTGGTTTGTTTATGTAAATTTGCCTTCAAGTGCTCTTCTTTTGCTGACATAGTAGAACAAGCAAAACTATTAGATTAAGCTGGTTGAATATCGAGTCAAATGTTTATTTATTTAATGCAACGTTTCAGTAACTAATTTGTTGCCATTATCAAGCCTGTAGTGCTATAACACACAAAGTCCTTACATTTAATGTTCAAATTAGTCATGTGAGAAGGCAAAACAAATCCGCTAAGTTCTTAAGATTTAAAAAAAATCATTTTAATTAAATAAATGTTAATTCTATATTTATGTTGACATTTTGTCCATTGGGAGACTTCCAACCCAGGTTACAATAGTTGTAGGTCTGCTATTACATCAGTTATCTAATATAAACCTTGAAAAAGAATTTTGAGGCATCACTCTTTTCTGTTTTTGTTGAATATCTTGGAATATCTTGGAAACTATATTAGATACTATATGTTTAGATGTTGAGAGGATATTTATAAAATATATTGCATTCTTCCTAGAACATTATATTAAGTATAACAAAAAAGAAATAGTGTTGCACTTATCATTATAAAACCAAATATTAACTTTAGATTTAGTTTTTTTTAAAGTTAAAATTTTAAAATAAAATTGTAATTGTTTAGACACAATGAAGATATGGAGAAGCAGATGGTACAAAGACACCGACAACAGAGAGGGAAACCTGACAGAAGGGGAAAGCACAAAGATGGACCACACAAGAGTGGATTCGAAAAAATTCAGGTAGAATTTTTGTCTGAAATTAAATCAATGCACTAGTAACTTTCAGTTGAATGGATTTCTGTTTGTTACAAAATTCTAACTACTTGCATTTATCTGTCATAAGAGATATGTTAATCATTTTAAAAGTGTTACTGTGGTAGGTTTTGTTGAGTTTAATAAATCATTGTAAATATTTTGTTAATAAATTTTGAATTGTACATTATAAAAAGTTTAAATAACCCTTCTAATTAATGATTGCAACTCACGGCCGTCTTTGCTGACCCTGAAGAAGAAATATACAAGGCTTTCCACGCCAAGTAAACAGAACTTCCACCTTTACACATTTAAAATAAATAGTTTTGTATGGACTAGTATTTAGAACAGCTCCCTCCCCAACACTGTCTAATAACATTTTTATAAACAAAAATATGTTCTAACTAGGCCGATTTTTTGTTATTCAAGATGAAACAAATATTTATGTAACATGCTAAATTATTGACAAAAGTTTAACATGTTACAACATTTATCAGATTTGAAATTAGTGCAAATAGAAAATAATTTGAGTAAATTACTCGTGAGAAGGAATATTGAATTTATTCATTTATATATTTTAACTAATTAAATAAAACCCACTAACCACAATACAAAAATCTTTATTACAATTACTTTATGTACATATTCATTACATGGTAATCATTTTCAGAAGTACTCCTTTATTAATATATACTATTTTTAAAAAATATTATATAACTTCAAAATTGTTTATTTCTACAGTTCCAAACAAAAAACTAATGTGAAAAGTTAGACTGAATGTTGTTGGTAAATTACATCATTTAATGAACCTCTCATAAATGTACTACACATTTTTACATAATAGAGTTGTTTAGTTTGAGTAATTGCAATTTCTGTATAGCAAGAACAATGTTTCCACGGTGTAAAGAGAAGTGGATCACAGTCTTGGGAAGGAGAACCATTCAAGTCGATCAAACAATCACACGGAAACATGTTAAGGAATTCAGTGGATAATGGAGGACAATCACAATGTACACAAAACCCAATGTTTAATTCTCCACACATGGGAAACACAGTGCCACAGAGAGCTGGGTACCAGCAACCTCCAGTCAATCCCGCTGTCAACCATTGGCCTCCGTTCTCAGTTATTGTCACACCATTGCATCCTACACAATCTTGTTCTACACATGTGTAAGTATTTTGGTACAAGTATAATCCCAATTAAAATTATGGTTTATAATTGTATTTTATAATTATTTATTATACTATTTAATGGTTTCTTAGGACTAGTAGAATAATTTTTTCAGGGCACTTTTATTGTCTTTTTCTAAAAATGATTTGTATTCTAAAAATTTCACTTTGGTCTTTGTTGAATATTTATTTTTTTTGTTATAAAATATCAATTATTTTAGAATTTATACGAGACATATTTGGATCACACTTTGTTCCTATGTAAAAATTCATTGATATTTAATTTTAAAAGTTTTATTGGTTTAATAAAAACAATACAGGTTTTTAAAACTCTTTTTTTATGTTTAGTTTTGACAAAATTATTTTGAAACAATTGAATAAAAATATTTGTCTTTATTCATAGTTTTGATTTTTACAAAAAACAGAATTATTGAACACATCTTTAACAAATTTGTACTATTTTCATGTTTCTAGTTTTCTTTTTTGGGCTGTAATATTATTTATATAGAAATATTTTATAGTCTGCAAAATAAATTAAGAT